>CM047877.1:9549590-9630234 GCA_026212405.1 Petrea volubilis
TTTTATTTATATTATCGAATAAATCCACCCACGAGATATCGAATTTTGGATATTTTGTTCAATTGTTTTCTAACAATCTTAAAAAAATATTTGGGGTTTATTCGTTTAATATATTTATAATGACGTTGAGTTCAACTGCTGGTTCATTTGGTTCATTAAAAATTGACTTGAGTGGTTTGCCTGAACCATTTGCTGGCTAATTTTTTAAACGTTGGCAACAACGAATGAAGATTTGGTTCACAATGAAAGAGCTCTTGTCTGTAATTCAGATTGACAAACCAGTACCTACTTATACTTACACAAAGACTAATTAAATCGCAGTGTGGACTGAGCGAGACCAAATAGGTAGAGGGATCATTTTGTCAGGTTTGTCAAATGTTCTCTTCAATGTCTATTACTCAGACTCCTACACTGCGAAGTCACTTTGGGAAGCATTGGATAAGAAATACAATACTGAGGAGCAAGGGCTCGAAAAGTATTCTATTTCTAAATTCCTAAAGTATCAAATGGTTGAAGGTAAGTTAGTGTCTGAACAAACCCATGATCTGATTAATCTGGAACATTCACTTGCTGATGCTGAAATGAAACTTCAAGAAAAGTTCATGGCTATGACAATTATTGAAAAATTTTCTCGATCTTGGGAAAGTTTTGGAATGTCTTTAAAACATCAAAAAGGAAACGTATCCCTTGATGATTTAATGATTGCCACAAGTATAGAAGAGGAATATAGGAATCAGGCCTACTAGGTATCAGTTGAATTCCAGTCAAAAGCAAATATTTTGACTATTGGAAAGAAATAATAAAAACAGATGGTAACACTGTAATACAAATTTTGAGTCTTTTTATTTATTTAAAGAATTTGAATAAAAGAATATGAGCTATAATCTCTATTTAATCATGTGGTTCTTCCTTCATGAATTGAAAATTTAAATTCAAGCACCAACCGAGTATATTTGATGGTTTAATCTTCTTGGAACCTGATTTAATCTTCAATAACATGATCAGTAGGTTTTGCAGCTTGATTTCGATTCAAATGTTGAGAATTTTGTCAAATGCCATGAACACATGGACTTGATTTGATATAAATTTGGGAAGTACACCAATTTGCTCGCTTAGCACTTTGTCTACAGATTGAATGCCTCGATTTGAATGATCTTTGCAAACAACGCCTGGAATGTCGCCTTGATTGTTGAGTATTTGACTTAGGAAAACGTCACCTTGATTACTTCGAATCTTCTTGAAAAAACTTTGAAATTTCCTTCGCTTCTCTTGCTTTAAACACTTTTGTGCTTTGATGTGTATTTGGCTTATAGAAGAGGCCCCTATTATACGTGTTGTAATGACTCGGTATTTCTAGGTATTTTAAAAGTTAATTATATGCTTAATTATTTAGTTTTTTTTTATGTGATTATTAGTTTATATGTGAACTATGTGATTAAATTGTTTAGTGTTTTATTATCTTATATGTGAAATTTGTAATAACTACCATGTTATTACACCAACCATTGGATTCTACGTATATGCATAAAAATCAATATGTATATATAATTCTATGCATACATTTTTCAAAATTATAATGATAGGAATTATTTGTAATAAAGTCATACATATAGTATTTTCATATGTTGAAGTATATAAATATATATATATATATATGTATATTTTCAAATATATATATATATATATATATATATCCTAGGTCATTTTTGTATTTTAGATCATGTAGATATATATATATATATATACTAATTGATGCTTAAATATGTATTATTTAAATGTTATATGATTAATTTCTATTGCAATAAATACTTTGCAATATATGCCTATTTTTATTTACAAAACGCATAATTATTGGAATTATTTTCTACTTTATTTAGTAATCATAAAATGCATAAAATTCAAACACACACACACACACACACACACACATATATATATGCATATACACGAATTTATATACATATATATTTATATATAAATAGATTATTTTTCCTGATATTGTCATTTTCACTAAAATGTGTTATTTCACACTATAATAATTATTTTGAAAATTATTTTTAAATGCTAGGTCATAAGACTATGATTCATATATATATAAATATCTTACATTATATATGTATATATTTTAAAGAAAATTTATATACATAAATATATAAGATTATATTTTCATTTCTTTAGGTATTTTTCATCATAAACATTGGAATAATTATACTATGTGTAAAAATATCTTAAAATATAAAAAGAGGGGGGAACAAAATTTGATGTGTATATATATATAATATAAATATGTGGTGTATATTATTACTTGCTCCCCAATTCTCCTTGCATTAAATGAATATTCACACATGTAAGATTTCTTCTAGATATGTTTATACATGTAAGGTTTAGATTAAACTAGATTATGAAGTGTGCATTTAGACTCACACTTAAGCTATATTTAGGTATTGAGTTGGGCATTGAGTTGGAAGATTGCATTAATTATAAATTGACCTTATAATATAAAATTCCTATTTATTGCCCTAAACTATATAAAAAGGGGATAAAAAGGGCATTTAGCATTTCATTTTTCATCACACACACACACATCTACACACACTAAATCCCGCCTAAAACACTCATCTTACTCTAAACACAGAAAACACTCCATATTTATAGTAAATCTTCTACCCGCATATATCTATACATAAACCCTTCTTTTTACATACTTATTAGCCCCTATACATCCCCTTCGCTCCATAAAACACTCTTGAAAAGGGTAGAAGAATATTTATTAAAGAAGGGACCTTACTTAATTTCATAAGTAAGGGTTCCTACTTATAGAAACGAGTGTGATTTAACGTGCTTCATATTTGATACAAGGTAGGAATTTTTCCTAGTGCATGAGTTAGCCCTTTATGTTAGTATTAATACTTTATTTTCCATACTAGAACATGGTACGTAACTAAAAGTTAGTTACTATCTCGGTTCTAGTAGAATACATATTGATTTAGTTGTAAGCATATTGGTTTGATTATGTACATATTGATGTATTTAGGAAGTTATATGCTTATGAAAGTAGGGATATTTCTAAGTCCATGAATTAGTTTACAATATATTTCATTAAGCTTTATTAAATATGATAGGAATCATATTTTACATGAAGTTATGTTTATGAACCACTATTAGGTTTTCATGAAATGATGGGAAGCATGTTTTCCTTCAAAGTTGTGCTTTATGACCATAGTACGCTCTATATTCATAGAATGAAGCATGTTTAGTTAGTAGATAGTTATATGTTTTAGAATATGCTAAAACTATGCTGAAATTGCGCTAAAGTATGCTGAAAACTCTGTTTTACATGCTGAAAATATGGTGAAAATTCTGTTTACATACTGGAAATATGCCGAAAATTCTAAGCTGGAAAATTCTATTTTACATGCTGGAAATTCTATGATAAACATGCTGGAAATTTTGTGTTAAACATGCTGAAAATCCTGTTTTATTTGTGATGAAAACCTGAGGAAATTGTGTGAAATTTGTGCTGAAAATCTGCTGGAAATTTGACTGAAAAATCTGTTTTAGCAAGCTGAAAATTTTATTTTGTGGAAGCTGGAAATTCTTATTTGTGCAAGCTGAAAATTTGGTTATGTAAGCTGAAAATTTGGTTATGTAAGCTAAAAATTTGGTGATTACAAGCTGAAAACTCTGTTTTATACAAGCTGTAAATTCTGTTACGTGAGAAATTCTGCAAAATATGGAATTACATGTACTTGTTGGGCCTGATGTGTTTTCTGTGTGGATAGGGCTAGAGTTCGGCTGAGTGGCAATAAGCTTGCCGGTCTTAAACAGTTCTCGCTATCCATGTCCTATTCCCATCTTGCATGGACAAAATGTTCCATGTATTGGTTATGGGTCGTAGGAAATTTGGCATATACCCAGGATATGACCACCGGCATGATTTTGGTTGGGATTGGTGGATTTTGGTGTGATTTTGGTTGGAAATTATGAATGACGGCACGGCGAGATAAGGTAGCCACACCGAGATGTGGAAAAAGGTAGAAAATGTGAAAAGATGTGATTACATGCTCAGTTGATTACGTGATTATATGCTCAAGTGATTATGTGAAAATATGCATGAATATCACACATGCACCTCACGTTACTATGTAAAATTTCTACTCAACATATTTGTTGATGTTTTCTTTATATAATGTTTTAACCGGAATTGAGGTGGAAATTGCGAGTGATAAAGACGAAGAGGGACGGTTTGAAGCTTTTAGCTAATTAGGTGCAGTTGGGATTTTGAAGTTACAAATATGTAATAAGTGACTTATATGTAAAGTTTGATTTTCTTAATAAAATCGTGAGTTGTATGTTTTCGAGACAAAGTTTGGTCGTCTTTATTAAAATAGTTGGTTATATGTATTCATAATAATAGCCAATAGTTTCGGATCGTCACAGGTGTAGAGGAGAGTCTCTTGTTACTTGACGAGATAGCGCATTTTGTTTGACCAACCCATATTTGCTAACAATTTATTCCCTTAATGGAAAGATAAAATATGAATTGCCAAAATAATAATATCTAACTTCATTTATTTGCAAAAGATATTTATTTTATTACCAAAACAATAATATTTGACTTTATTTGTTTACAAAATATTATTTTATTACAAAATATTATAATTTGACACTTGACAACATTTGATTGGTCAAGATACTATATATTAACATATCAATTAATTTTCCATTTACCTTAAGAATTAAATTTAACTAAATTTCCAGAATACAAAGAAGAATTATATTACCGATATTCAATATGTTTACTTGACACGTGTCATTATCTAGTTGGCTATGAATTTTATTTGTCTATAAATGCCTCATCAAGACTTGTTCACAGACAATGCATCATGCATGCCTTCAAGAGAATAAGTTTCAATTTTTTTTAGGTTCGAAAATACTGTAGAGTGTAGACTTTTAAAATTTGAGAAAATAACAAAGGACTAAATTTCAAGGTGAATTTTGATAGCCGATTTTGATGTTGCTTCTCTCTCTCTCTCTCTCTCTCTCTCTCCCCCCCCACCCCCCCAAAAAAAGAAAATTAATTTGGCCCAACATTTTCCCCCTACTTTTTTCAAATAAATACTGGCCCAAAATTTATTTTAATCACTGATTCAATCGACCCACAATCAAGAAAAAGGCAATTTGGTTATTTGCATCATATTATTACATCTGCAACGAGTTCCTTGTTTTTTTCTGTTACGAAACAAGTGGACCACATACTTTTAATTGGTTATGTCATATGCACATTTAGCAATAACCCTCTATCTTTGAATTTCTTCTGATGTTGTTTTTGTTTCTCGTTTTTTTTCTAATAACATCAACCAGGTTCATATTTCTTCGTGTTGGTGAACCTGCAACAGAGGGTCTCCCCTTTACTTTTTTCTTGGTTGTTTTGTGTATCATAGACAAGCAATTTTCCTTTTACAATAACATGAGAGTTCAGCTCGGCGAATCAAGAATTTCCTAGTTTAAAATTTCCTTCTTGATTTCTTCATCTCCAAGCTCTGGTCCTATGAAATTCCCTCTATTAAGCAACAATTATGTTCTATAAAAGGGGAAGTTGTGCTTGCAACCAAGCATCAACTTTTACTTTAGTCGTCTGGTAAGTGCCTTGTGCCCCGAATCACAACCATTAACACTCTATTCTAGGCTCCTTTTTTTCTGTTGTGATTTGTCATCCCTAATTTCATATTGTTTTGGAATTGTTGGGTGAAATCAATTTGCCAAATTTTCTATGTAATTTAGACACCGAATTTGCATGCCAATTGTTTGAGAAATTGACAAAATCAATCTTTTTTTTTTGACTTCACCTCTATTGTTCGCTTCTTTGCAGCAACTAGTGAGAACTTTGTTGTTCAAAGTAGTCCCCCAATTTCTTCAATATTAATTCAGGACCTAACTTTGGTAAATTTAGTCCTTTGCTTCTGTTGACTCTTCTTTTGTTGTCGTTTCTTTTTTTTTTTTTGTCTTCTCCCTTTTTTCATTTTTTTCTTTTTTTTTCCTAACCAACTCTTATTTTGGACTTTTTTGTTTCTTTTTTGTAGGATTTTTAATCTTTTCTACCATTTTAGGTCAATTTCATAGCTATTTATACCCAAGACTTGGGATTGGTTAACCTCCTTTACCTTGTCTCTTTGTTATACACAATCATCTTAATTCACACTTTGCTTGGAGTTTGGCAGGTTAGTATGATGCACTTCTTGAATACTTCATTTTCTGTGGGAGCAAACCGCTTGATCATCCTTGATAACGAGAAACAACCCATCGAGAAAGGTACGCTTTTCGCAGTCCATGCCTCCTTTGTCGGCTTACTGGTGAAGCAATGGTCAAGAATGTTGAATCAACTTAAAATAGAGGAATAGTCCCAAGAGGTTCTTTGAGCATTCACGGAGTGATGTCTGCAAGCAACCCATCACAAACACTCAGATGAGCCAAGTGCTTTACCAATGTTGCGAAACATCATAGAAGGCAAGACCGGAGGGGGGGGGATGTTATTTAATTCAAAGGTGAGTTTAAGTATATTAAAGGCTATTGGGAGGGGACGGAGGACATCTTCAGCCGGTGCAAGTGCAAATTGGTAGATGTCGGGATATATAACACGGTGTATACTTCATTATTCATGTGTGACTGCAATCCAGAGAGTGTAAAAGTTTTTGCAAGACGTGGTGTCTGAGTACCAATGAGCCTTATTTTGACTTCTTTTGGAGAGTTATTCATATCATTTGGGTTTTTGCAAACCTAGATGGGCCTTCCGGTGATAGGACTTCTCTACAATGAGGTGGTTACCGATGCCATGGAGCTTAGTGAAGCTGATGAGATGGGTCGAAGATTTGTTCTCAGATGCTGTAAGTACCTATTTCACATCTCAAAGAAGTGTCGATAGAGGTCAACTCTCTCAAATTGCTGTTAGCGAATGAGTGAGCTTTTGGTTCAAGAAAGATAAAAAGTATGGCAAACTACCAGCACAAAGGGAGAAGAAGTTAGCTTGTTCAAAGTCAACTTGAAATTTTCTTAGAGACCTTGATTTTAGTAAGGGGTGGTCTAGAGCGAAGAAAGAGTTATTGTCAAGGCTTGGCATCACGAGGAGTTTGAAAGAAGAGGCATATTTTGTGGCGCACCTAGCATGCTGGCTTTGTACTTTTGTCCTTCCAACTAATGATATCAACTTGATACTCCAAATACTTTCAAAGTTGTGAGCATGAGCATCATGGCAAGCAGGTACACATTAAGCCTTGTTATCTCGACTCTGGAGAGCATCTACAATGGTTTGAACAAGATTTCAAGTGCAACAAGGCCAACACGTGTATATTCTTCATTTCCTACACACTTTGTCTATAGGTGGTACGCTACTTCAAAACTTATTCTCAAATCTGTCGAAGCATGTGTAATGCTAAGATGACTCAATTTTTTGGTGAAGGTAGCCCAAGGTACTATAACCTAAAGGAATCTTACAAGAAGATCCACAATGGGAGCTTGTTTTATGGATTTGCAATATAATCATGAAGAATCGCAACTTTACGTACATTGACAATGAGAATGTCGAGGAGATTGACAAAGACTACTTCTTTGCCATCCATTCCAGCTATATACCTCTACAGCAAGGTGGCCGTTTCGTTATAGAACCATATAGTCCTCACCATTTTAGCCACCCATTTGGGTATTGTCAATAAGTACCGGGAGTTTTCAAGCGGGATATCTACAAGGCTTCTTTGGATGAAGGAATCCATCATTGGCTTTTGAACACTTATTCTAAGTCTGTTTCCAAAGTATGTTCCTCTTGCATTCTTGTGAATGCAAAGGAGTTCTTTTCAGATAGCTATAAGAAGTGGTGGGCCAACATACATGGAACCTTTTTCGAAGAGAATATTGCAAAACTAATTGCCTTGAATTTGTTCAAAGCCCCATCCCCAGGAAATAAACAAGATAAAAGAGATAAAAACAAAGTTGGTATTCATTTGGCGGAGGAAAATGAAAGCAACAACACAGATCTCCATTGGAACACACCTAAGATCCCTAGCCCTCCATTGATCAATTTTTTGTTTTTGTACTCAAAAACATGTAATGTTTTAGTTAGAGAATAAGATCCTCAACCTTGATGATGATAGATCTAAATATAGCCAGAGGTCGGCTGTGGGACCTAACTTGTTGGTCGCGGATCCTCCATTTGCCAAAAAGGTGCAAAAGGAGATGCCGAAGTCTAACAAAGCAAAAGCCAACACTCCCTTGCCCGAGGTTTTAGTGTTCTAAGGAGAGAACTTCATCCGCAATCATCAAAGGAATTTCTTCAGAAGTTGTGGGGAGACCTTCTTGAGAAGATATCGCATACTTGACTCGATTTCCTTTTCTTTATTGAAGATTATGTTGATGTGGTGCTTAACTTATTGGAAAGCTTTAATAGTTTTGACATCTCTCATGTGGAAGGATCGCTCAAGTTCTTATTCGCCAAGACAGTTGCTTATGATAAGACAAGGTCTGGATCATCTAAGAAAGTATCTAAGAAATTTACTGGCTGTCAGCTAGGCAAAGCAAAGGAACGTCTTCTGGATGCCAAAACTAAAGAAAGCAACGAAGCCAATCAAATTCAATCTACCAAGGATGAATTGGAGTAGATCCACCAATAGATTAATAACTTGAATGGGCAAAAGAAGAGCTTGCCTCAATCATTGAAGCAACAACCACAACTCTTACAAAGTGCTCAAACTGAAGTTTGTGAGATTGAAGAGGAAAACATCGCCCTTAGAAATGCTTCTTCACTGAGTGACAAGGAGATTGAAGATATGAAGAATTTGAAAGCACGATTAGAGGTTGCTAGAGAAGAGTTGAAGAATTTGAGTTCTTTTTATTGAGATTAGTTTAGTAGTTTGTATCTCTTTCGTTTTCTTTTTTTTTATGAACAACGCTCTTGGCAAGGTAATGGTTCCACTAGAAAAGTGTATCATCAAAAGATCTTAACTGAACTTAGAAATTAGCGACGCTACCTACATACCCAATGAAGGGATCAAGTCATAAAGTAATTTCGAGGCAAAAATTATTTTAAGAGGGGAGCGGTACACAATACTTGTGCGAGGTAGAAGTATCTATGGCTTAACCACTTTGGGCGAGATAAAGTATTTTTAAGTTTAACAACACGAATTACCTTCAGTGGAGTGTGTTATCAGTTTAATCACATGCATTATGATTGGTGGGTACCTTACACATTTTTGTACTCATGCAGGTCAAGAGTATGATGTAGTTTAGGCTCTGGATTGGGAGCAATCTCAATTTCTATTTATAGTAGCGCTTTAAGAATTTTCCATTTATAGGGCCAATCCTCGAGCCATCTCGAACGATCAGCTTGTACACGCCATTTGTGTAGACTTCTTTAACATTAAATGAGCCATCCTATTTTGAGGTGAACTTGTTTCCAGTACAGTGAGTTGTGATTATGGACCTTCTTACAACATGTACTAAACTACCCACTTGGAAAAGTACACGGCTTCACTTTCTTGTTGAATGCTCTGGAGAGGCACGCTTGGTAACGCTCAAGTCTTTATTGCGCTTCCAACCTCTTTCCATTATGGGCTTCCAATGTAGGTGTGTTATCTTCTTCAATAAGTCTTTCTTGTGGGCTATTCTCAATGATGGAATTTGTTGCTCAGAAGGACAACTACTTGGATGTTATATATCAATGAATAAGGTATTTCTTGTGTTGGCATTCTGTATCCCCACAGAGATTCTCCAAGTCTTTTATGTCAGTTACATTTTTATTTAGCAACCACCTTCTTTTTAACAAATAGCGCAAAGTATTGTTAAATGCTTCAACAAGGCCATTGACAGTAACATTATACATAGAAAACTTTGTTTGCTTGAAATTAAATTTTCTACAAAGTTTGTCTATCAAGCTATTATTGAAAGGCTTCCCATTACCAGTGATTATGTATTGCGGGACCCTATAACAGTATATGATGTTGATGCGGATAAAGTTAGCAATATTCTCTTTTCTTACTTCCTTAAGGGGCATTGCTTTAGCCCACTTTGAGAAGTAGTCTACTACAACCATGATATATAAGTGTCCAATTGAAGACTTAGTTAGAGGCCTTATTACATCCAAACCCCAAGCGTTTAAAGGCTATGAAACCACAGTAAGGTGTAATGGTTCTAACGGTTGGTGGATGAAATTGGCAAGCTTGACACTTTTACGCATAATCCATGCAGTCTTTTACCGTTGAAGACCCATCCTCTTAATCTAGAAATGTAATTTTGGATTAGATTGATGAGCACTGTAGACTCCGAAATGGGTTTCCTCCACAACATGAATTGCTTCTTCATCATAAGCACCTCAAGAAAACCCCACCAAATGAACATCGATAACATGTGTCTAGCTATGTGGATATAAACTTTTCTATGCTGATCATCTGGTAACCTTTCATACTTCAAGTAATCCATGAATGGTTGGTGTCAATTTTCCTTTTCAACTTCAAATACTTCAACGACATAATTCTTTACGCCAGTGGAAAAACCCAGTTCTTAGATATTGACAAATGGGTTTCCTTTTATTCATTGCTAGGGTGGAAACAAGTTTTTCCAGCACATTTGCTTGTTTATTTTCTTTTCTTTGTACACGATCACATCTCCAAGCAAACTGACGAGCGTTCTGACATAATTGAAGTATGGGACTAGCTCTGGTTTCTTCACTTCATAAGATCCATTTAGCTGGTTGGCCACTAACTTTGAATCTTTATATACTCTAAGGTGAAGTTATTTCATTTCTACCGCTATCTCCAACCTGAGGATGCGAGCTTTGTATTCTGGCACATTGTTAGAGCAATTCTGGGTCTGAGTAAATGAATATGAGAGTGTTTCACCATTGGACATGATGAATATAACTCTGGCACCTGCCCCCTCTATATGAGAATCTCCATGTACATCTTTCATAGAGGAGTAACTTCAATCACAAGGACATTTTTATCCAAAAGATCATCAGACAACTCCCACTCGACAGATATAAGATGGTCAACTAAAAAGTCAACCATCACTTAACCTTTCATCACCTTTTGAGGAACATAGATCATCTCAAACTATTGCAATTGAAGGTACCACTTAACAAGCCTATAAAAAATGACCAACCTTGAGATGACGTACTTCAGTTGTTTTGCTTTTGAGACGAGGCAAATGGTATGAGCCTAGAAGTAGTGGTTCAGTTTTTGAATTGCGAATTAATGGCCAAAGAAAATCCTTTAAATTGGTGAGTTCTTCAAGTCATCTGGCGTTATCATTCTGTTCAAGTAATACAAGGTGTTTTCTTTCTAATCGTTATTTTCTTGAGCAAGCAGAGCTCCCACAAAATGTTCTTGAGCTGCGTTGTAGAGAATCAATGGTTGTCCAAGCACTGGCACAACCCACATAGTTGGCTTCATCATATATGACTTTATGTTGTTGAAGGCATTGCGACACGTATCACCCACTGAAAGGGAATACCTTTCTTCATAAAACGGCTGAATGTTTGGAATTGGCCAACTAATTCAAGATAAACCTCCAGAGATAGGCAAATTTCCCCTATAGGCTTTTCAACTCATGAATATCTCGTGATTTAGATATTTTCATGATTGCATTGATTTTTCCCTACTCAATCTCTATGCCTCGATGGTAGACAATGAATTCAAGGAACTTACTTGATGAAATTCCAAATACGCACTTTAGTGGATTTATCTTGAGTTGATACCTCCTCAAACGCTCAAAGACTATTGTGAGATCATATAGGTGATTCTCTTGTTTCTTGGATTTTGTCACCATGTCATCCACATACCATTCGATGTTTTTATGGAGCATATCATCAAAGATTTTCTGCATCACTCTTTGGTATGTGGCACTAACATTTTTCATTCTGAAGGGCATTACTTCGTAGCAATATACGCCCTTAGGAGTGCAAAATGCCGTCAATTCTTCATATTCTGGTGCCATCCATATCTGATTGTACCCTGATGAACCATCCACAAATGACAGCGCTTAACGACATGTAGTGGCGTCAATCATAAGTCTGGTTTTGGGTAATGGAAGTTGTTAGAATGAAATGTAGTTTACTTGTAGGAATAGGTCTTGTATTTTAGGAAAGTATATATTGTATTTTCTTGTATTTGGTTGGCTAATTGTTATATATAATGGTTAGCTCAATTGTGAATAATACATAGAGCATTTAAACTCTTTTCTCTCAGTTTTTCTCTCTTTACATGGTTTCAGAGCGGTTGAGAACACAAAAAAAAAAAAAATTACGTGGTGAGGAAATCTCTTCCGTCTCCTCTCTCTGTACAGAAACCTAGCCAACTATCCCTCTTTCCTCTGACGCTTTGTCTCTCGCTCGTGCGCTGTCCAGTCGTGCTCTCGTCTCTCGCAGCTCAGGCGTAGGGACTATTCTTGTGTGGCACCCCTTCCGCTAGGATCTTCCTATACGGTTGGAGACCACCGACGATCGCACTGAGCACAAATTTTGAAATTCACACCCAGTGCGAATGCCTAACTTAACAATACGCTGTGGAAGCAGAGTAAAAGATGCAACATGGATAATATATATAACTATGTTTAGTACAAATAAGTAGTGCAATCGAGTACAACATCAAAATAGCCAACTAGTGGCATCAAGTAGCAAACTACGGATTATATAGCAAGACAAAGTGAAACGAAGAAATTTAATATAAACAACTGGAGGAGCGGCAACCATCCTATGCACGCCTATTATTCTGATTCTGAGGCAATGAATAGAAAGAAACGAGAGGTTAAATCTAAATGACATAATGAGGCCACGTATAGATAGATATATATTTGACTGAAAATGAGACTCAAAACAGTTAAATTATAATAAAGTGTACGTAGTGTGAAGTGTAACTTGATAATAATAACTAAACTGAGTAATACTGACAGTGAGCCCGAAATGGAGTCTCGAACCTTATGACTACCCAAAACAGATAAATCATAATAGAAACCCTTATGCCTCTCTTGTTGAGAAGCCACCTCGACACTAAATAAGACGGAGATGTATCACGTGTCCGTGCAAGACATCGCTCCAATCCCTACTACAGTTATCCTCTGATGTACGCAGAAATTAGTTTCACGGAATGGTATCATATAAAAAGTTTCATCGATGGTCCGTTCCGCCTGATAAAACTCATCTTATAAGTACCTGGGCCCAAACTTCCCAAGGGTGACCCCAAGGGTAGACAGAAATATAACGGAACAAATATGGCTCACAACCTGTCAACAAAGCAATAACTTGTTTTTACACCCAAGATACATAAAAATATAATTAAAATATGATATCCCAAAGGTGTCAAAAATCATTTCGAGACAGATACAACTGGCAATATCAGAGAATGCTAACAGGTATATATATGTATAAAAAAAAGAAGGGTTTATTGATGTATATATATGTGGGGAAGATACGCTATAAATAGACAGTGTTTTGTGTGTTGAGAGTGGAGTGAGTGTGGATGTGCGTTTTTAGGCGAGATTTTTGTGTTGTGTGGGTGTGATAGAATGTGAGCAACGCCTCCCCCTATTTATCATGTAAGAAGTGAGGGTAGAATGGGAAGACTTGGGGACAGTCTTAATTAATGCAAATCTTCCTAATTAATGAAAGTCTCCCACCTAGGCTAAAATTAAATGCCAAATTAAATACAATCTTCCACCTCCCTCCTCTATTTCTAGCCTTGGTGTAACTCTAATACATGAGTCATGAAACTAGATGAATGGAAGACCACACAAGTGCACAATTTCTAGAAGAAGATCATCTTTTATTAGTGTAAGATATTTTAATAAAATATGAACACAAAATCAAATAAAATCAAATAAAATCTGATAAAATCTAATATTTATTGGCCTAATATTATAAAATCTGAAATCATATTTGTATTTAATTAAAAATTTGAATTTTTATTTATTTATGTTTGTAAAAACTGAAAATTAGAGTTTTAGGGCATAAAATTAGGATTTTAAGGCTTAAAATTTGAAAATTCATAATTAATTTAGAAAAATTCCAAAATGATGAAATTTGATCTTTATAAATCTGAAATTATATGTATATTTCCCACAAATTAAAAATGTTTTAGTTATATTTTCAAAAATTCCAGTTTAGGACATAAGATTTCAAAAATTGTGTTAGAATGTCAAATTCGTTTAAAATTTGGAAAATTATGTAATTATCACCTCACATAATTCACATATAAAAGAAGGATCATACAAAACATGAAATATTAGTAAGCATGTGCGTATATTATAAGAACCGGTTCATATTGTTGTTAGACCAAAAATCGGGATGTCACATCTCGTCTCTCATCTCTCACCTGGTCTCTCCCTTGCCAAGCGTGACCTTCTTGAGGTTTTTTTTTCTCAAGACAGATCTCTCATCTCTCTTATCTCTTCTCTCTCTTTTTTTTTTTAAAAAAAAAGAAAACACCAAACAAAATGAAAACAAAAAAAAAATTCTCTTTGCTAATTTTCTTTGTTGCGCATGACGGCCTTTTCTACTGAGTCTAAAATTACCCCGGGTAATACTATTAAATTGAACAGCTCAAATTATCTTCTATGGACCCAGTCTTTTCAATTATTCCTTGGTTCCAATAACCAATTGGACCATATTTAATCAGACCCTCCAGATTCAAAGAGTGCCGAGTTCAAAACTTGGAAAAAGAATGAGTATGTCATCATGACATTATTATTGAATAGTTTGGAGGAATCCATTGCCTCTATTTTAATGTTCCTAACCTCTGCTAAGAAGATGTGGGATACGATCCATTACATGTATTCCAATGCAAAGAATGTGTCCCGGGTGTTCGAGTTGTACGAAAAAGTTTTTTTCCTTGTACGAAAAAGTTGTACGAAACAGAATGGTCGGAATGTCACCGAATACTATTCCCTCGTTAAAGGTGCTCACAATGAAATTCTTCTATATCATCCCCTAAAGTGTGATATGGATACCCGCAAGTCTTAGTGGGAAGATTTGTAGGTGGCAAAATTCTTGTCAGGCTTAGACAGTAGTCTTTAGTTGGCTCGTGATCCAATTTTGGTCAGTAACATGGTTCCCACGTTGCCCAAAGCCTTCTCTTGGGTCTTACATGTTTCCACAGTGGCCCCAACCTCACATACTCCTCCAATTGAAGCTTCAGTCTCGGTTGTTTGCGGTCATGGTCGCAGTGGGTCTAAGGGTTCCCTGTCTACTAGAGGCCGAGGCCGCGACCGTGGTGGTCGTGGTAAATTTTCTCCCTGCGAACATTGTGGTCACACTAATCATGTCTCTCATCATTTTTGGCAGAAGTTTGGTAAGCCTGAATGGGTGAATGCTAGTCCCAGTGACCTTCCAATTTCTCAACATGAATCTGGTCAAGTTTTTTTGAGCCGTGAATATTATGACAGACTCTTGCAAAATCCCTCGGCTCACTCTACTACATCCCTTGTCTCCCAACCTACAGGTGCTTTTGTAGTGTCAGAAGGTGAGTCTTGGTTATCGGATTCGGGTGCCTCTACCCACATTACTGGTGATAAGTCCCATTCTTTCTCATTATCTTTTTCGCCATCTTTGAGTCCTATCCGTTTATCTGATGGCTCATTTTCACCTATCTCCGATTCGGGTATCATTACTCCTAATAAAACTATTACTCTCACTAATGTTCTATTTTCTCTGCATTTTCCTATAATCTTTTTATCTATTGGTCAACTCACTAAAGCCCAGAACTGCTCTATAACCTTTTTCCTCTCCCATTGTGTTCTTCAAGATCTACACACAAGGAAGACGATTGGTAGCGATCATGACCATGGTAGCCTTTATTATTTAGACACTGCCAATACACCTGTGGATGCTCGCGCTCTCTCTGCTTCCATTAAATCTTTCCAGTGGCATTTTCGGTTAGGTCACTCGTCCTTGTCTACATTGAAATAGTTGTTACCTATTGAGTCTACTAGTTTAAATTGTGAGTCCTGTGAGTTAGGAAAATATCATCATGCTTCCTTTCCACCTCGTGTGGAAAAGTGTCGTTCCGCTCCTTTTGAATTAGTTCATTCTGATATCTGGGGTCCTTGGAGTCTAGTCACTTGTGGGTTTTGGTACTTTATTTGTTTTGTCGATCATTAGTCTAGAATGATGTAGGTCTACTTGTTAAAAGGTAGGTCTACTTGTTAAAAGATAGGTCTAAAGTCCTTATTGTAATCAAGTCCTTTTATGATGAAAAAAAACTCAATTTTATCTTAATATTCGTGTTCTTCATACTGATAATGCATTGGAATTTGTTCAAAGGCATGCCTCTCTGTTTTGTACACAAAATGGGATTATACACCAAACTTCTTATTTCCATACATCCCAGCAAAATGGAGTGGTTAAATGCAAACATCGACATCTCTTAGATGTTGCGAGCTCCATTTTGACTCAAATGAATGTTCCAAAAACCTTCTAGGGGGATACCATTCTTACAGCCTGCTATCTTATCAATCGCTTACCCTCTAGCGTCCTTAATGGGGCTATCCCATGTATGACTTTTTATCCTGATCAAACTTTATTTCATGTGACTCATTGGGTCATTGGGTGTGCTTGCTTTGTCCAGATTCACTCACCAAATTGTGAAAAAATTATCCCCCCAATCTCTGAAATGTATTTTTGTTCGGTATTTTCATACGCAAAAAGGATATCGATGTAATGATCCTATCTCTCATCGATCTTTATCTCTGCTAATATAGATCGGTCCCCTTGCATCTTTCCTTCATTTGACTCTGATTTACTAATCGCTTTGCGCAAAGGTAAACGGTCTTGTGCGGCCAATCCTATCTTAAATTATATGTCCTTTGATAAACTTAGTCCTTCATATCATAGTTTTGTTGTTTCTCTCTGTGAAGAATCTATTCCCTTTACTCATCATGAGATCCTTGATAATCCGAAGTGGAAACAAGCCATGTATGAGGAAATGTCTGCCCTTCTTGATCGGGAGACTTGGAAACTTGTTCCTTATCCACCAAATGCTGACATTGTTGCTTGTCGATGGGTCTCCACCCTCAAGTACCGTGTCGATGGCACTATATGTCAGTACAAAGTTTGATTGGTTGCAAAAGGATTAACTAGAGATGCAAACGAGCCGAGCCGAGCCGAACCTTGGCATTTTTTCTAGGCTCGAGCTCAAGCTCGAACCAAATAACTCGAGCTCGGCGAGCTGGAAATTTGAGGCTCGAGCTCGGCTCGAGCATAGGTTCGAGCTCAGCTCGGCTCGATTCGATAGGCTCATTCGGCTCGATCGGCACAGCTTGTTCGGGTTCGAGTTCGAGCTTGAGCTCGAGAACCTATATATGTTTGAGCTCGGCTCGAGCTGGAGCTCGAGAACCTGTGATCTTTGCCCCTTTATCACACACTTATCAAATAAAAAAAAACACAAATTTTGCAAATACACACTAACCATATGTCAATAAAGACTACAAACTATGCAAATAACAACACGATGAATAGTTTAGTTCTGTTCATAGAGTACAAATTACACAAATACAAATATAATAAGGTCGAGCTAGCCTTCACAGCAAAAGTTGGGCACCAATTTAAATATTACATTCCATTAACGAACAACATTGTCACAACAAAAAACTAATCACTTGATTGGAGCAATAACGTCAATGTGGATACCAAACTTCTTTTTAGCAACCTTTTCCACCTTCATTATCATTTCAATCAGGAACAAATTCTCTTACAATGAACACCACCAACAAAGTAATAAACCACAACAATAAAGTACATAACTATACATAGTTTTTTCATGAAATTTAGTATATATTGAAATCAAGCATGATGTACCTCTATTTTTGCCGGCCAACATACAATATCCAAACAAATAGTCTAGGAAAAATAAGGATAATAAGAAAACTTAGGAATATAAACATCCAAGAATACTTGGGGATAATAATGATTACCTCAAACATCAGGCATCTCAATCTCTAATGCATCTTGAACAACCTGCACATAAACCATTTTCAACTTCAAGTCATTCAAGAAAATAGCATATAGATTCAAATAGCAACAGACCAAAAACATATAGAAAATCAACATCAAGAAAATTACCTTCGCCTTTTTCTTCCCCCCGTATCGTTTTCGACACCAATCTCCAGCACACATCAACATTTCCACAGTTTTTGGAACTAATCTAGCACGATACTTGTCAATCACTCGACTTCCGGTGCTAAAAGTAGCCTCTGATGCTACGGTTGTAACTGGAACGGATAGAATATCTCTAGCCATTAACGATAGTGTCGGAAACTTGTACGAATTCAATTTCCACCATGACAATATATCGAACGCAGAGGATGCATCTTGTGGATTAAATTCTAGAGTTGTTTCTTCAAAATAAAAATCTAACTCAGACTTTTTAGGTGCCTCCGTTTTGCTAGATTGGACAATAGTAGTCAAGCGATTCCAACCACGAGATGGAACACTTCCACTAGATTCTCCACTTCCTTGATTTGGTTGAAACTTTCTTTTAAATCCTGTATATTGTGTAGGCTTATCACTCGCCACGTACTCATTATAAAATTCAAACATAGTTTTCTTCACATCATTAATTCTTGTGGCAGCCTCTTCTTTGGAAAAAAATTGCCCATAATAATATTTAATTGGTTTCCATTTGACTCTCGGATCTAAGACGGCACCAATAGCCATCAACATGTTGGACTCTCCCCAATACTTATCAAATTTAAGTTTCATTTTGGCAGCCATGTCTTGAATAAACTTGTCGTCATCCAATGCCATCTCGTCAAGTAAAAGCTTCACCTCAAACACCTCGCTGAGAAATAAGTTTGAAGTTGGATAGTCACTTCCAGAAACGATCTTCGTAGCATCAAAGAAAACCCGTAGGATGGAAACCACTTTTTCTAACTTCTCCCAATCATCATCAGTTGGGCAATGTTCATAAGCTGGTTCTCGTACCTTGAATCTTGGGAAAACCTCTTTAAAAGTCAATGCTGCATTCAACATCATATATGTTGAATTCCATCGAGTTTTGCAATCATCAATCAACTTTCGGTTCGGCAACTTCAACTGCTTTGCAACCTCGGCAAAGACTATCATTCTACCATCCGTCCGTCTAATGAAATCAACGCTCTCCCGAATAATAGAAATGATATTCTTTATCTCGCTAAGCCCATCCTGTGCTATGAGATTCAAGATATGTGCAGTACATCGAACATGAAACAATTTTCCTTCACAAAGTCTGCTAGTTCTTGTAAATGAGTCTTTCATAATGCTAATCGCAACATCATTAGCACTAGCATTGTCGACAGAGACTGAAAATATCTTGTTCTCAATTTCCCACTCACTCAAACATCTCAATACTGCATCTGCAATTTGAATTCCGCCACGAGGGGGTGGAAGTTGGACTAAGTTGAGAACACGCTTGTTTAACTTCCAGCTTGAATCAATCCAATGTCCAGTTATCACCATGTACTCAATCTTTTGATTTTTTGACTTCCACAAATCTGTTGTTATGCAGATCTTTTCAATTGAATTCAACGTATTCCTCATTCTGATTTTCTCTATTTCATATACCATGAAACAATTTTTTCTTACTGTGGTCCGAGATATACAACTCCATTCCGGCATCCCCCGTTTGCAGAACAAATTGAATCCTTCCTCCTCTACGAGTGTGAAAGGATGATCATGCATAAGTAACCATATAGCAGCTGCTTCTTTCATCTTCTCCATGTCAAATTTTCCATCTTGAAGAGGAGGAAGTGAGCTAGGAGTAATGTTTGCAGGACCAAACCCCAATTGCATCTGTTTAGCGCTTTCTGCGTTCTTCTGTCTTTGAATCTCCAAGTACTTGGCACACTTAGTCAAGTGCCGTTTCATGTGAGTTGTAGTGCCCGTCTTCGTTTTTGAGAAAAAGGCTTTGCAGTGCTTGCATTGATACTTGATTGTCTCTCCTTGCTCATCAAATACTTTTTCCATCACCGACCAAACATCAGATGTTAATTGTCTTTTTGCTTTGTTGAATGGATTATCTTCACCGGTTTCTGTTCGCACATCTTCAGTCTCGACATTTGTCTCATTTGTTTGATTCTCATTCATTGTTTCATCATCAGACGCTAATCGATATTCAAATTCAAAACCCCCAGACATTGTAGCGGGACTAGTAGAATCAGCTTTTGAACATGAAGTTGACATGATACAAGAAATTACAAATTCCTGTTACAATAAAATAACCATTATCAATTTTTAGTGCAAAATTAAAAGATTTTTAGAAGTTGGCAGCAAGTATGGCATCTGTAATCATGCAAGTCTTAGGGGTAACTGTTAAGATGTATGCATTTATAAAGGGGTATATTTGTAATATTCTATAGTTGAATGGGATGTATTTTTCTCCACATAGTAGCACTCTGGAAATTTTCTCCAACAACAACTTTCCATAGACTAGAAAAGTCACAACTAAAAAAGAATAAACACAGCAAACCACAACAAACTGGTCTCTCATAGTATTTTTGTCTCCTCAGGTTACTGCATTTGGTTAAATGATAGTAATGAATTTCGAAAGAAGATAGGCCTGACAGATTGTATGGGAGCAAACGACTGCATGAGCCGTATCTCCCGACAGAAGAATCTCTCATTTTTCTTATCTGATGACTCATCTACAGGAGCAAAAATAAGAAATTGCATCGCACTGCACAACACCTTAGATTCAAAGGTCAAGGGACACCATATCTGTAACGACCCGGTAATCCTTAATATTTAAATAATTGATTTAAAATATTGTGCTTCTTGGAAATGTTATTATTACTTGTTGTTTTCAAATTTTAGTCTGCTTTTGAGATTAATTTATAATTTGAACGGTAAAATACTAATTTTTCGAATTTCAATTACCAGTCTTGGAAAATTCATTTATTAAATACCTATGAGTTTTCAAAACAATATAAATAATTATTTTAGACTTTTATGCATGGAGAAGATGCAATTTTGAATAAATTACATGATTTTCCAAATTTTAGAGAAATTTGACATTCAAACACAAATTTCGAACTTTCTATGTCCTAAATTGCAATTTTTGAAAAGTTATATGTTAAATTTATAATTTCTGGGAAATATACATATAATTACAGATTTATAAAGATTAAATTTCATCATTTTTGGATTTTTCTAAATTAATTATGAATTTTCGGATTTTATGCCCTAAAACCCTAATTTTAGGTTTTTAACAATAAATATATACAAATTCGAATTTTTAATGAAATAAAGATATGGTTTCAGATTTTATAAGATGAGGACAATCAAAATCATATTTTATCAGATTTTATTTGATTTTATTTGATTTTGTGTTAATATTTTATTAAAATATCCTACACTAATACAAGATGTTTTGTTTCTAGAAATTATACACTTGTGTGGTCTTCTATCATCTAGATTCATGAATCATGTGTTAGGGTTACACCAAGGCTAGAAATAGAGGAGGGAGGTGGAAGATTTCATTTAATTTGGCATTTAATTTTAAGCCTAGTTGGGAGATTTGCATTAAATGGAAAGATTTGCATTAATTAAACCTTGGTCCCCAAGTCTTGCCTTCTACCCTCATTCTCCACTATAAATAGGACCTCCCACACACTTCCCCACCCCCAAAACGTCCACACACATGCACACATTATACTCTCTCTAGTTTCTTGCACAAACACATAAATCCCGCCTAAAAACACACCCCCACACTCACTCTACTCTCAACACCCAAAACACTTCCTATTTATAGCCTATCTTCCACCCACACATATATATATATAAACCCTTCTATTTTCATCCATATATACCTATTAGCCTTCCATATAGCCCTTTGCACACCCTCTTTTTCCTAAAAACATTTGAAGGTAGGATTATTACCTTTCTCATAAGTAGTTTAGGCAACATGATCTTAGTTTATTTTCATAAGCAAGGCTTTAACTTGGGTTTACCCAAATAATGGTAAAAATACCAAGTAATTGCCTATGTTCACATTTTTAAGATTCTATGCCTTACATTATTTGTTGTGCATGTTAATATCATGATAGTTGTTCTCATGTTGTTATGCTTTCATAAAGATATATGCATGAACACGATATGTTTGTTTATACTTTGATAAATCTATGTGTTATGAGAAAGTTATTTCTCAATTATGTGTTGGGCCCAAAATACTGCGGAATGGATGTGGCTGAGTTCCGCCGGGACATTCTATTGGAGATGCCGGTAATAAGTGTTCCAGCCCTCCATCTCCTAATCCCTCCTCATATGGACGGAGTGTTCCATGTGAGAGTGGGTCGTAGGAATTCGGCATATACCCGGGATATGACCACTGGTGTGACTCGGTTGGGATTGGTGGAATCGCGGAGTGACTCGGTTGGAATATTGATTGTTTGATCGTGGTGGGAGTTATAAGGTATTCCGTCACTGTATGTGACGAACAGGGAGTATTATGTGATTTTACATGTTTATGTACAATTTTCACACACTTGCACCTTATGTGATTGTGTAATAGTTCTACTCAACATGTTTGTTGACTGTGTTTCACATATCTATTTTAGATCAACTTGAATCGGATCATCAGGAGAGCGGAACTGAGGAGTACTATGAAGCTTTTACTTAGACTTGATAAGGATTAATTATGATGTACCTTGAAAGCCGTCATATTTTGTATTTTGTATTTTGCACAAATTTTATGTGAAAGTTATTATTTATGTTTAATATAAATAAAAATAATAATAAAAAGGGTTTTTTCCGGGTCGTGACAATGTCTTTCGCACATGTATGACATACAAACTAGATAAGACTATTATGTAACATACTGGCTTTTAGTTTCAGGAAACATATCCCAATATTAGCAACCAAATGATTGTTACTCCAAGTAAAATCAGCCAAGTAAGAAACAATGGTAATTTATTGAAACAACTAGACAAATTTAGTATGGGACTGTAATTAGGAGACAAGATCTATATTTTCTCTAGTTTTTAAGCACAAATTATATTCATTATTTTTATAAGGACTAACACAAGAAATAACGTACACATCGCAATTAGATTTTTGTAATGGACTCAAGTATCGATTTTGTTTACCAAACAATACTACAAAGTGCAACACAAACAAAGCTTGTTTCACCAAAAACTTTGCCAAAGCCCAACAACATTATAAGATAAGGTAAACAAACTCGCAATTTTCTAAAGATTCAGGAATCACAAAATAGATACAGTTGCAACATTTATGGGCCAACAAAAGTTAAGATTGATAACCACTTACAGGTTGGAGTATAAGAATGGCAAGAAACAAACTATCAGATTCAATGGAAGATTATCACAACTAACCACTAAGATAAGTTATTTCAGAAATAGAAAAATGGAAGACCATGATGGTAAAGCTGAGCACTGTGATATAGCAAAATGTATAAACACAGTGCATGAGCTCGAAGAGGAGAAAAGAAAAGCTTATTTTTCAAATTAATGAGAAGGACAAAATTTATCTCCAATCAGCATTTGCACAAAGATACAATCTTTAGTTACATGCATCCCTAGCTAGTTGTAAGTATGTTAACACAATACGACACTCTTAAGCCCAATAAATAACCAATTCATAAAAGTTTTCATTTCCTTCTCAAAGGCATATACAAACTCCATTTCACAATTATTGACATTTGTACCTAGATTGCTTTCATTGATTTCTTTTAATGCCACCCATCTTTTGACTTCCGCTCCATCCAGTGAGCTCATATTGGACAGCAAAATTAATACCAAAAGAAAAAGGAATAAAAGATAAAAGGAGAAACCCATGCCTCTTCTTCAGTCTCGCAAGGAAAGACAAACAACTCAGGAAACAAAAAGTTCCAGTAAGTGTGAGAGTATGGTATAATTGAAATGTTTGCTTAAAATTAAAACAGTAGTAACATAACACGTTGTTTGTTCACTCTTTACCATTGCTGATCTTCTAATTCAAACTCTAACTATAAACAACTGGGCGCCACTTATTTTCTGATTTCAAGCATTTACACGGGTAGAATCTATGCGAGCTCTGAAATCAGCATAGATTCTTGTTATAGACATAGAGAGAGAAAATTCACTTATCCGGTGGAGGTGGGAGGCACGCGGCGGTGGAGGCTGGCGGCGGTGGAGGCCGGCGGCTGTCTAGAGGCTGAGACAAACGGACGCGGCTGTGGAGACCGGAGATACAGACTGCAGAGGCGAACAGGCGGAGGTGGAGACACGGGGAAGCGGAGAGCCCCAAGGTGGAGACGCGGAGGTGGCGGTGGAGGCGGAGAGAAGGGAGAAGAGGCGAGATGGAGAGAGAGAGAGTTCAAACTTCAAAGCAGCAAATGAGAATGAGAGGGAGGAAAAATTATCAGATTTTAGGGCTTTGACTCTTACTTAATTTTGACTCTTCTAATTTTTTTTTCCAACATTATATAATATATATATATATATATTATATAAAAAACAAATATTAAAATATTAATAGGCTCGCGAGCCAACGAACACAAATTAATAGGCTCGAGCTCGGCTTGATAATATACGAACCGACCTTAAGCTCGGCTCGAGCTCGAATTCATCGAATTCGAGCTCGAACATGGGTCGAGCCGGCTCGTCAGGCTCGTGAGCCGACTCGACTCAATTGCATCCCTAGGATTAACCCAGACTTATGGAGGCGACTACCTTGAAACCTTTTCCCAAGTTGCTCGTCTAAACTCCATCCGAGTGTTGTTCTCCATAGATGTTAATCAAGGCTAGCCGATATATCAAATGGATGTCAAAAATACTTTTCTCTATGGTGACCTGCATGAGACTGTCTTTATAGAGCGACCTCCAGGGTATGTTGCTTAGGGGGAGATGCGAGATATGGTATGCAAGCTCAAGAAGGCGATTTTTGGTTTGAAATAAAGTCCTCGGGCTTGGTTTGACAAGTTTAGTCAAGTTATCAGTAATTTTGGATTTCACAGGTGTCAAGCTGATCACTCCATCCTTGTAAAACAAAGACAATCAGGCATTGTTATCCTAATTGTATATGTTGATGATATCTTAGTATCCGATGGTGATATTGAAGGTTTAGAAGCTACCAAAGAGTAGTTGAAACAACAATTTGTCACTAAGGACACGGGACCTCCGAGGTATTTCCTAGGGATTGAAATTGCCCGAAGCAAGTATGATGTGTCCTTGTCCCAAAGGAAGTATGTTCTTGACTTATTGTAGAAAACTGGCTTACTTGGGACTAAGCCAGTTGACCTGAATCCGAACTTCTGGAATGATAATGGCATATATCTGGAGGACAAGACTAAATTTAGACGACTAGTGGGGGAAACTAATATATCTAACTGTAACCAGACCTGATATATCTTTTGCAGTTGGAGTGGTGGGCCAATTTATGGACAAGCCTCGGCCTATTCATCTTGAAGTTGCCATGAGGATTCTAAAGTACATAAAGGCTTCTCCTGGTAAGGGACTACTCTTCAAGAAGCACGAACATCTAAAAATTGAGGCTTAGTCAGCTTCCGATTATGCTGGGTCCAAATGGGATCGAAGGTCTACTTCAAGCTATTGCATTTATGTTGGAGGAAACTTGGTGACTTGGTGTAGTAAGAAGCAGACAACAGTGGCAAGATTAAGCGCAGAAGCTAAATATCAAACTATGTCACATACCACAAGTGAAATATTGTGGCTTAAGAGTTTGCTCAGTGAATTAGGGTTCACTTACAATGAACCCTTACCAATGCATTGTGATAATAAGGTAGCTATTCATATTGCCAGTAACCCATTTTTTTATGAAAGAACGAAGCATATTGAAGTTGATTATCATTTCATTCGTGATGTTGTAATGAACCATATTATCAATACTCCATTTACTACATCATCTGACCAAATTGCTGATATCTTTACTAAGGCTTTGGGAGGATGTAGGTTTAAAACTTTGTGTAACAAGCTGGGCATAATAGATATATATTCTCCAGCTTGAGGGAGAGTGTTAGAATTAAACGTAGTTTACCCGTAGGAATAGGTCTTGTATTTTAGGAAAGTATAATGTGTATTTCCTTGAATATGGTTAGCTAATTGTTAAATATAATGGTTAGCTCTATTGTGAATAATACACAGAGCATCCAAACTCTTTTCTCTCATTTTTTCTCTCTTTATAGAAGTCATACTTTGGTCACTCATTGTTTGAGTCCCAGAAATCAATGCAAACTCAAATTTTGTTAATTTTCTTTCTTACTGGCATAATGCTTGAGATATATGTGGGGTACTTGACTTCTCGAATGAACCTAAATTCAATGAACTTGTTCATTCTAACCTCAATTCAAGGAACTAGACCTACCTAGAATCAACACCGGGCTTGCTTCACTAGGTGAGCTCCTTACTTTATGGCAAGGCGGTGAACTATTATTTTTGGATCCAATCTAGGCATTTCTTTGTATGACCATGAGAACACATCTTTGAACTTGGTTAAGAGCTCGATGTAAGCCTTTTCCCCATCGATGGTCAATAATGTACTAATGTAGATTGGTTGTGGGTTGTCAGCATCCCCCAAACTGATTTTTTTATAACTTATCAATTGTTGCTTTAACTCATTCTCCGAGCTTGGGAGGAGCAACTTCGGCGTATTCTTTTGGGATTTCTGCACTCAAGGTGATGTGGTATGTCGGCACAACGTCCTCTTCACTTTTTTTGAAGTCTATAAACTCTTTTATTTAGCCATTCTTTTGTCTGATTTGGATTATCTGCATCTCTCTTGTGGCCCACCTTAATATAACCACCACTGATAAGTTTATTGATTTACCCGCGTAAGCAGGCCTCAGTATGTTGGTGGGTTGCTGGCGCACGATGTCATAAGAATAAGCCACGCTTTCTCAATAATCTTCCTCATCGCTCTAGGTACTTGTGAAGACAATAGTCTACCATTTTGATTAGACTTCTAGTGTTTGACTAGCTTGAGTCATGACCTTTTTCTTGTACTTTTTACTTCATACGTAATATTTTTCTTGATCGTGGACCACTAGAATCGTGGCATCACTTTTGTCCTTTTTACTACAATCACCCTATAGCTTGGACTCTTTGTATGTTGAGTCTTTTTTCGTCTTTGTAGCCTCAACATCTCTAATGTAGTACTTGGCATCAACGAGGTGTGCTTCAGCTACAGTGAAACGTTTGCTGTCACCAAGCACCTTTTTCACCACACCTTCTCTACAATATTTGAAACAATTATGTTAGGTGGAGGAAACTATGCCATTTTCATGTAGCCAAGGCCGATCTAGTAGTGTGTTATATGATGGTTTGGAATCTATTGAATGGAATAATGCAATTGATAGCGTATTGTCCATCAGTAGCTTCAGTCTTATGATGCCGAGAGTCTTCTGGCCCTTTGGTTGAAGTCTTAGACCATCATACGACTATGTAAAAGTTCATCCATAGAGATCCCTAATTCATTCGTCATGTGAAGGGTGAGAGATTGATTCATTAATGAATATTTTATTCACCTTTTGTTCTCAAACATAGTCGATCATGAACAATGGCCTATTATGGGGCTTGGGGCCAAGCATAAAATCTTCATCTGTAAAGGACATTGTTTCCATACATTCGTCAGCTGCGGCATTAGTATACTCTTCTTCACTCGTCACGTGGCATACTTCATAATCCTCTCCATGTGCATTTGTTGCAATTTTAATTGTGACCATGTTTGCAGCTGCATTGTCTTCTTAAAATGAGGTCTTCCCTTGCTTTGCCAATTACATCACCTTATCTTTGAAAATGAGGCAATGAAGGATTGGATGCCCCATCAAGCAATGGTACTTGTAGTATTTTGGATCATCCATCCTTCCAACTTTATTGGGCTTCCTCATTTTGGATAATTCGATAAGGTTTGCTTTGGGCAAATATTCAAATATGCCAAAAATTTAAGAGTCCAAAAAGGGATATTACTTAGTTTGTCTCTTTCTTAAGCTGTACTTTCTCCATCCTCTTTTAGGAATAATGCCTTTCTTTTCTTTAACTTTCTGATTCGTCTCTCCTTGAAGTTTGATGGGTCTTTCAATTTTAGCCATCAACTTCGCTTGTGTGCTTAGCTCCATATCATGATCTCTAGTCGCTAGTTCTTTGAACGTCCTAGGTTGGATTCCTTGAAAAATATACCGGAAGCCTCAATGCATTCCTTAAATACACATCTTAATGGCTAACATTTTGAATAGTTGATCTTTGTAGTTGAGGCTCAAGTTCCTACACCAATTGATATATTGAATGATAGGCTCTTCCTTCCAATGGTGGGAGTTGGTGAGGTCAATCATGTTGGTCATTTGTCAATGCTATAGAAACAGTTGCGGAATTCATACTCAAGCTACCCCCAACTATCGATTGAACTTGGCTCCAAGTCAATGTACCAATCAACCACATTTATATTTATTGATTGAAGAAATTGTTTGACCAAATAATCTTCGTTGGTCCTAAAATTGTTGCGTGTCTCAACAAGATTAGCTTGTAGTAGTTTGGGATTACATTTGCCATTGAATTGTTAGAACTTATGAGGTTTATAACTAGTTGGCATCTTCAAGTCGTCAATCTTTTGGGTGTGCGACTAAGCATATGGCATAGTTGACTTGAAACTTCTCTCAAACTTGTTCGTGATAGTTCCCATGATGAACTCCTTCAACTGGTCAATGAGAATCAATCCCTCTGATGAGACTTGAAACTCTTTAGTTGAGGACTTTCCCATTTTGATTGTTTGTTACTTCATAGACTTCTTGGTTTCATCTTGAGCTTCAGGTTGCCTTCCCAGAATGTGGCCAGCCTCGACTTTGTTCATCAACTATATGATTTGAGAGTCTTGCTCTTGAACATGCTTGGTGAGTCCTTCAATGGTCTTAGTTAAGCATGCAAGTTGTTCTTCCAATATTGTTGTGTTTGTCACCATGGTGAGTGCTACGCTAGATGAACTTGATGTTTAGCGGTAAGCGGATGGTGCAAACTTGTCTCTATCATCTTCATTTAGGTTGGCAAACTGTGGCAGGCCCTTTTTAATGCTATCGAGCGAATGAGCCTTCTTAGAGGATGTTTGATGCTTCTTGAACATACTTCTGGTTGTAACCACAAACTTCTGAACAAAATGCTTAAAACTTCTAAAGTGGCAACCTCTAACTCTCCGAATTTGTAGGTAGCCATCTGATACCATGGAAAAAGAATTTTTTGATCAAAGGAAGAGATGATTTCCCATCGGGCATGGCAGAAATGCAACACAGATTTTGAGTCTTTTCCTTTATCAAGACAAATTAAATTTAAAGAATTGGACAAAAGAATTCCAACTATAATCTCCATTTAATCATTTGATTCTTTCTTCATGAATTGGAAACTTGAAAATTCGAACACTTTTTGTCACATCCTAATTTTTTTATATGTGAATTATGTGACATTTTAATTTTTTTTATAAGAAATAGACATAATATCGATTATGTATATACCTATACATGTAAAACTGATTACAATATACACATATATATATAAATTCGATTTTTTTTAAGCCCTCAAATATATAATTTTGAAATTATCAAAAAAATAAATATAATTGTAGGCTATTTTATTTGTTACATGTGTTAGGACACTTGTCCATATCATATGTTAGAAGAGGTTTAGGGCACGTGTTATTATACACATGTTATCTTTATAAGTTGTAGGAAATGTGAACAAGGTGCAAGGTCCAAAAAGACTCCAGAGAGAACTATAAAAAGTTGAATTCGGATGAACCTACAAAGTGCCATGAATGTGGCAAGCCAAGACACAAGAGGCTTGATTGTCAAAACTACAGAGATATCAACAATCCAGGGATGACTGCTATCAGCAACCAAAAAATGTTTCAAACTAGTGGACTAAATGTTATTAGCAACCAAGATTCATGGTTGCAACATGGGACGGCCCTGAACCAAAACCCTTTGAAAATGAAGAAGATGGTGTTAATGTTAGTTTCATGGTAAGCCAGCCAAATTCCATTCCTTCATCTCCTAAATATTACTCTAAGGATAAAGATAAAGAAATACAAGGACTGCTTAGAAAGTTGTTTGCTTAGAAAGGACTGCTTATAAAGATAAACTTGAAAAAATATTTGCTAGAAACAAATTATTTCAAGGGAATCTTATGAAAATTCTGGAAACAAAAACATGACACTAAAAAGAGTTTGCAAGATCTGTCATAATTTTTCAAAATTGAAGAAGAAACCCTTTTTAAAGAAAATGAAGTCCTCACTAAAGAAACTTCTCGCCTGGAGTAGGAAATAACTACAGTTAAATGTAGAAATAGTAGAAAATATCCTAAAATGAATAATAGAACAAGGAACGATAATTGTGGTAGATGGGGTCATATCCAATATATTGTTTTGAAGTTGAAGCACCTGTAACCGTTCTAAGATGGGTCCCGAAAGGTACCATGCTAACTAACAAGGACCTGATAATACCAGAGTACCTGAAACAAACTAATTGCTACAGACATCATCTTCCAAAGCATCTTGGAACTATAAGCGGATACTTGATAGTGGATGCTCAAGACATATGATGGGAAACAAAGCAAATTTTACTCATTTGGAAGACTGTAATGGTGGAAGTGTGATATTCGCTGACAATACAAGAGGCAACATCATAAGTATGTGCACTGTTGGTACGACAATTAAAACGTTTATTGAAAAGGTTTGATTGGTAAGTGGATTGGAACATAACCTTCTCCGCATTGGTCAACTACGTGACAACGGATATGACATTGAATTTTCTCCTAATCACTATCGCATCCTAAAGAATAGTCGAGAAATCTTTGTTGCAAAATGAGATAGAAACATTTATTGTCTTAGTCTAAGAGATATTTCATATCAAAAGACATCATAGGTATGAGCACCGTTGGTACCAGAAATAGAACATATATTGAAAGGGTTTGGCTAGTAAGTGGATTGGAACATAACCTTCTCAATATTGGTTAACTATATGACCTAAATTTTCTCCTAATTACTATCACATGCTAAAAACTAGTTGAGAATCCTTTGTTACAAAACGAGATAGAAACATTTATTGACTTAGGCTAAGAGACATCTTAGATCAAAAGATCAAGCGCTTATCTATAGTTGAAGACTCTAGCTGGATCTAGCACAAAAGGCTGGGACACATAAATTCTAAACTTTTATCTCAAATCTCTAGACACAGCCTAGTACAAAGCTTACCAAAGTTAGATTCTTTGATCCCAGTGTTGAAGGCACAAAAAAAAGAATATCCTTTAAAACGAAAACACTGTAAGTACGTTTAGACCTTTGGGATTGTTGTATCTGGATCTCTTTGGTCGTATAATGACTCAGTCCTTCGGAGGACGCAAGTATGTTTTTGTTATTGTGGATCACTTCACATGATTACATGGGTATTCTTTTTAGTCCACAAAAATGATGGCCTTAAAACGCTTATGCCTCTAACAAAACGTCTTCAAAAATAAAAAGGGGTGGGATATTAAAAGCATTCATAGCGATCATGGCATCGAATTTGATGAAACAAATTTTCTTATATTATGCAAAAAAATGGCTATGACCATGAATTCTTTGCTCCTAAGATGCCCTAATAAAATGAGGTGGCTGAACACAAAAACAGAATTCTTCAAGAAATGGCTTGAACCATGAAACAGGAATGTGATGTTCCCGTGCATTTGTGGGCTGAAGCTATTAATACTGCATGTTACATGTAATGACCCGATATTCCTTAAATATTTAAATAATTTATATGAAATCTTATGCTTCTTGAAAATGTTATTCTTACTTGTTATTTTTAGTTTGATTTTCAGAATAATGTACAATTTGAACGGTAAAGGACTAATTTTCGAATTTTGATTACTATTCTTGGAAAATTCATCTATTAAATACTCATTAGTTTTCAAAAATACTATAAATAAGTATTCTATACTTGTATGCATGGAGGAGATGCAATTTTGAATAAATTACATGATTTTCCAAATTTTAGACGAGTTTGACATTCGAACACAATTTTCGAACTTTCTATGTCCTAAATTGCAATTTTCGAAAATATAACTAAAACATTTTTAATTCCTGGGAAATATGCATATAATTTTAGATTTATAAAGATTTAATTTCATAATTTTGGAATTTTTCTAAATTAATTATGAATTTTTGGATTTTATGCCCTAAAAGCCCCTAAGAAATGAGTAAATTGTATTTTCTACCCCTAGATATTATTTCTTTCCATTTCTTTCCATAATTATATATATAATACAAGAAAACAACTTACATTTTCAGATTTAAAAGAGGGGTGGACGAATTTTGGGAGACAAAATTGTTAAATGTTAAATACTTGGTGTCTAGTGAGTCTTGCCCTCCAAGTTGCCAAATACAATGTATTTATACACTTGTCCCATACCTTCTAGATGCAAGAACACATGCTTGGCCATGGTTAAAATAGAGCAACACTTAAGCCACTTAGACCCAAATACTTGGCCAATTAGGGTAATAAGTAGAAAAGGACTTAATGCTATTTTAATACTATGTCTTGTTATTAGTATATATGTAATATTACTTGGAAAAATACCAAAACCACCACACACACACCCTAAAATCCGGCCACACACACACACACTTCATTCCTCTTGTTTTCATTCAACTTTCCTAAGATCCTTCAAGTCTTGAAACCCTCTCACCCCTTCAAACACTCTCCCTACTTCAAACCCTACAAAGAAAGAAAGAAAGACAATCAAGGTAGAAATTGGCCTATGGCATGAGTTAGGGTTAGAATTTATCAAACTCTTAGTATTTTATCTTCCCAAGTAGGCCTAGGAGGTGACCACAAGTTGGTTTCCATCTTGGGTCCAAGGGGATACAACATGTGTTAGTTATATATGTGTTTATGATGCATGTCAGGTTACAATCCTTGTATATGTATGCTGAAAATTGTTGAACTTATGCTTAAGTGATGCTTGAGTGCTAAACTATCATGTTTTATATCTTGTTATAGTCTTATTTGTGTTATTTATGTGTTATAAGATAAAACTTTAACGTTTTAAAGCTGGAAAATTTGAGGTGTACACCTGCTGAAATCACTGTTCATGCAGAAACTTTGGTTTTCGAAGCTGAAAAGTTTGATTTTTGCACGGCTTGAAAATCCAAAAATTTCCAACCAAAAACCTGGTTTATATACTTTAAATTCAGTTTAGAATAAGCTGTAGAAACAGGTTTTGAAAAGCTGGAGGTTTGGGCTACGAGAACTGAAAATTTCAGCGGTTGCGCGCTAAAAGTGTTTCGCGTCGCAGTCTGCAAATTCCAGCTCTTGTAAGCTGAAATCTCGGTATTTTTTTCCAAATAAAAGTCCATTTTAAAACCTTAGACATATATGTGAAGACTTTCAGGAGGTTTGAAGGCTTGAAGTTTCTGTTTGCATGAGCTAATGTTGGTTTCGCAAAAATCGGAAATTGTGTTACTCCATGCTGAAATTTGTGCACGAGTCACTGAAACAGTTTGTGTTATGTTGAAATTGTGATTCAAATGTGTTGGAATTACGTGTGTAAGGGCCCTATATGTGTTCGGTATGGATGGGGCTAGAGTTCGGCCGGGCGGCAATGGGCTTGCCGGTCTTAAAACAGTTCTCGCCATCCATGCCTATTCCCACCTTGCATGGACGGAGTGTTCCATGTATTGGTTGTGGGTCGTAGGATTTCGGCATATGCCCGGGATATGACCACCGGTGTGTTTAGGTTGGGTGGGAGTTTCGGTTGGAATTGGATTACGGCACGGCGAGATAAGGTAGCCGCCCGTCGAGGTGGAAAAACGGTAAAATTGTGTTGGAATGTGATGCTCTATTAGAGCTGAAATTTATGTGAATTTATCAAGAACTGAAATTTCTATGGTTTTATGTATGGTTTTATGTGCTCTTTGTGACAATATGCAATTTCACACGAACACCTCATGCTCTATGCAAATTTCTACTCAACATGTGTATATGTTGACGTTGCTTTCCATTATGTTTTTAGCCGGATTTGAGACAACGGAAGATAGGAACGAGGAAGACTTAGGAGGGCGCTTCGAGCCTTTTAGTTAGTTATGTATGCATTGTGCTAGAAACTTAGTAGTTAAGTTATGTATATGTTGCGTCTACGTAATAAACGACGTTTGTAAACTCATCTTTTGGAATATTAGTACGCGTGTTTGGTTTCATTACATTATAAAATAGCATGTTTTTGTGAGATGGTTATAAATAGATGTTTCATAATTAGCTAGAGGCTTCGGGGCGTCACAGATGGTATCAGAGCAGGTTGCCAGCCGGAAAATCGGGAGCTAAGTGCTCTGTGGGGTAAAGTGCTATGCACACGGGAGCCACCTCTTTTGCCCGTAGAGCAAATGTTAAGTCTTGAGCCCACGAGGTCAAGTACTATATGTCTTGAAAGTCTTGAGCCCATGAGGCCAAGTACTATGTCTTGAATATTTTGAGCCTGCGGGGCAAAGTGCTACGTGTGCGGAAGACGCCTCTTGAACCTACAGGAGCCACCTCTAGAGTCCCAACGCCTGGCAGTCGGTAATAGTATGCGTGATTTTGCTACAAAACTTCTAGAGTATCTATTGGATTTCGTATTTGATTCAAACATATTTTAGGTTTACACCTAAGCTATGCTGGGTAAGGATCCTCGGCGTAAAATTTCGGAATACAAAGGAGATAGGCTTGATACGAGAAGGTTAATTAGGGATGAATTTCCTTGGGTAGTGTTTGACATGCGGGGTGGCTGGTGTGGCTGGGCGGCCGACCAGTGCATACTTTGCTCCCCTAAATGGCAAATACTTGACTAATTCGAGTATAAGGCGAATTTTGTTTTTGGGTAATAGTTGTAAATGACTACTTGTGGAATTATGTGACTTAAGTTCTATGTGTGTAAAATCCACCTCTTGAACCTATAGGAACCAACTCGAGTGTCACCACGGGTAGATGTGAAAGTTACTGAGACATTTAGTGCATCTAATGGATTTTATATTAGGTTGAATTATATTTTGCAAAAACATATCTTTTGGAAAATTTAGTACTGAAATAGGGACCTTGAGAATTGGGAAAGCTAGGGGCTATGTACCTTGTTGAACTTAAGAAAAGAAAGATTGGGAAGCTCGTGGTGGTCTAAGGCTCAGAATTTGAGATAGGATTCATAATTATACTATGGTATTAGAAACAGTATTGAGAATTGAAAAGTACAAGAAAGCAATTGATAAATTAAGACACTTTGTGAGACTATAATCTATGGGCGGCCCAAGTGGAAGGAACTCTGGAGGATGTATCAAAGCTACAAAAATGGGTGTGCGAGGTAACCAAATAAACCTACAGTGTGGAAGGTACGCATTTAGCTTGTTTCATTTACGTAGAATTTTGATTGATCCAAATTCATTACATGTTTTCTTGACTAGAGGTTCAACTTGATATTTATCGAATGAATTAGAAGTAGCAACTATCCAATATTGATGAGTTATTTGATTAAGTACAAGAAGTTTCATTATATTCCAAACTGGATTTGAAATTAGGTGGGAAGGTGAGGGGAAATTTTGGTAGTCATGGGAAGAAGAGCAATTATGGAATAGAATAAAGATATATAACAAAGCTACTAGGAATGATAAACTTAAGTATAAATTTCTATTTTAGGCGAAGTGTATAATAGTTATATGATGGTTCCCTTGTGATAGTTATATTTCTTATTTCTTTTTGTAGGACCTCATCATTACTTATTCAAAAGATCTCTAAAATTCATTTTACTTGGAAGCAACTTTTTATAATCTCCATAGGAGATGTACTTTTTTAATCGAACCTTGAAGCCTATATTCTTTGATTTGTTTCTAAAGCTATAAGTTTGCTTATTGCATATTATTTTTGTCCTTATATATTCGCAATATCGATATTTCTTTGACATATCTCTTACAACCAATATTCATTATTTAATTTAAAGGAAAGAAAATGTCAATTTTGTCTTTAACTTCCTTTTAAGACAATGACTTCAATAGCAAGTCTTTGGATTCCGTAATCATTCTTTTGCTTTTAAGGCACTGTTCAAATTTTTCTTAATCGACATCTCTTTTTATCTCTTTCTTACAAAGTTTGTGACAAAGGAAATTTTCAAATTATTTCACCTATTAGTAAAAGCTTGAAATCTTTGTGATTTATGCCACTCTAATTTTCCTCATTTGACACTTCAATTGACCAAGTTGTTATTCAAACTTGTAGGCATTCTTGTGTGAATCAATAATAATCCATTACCAGTTTTTTTATTCCATTCACACTTTTAAACTTCAAACATGAAAATTTGTTGAAGCCAGTCTTGAAAATTGATGAGTTATCATTGATCTCTAGTAAACTTCTTCCTGTGTATTCCTAAATGGTATTTAAAAATAAAAATGTTGACAAATATTTTCAAATCGTACAACATTTATGACTCACTTCTTCCACTTGTCGATATTTTGTTCCTATCAATTACAATTTTTGTTTTAGCTTTGCCGTATACATCTTAGATCTGATTTCCCTCATCCATCCGGACTATCACAACCCTTACTCATATTTGAACCTATCACCAAAGATTTTATTATAGGATTACTTTGAACCTAACAAGGCAATAATGCAATATGGATAGTTGTGGATAGACTTATGAAAAGCTTCCACTTCATTGTGTGGTTCAGAATGGCAGAATATTAGAAACAACACATAGTTGGACTTCTTGGTGCTTGGTGTCTCGGTTAGTATAGTCTTGAATAGAAACCCACAGTTTGCGCTAAATTTTGGCAAGAATTACAAAATGTTTGAACCACTAAGTTAAACGTTAGTATTTCTCTTCAACCTCAAACTGGTGGACAACTAGAAAGAATTATACAAACCCTTGAAGATATACTTTGGATTTGAAAGAAGTTAAGGTCGACACCTCTCACTAGCCAAAGATGCCTAAAACAATAACGATTAACCTATAGTTGGCATGATCCTTTTGAAAGCACAAGGAAATAGATCCACGGTATACTGGAATGAAGTGGCAAAAGTGAAACCCAAAGTTAGTACGGGAAATCACCAATGTCACCAAAGTAACTCAAAAGGGAATGACAGAAACACAAAGTCGCTAAAAGAGTTACTCCGATAAGAGACGAAAAGATTTGGAATATAGCTTAGGAAAAAGGAGTCTTGAGATTTGGGAAACAAATGAAACGCTTAATCCAAGATATGACGGTTCTTTTCATATATTGGAAAGAATAAAAAAGTAGTAGTGAGTTAGTATTACCTTCTACCTACCAGAAGTTCATAATCTTTGTCATGATACTTAGGAATGAATTTCGAGGACGAAATTCCTTCTAAGGAGGGGAGGATGTAATGACCCGATATTCCTTAAATATTTAAATAATTTATATGAAATCTTATGCTTCTTGAAAATGTTATTCTTACTTGTTATTTTTAGTTTGATTTTCAGAATAATGTACAATTTGAACGGTAAAGGACTAATTTTCGAATTTTGATTACTATTCTTGGAAAATTCATCTATTAAATACTCATTAGTTTTCAAAAATACTATAAATAAGTATTCTATACTTGTATGCATGGAGGAGATGCAATTTTGAATAAATTACATGATTTTCCAAATTTTAGATGAGTTTGACATTCGAACACAATTTTCGAACTTTCTATGTCCTAAATTGCAATTTTTGAAAATATAACTAAAACATTTTTAATTCCTGGGAAATATGCATATAATTTCAGATTTATAAAGATTTAATTTCATAATTTTGGAATTTTTCTAAATTAATTATGAAATTTTGGATTTTATGCCCTAAAAGCCCCTAAGAAATGAGTAAATTGTATTTTCTACCCCTAGATATTATTTCTTTCCATTTCTTTCCATAATTATATATATAATACAAGAAAACAACTTACATTTTCAGATTTAAAAGAGGGGTGGACGAATTTTGGGAGACAAAATTGTTAAATGTTAAATACTTGGTGTCTAGTGAGTCTTGCCCTCCAAGTTGCCAAATACAATGTATTTATACACTTGTCCCATACCTTCTAGATGCAAGAACACATGCTTGGCCATGGTTAAAATAGAGCAACACTTAAGCCACTTAGACCCAAATACTTGGCCAATTAGGGTAATAAGTAGAAAAGGACTTAATGCTATTTTAATACTATGTCTTGTTATTAGTATATATGTAATATTACTTGGAAAAATACCAAAACCACCACACACACACCCTAAAATCCGGCCACACACACACACACTTCATTCCTCTTGTTTTCAGTCAACTTTCCTAAGATCCTTCAAGTCTTGAAACCCTCTCACCCCTTCAAACACTCTCCCTACTTCAAACCCTACAAAGAAAGAAAGAAAGACAATCAAGGTAGAAATTGGCCTATGGCATGAGTTAGGGTTAGAATTTATCAAACTCTTAGTATTTTATCTTCCCAAGTAGGCCTAGGAGGTGACCACAAGTTGGTTTCCATCTTGGGTCCAAGGGGATACAACATGTGTTAGTTATATATGTGTTTATGATGCATGTCAGGTTACAATCCTTGTATATGTATGCTGAAAATTGTTGAACTTATGCTTAAGTGATGCTTGAGTGCTAAACTATCATGTTTTATATCTTGTTATAGTCTTATTTGTGTTATTTATGTGTTATAAGATAAAACTTTAACGTTTTAAAGCTGGAAAATTTGAGGTGTACACCTGCTGAAATCACTGTTCATGCAGAAACTTTGGTTTTCGAAGCTGAAAAGTTTGATTTTTGCACGGCTTGAAAATCCAAAAATTTCCAACCAAAAACCTGGTTTATATACTTTAAATTCAGTTTAGAATAAGCTGTAGAAACAGGTTTTGAAAAGCTGGAGGTTTGGGCTACGAGAACTGAAAATTTCAGCGGTTGCGCGCTAAAAGTGTTTCGCGTCGCAGTCTGCAAATTCCAGCTCTTGTAAGCTGAAATCTCGGTATTTTTTTCCAAATAACAGTCCATTTTACAACCTTAGACATATATGTGAAGACTTTCAGGAGGTTTGAAGGCTTGAAGTTTCTGTTTGAATGAGCTAATGTTGGTTTCGCAAAAATCGGAAATTGTGTTACTCCATGCTGAAATTTGTGCACGAGTCACTGAAACAGTTTGTGTTATGTTGAAATTGTGATTCAAATGTGTTGGAATTACGTGTGTAAGGGCCCTATATGTGTTCGGTATGGATGGGGCTAGAGTTCGGCCGGGCGGCAATGGGCTTGCCGGTCTTAAAACAGTTCTCGCCATCCATGCCTATTCCCACCTTGCATGGACGGAGTGTTCCATGTATTGGTTGTGGGTCGTAGGATTTCGGCATATGCCCGGGATATGACCACCGGTGTGTTTAGGTTGGGTGGGAGTTTCGGTTGGAATTGGATTACGGCACGGCGAGATAAGGTAGCCGTCCGTCGAGGTGGAAAAACGGTAAAATTGTGTTGGAATGTGATGCTCTATTAGAGCTGAAATTTATGTGAATTTATCAAGAACTGAAATTTCTATGGTTTTATGTATGGTTTTATGTGCTCTTTGTGACAATATGCAATTTCACACGAACACCTCATGCTCTATGCAAATTTCTACTCAACATGTGTATATGTTGACGTTGCTTTCCATTATGTTTTTAGCCAGATTTGAGACACCGGAAGATAGGAACGAGGAAGACTTAGGAGGGCGCTTCGAGCCTTTTAGTTAGTTATGTATGCATTGTGCTAGAAACTTAGTAGTTAAGTTATGTATATGTTGCGTCTACGTAATAAACGACGTTTGTAAACTCATCTTTTGGAATATTAGTACGCGCGTTTGGTTTCATTACATTATAAAATAGCATGTTTTTGTGAGATGGTTATAAATAGATGTTTCATAATTAGCTAGAGGCTTCGGGGCGTCACATTACATATCAAATAGTGTGTGTATAAGGCATCTTTTTCAAAAAACCCCCTTATGAACTCTAGTTTGGTAGGCTTCCAAATGTCTCATATTTCAAAACTTTTTATTGCCACTAAAAGCAAGGTGTATAGAGTCTTTAATAATTAGTGATATCTCAGATATCTTTATGCTCTCTAAGGAAGTTTCAACAGATAAAATCATTAAATACCCAAGATTTGATATGACCACCAAATCTCAAACTGAACTCTTAGGAAACCAGCAACGTTGTTCTGCTCTCAATGATGGAGCCTCATAATACGAATGAAGCATTGAAGGATACATCTTGGATAAAATCCATGAAAGACGAGTTAGCTCAGTTCCAAAATAACTAGGAGTGGAATTTGGTATAAAGACCAAAAAACCAAGCAATCATTGAAACTAAGTATGTATATTGAAAGAAATTGTATGAAAATAGAGAGGTAACACATAAGAAAGCCCATTCTGTAGCAAAAAGGATACAGTCAACAAAAGGGCATAGATTTTGACAAAACCTACGCTTCTGTTGCTCGACTGGAATCTATTCGTGTTATGCTTGCATTCATAGGTTATAAAATAAAAAATTCTTGTTTCAAATGGTTATCAAAAGTGCTTCCCTAAATGGATTCATTAGTGAAAATGTTTTTGTCAAACAACATCTTGGTTTGATTAATGAAAGATCTCCAAAACATGTTTTCAAACTTGAAAAAGCTCTCTACAGTTTGAAATAAGCTCCCCAAGCTTGGTATGAAAGGCCCAGTCAATATCTACTGTCAAAGAATTTTTCAGTAGGAACCATTGACCCAATATTATTTGTGAACCCAAGATCATGACATCTTACTAGTTTAAATGTATGTCGATGACATCATCTTTGGTAGCACTAACACATCTCTTTGCCAAGACTTCTCTATGTGCATGAAATAGGAGTTTGAAAAGAGCCTGGTGGGAGAACTCAAATCTTTACTTGGGCTTAAAATAAAACAGTTAAAGGACGTTATATTCATTTGTCAAGAAAAATATATAAAAGAGTTACTAAAGAAATATAATATGGACTCCAGCAACCCCATGACTACACACATGTGCACATCAACAAAATTGGACAAAGATGAGGCAGGTAAACCCATTCATGAAAACATTTGCCCATATTTCATATACGCAACTGTAGTTTGCATTCCGTTTCAATCATGTCCTAAGGCATGCCACTTAAAAGCTGTAAACGGTACTTAAAAGGGGCTACTAGACTTGGACTCTAGTACCCCTCTTCTAATCATTTCTATCTAGTTGATTTCGCAGCTATAGATTATGCAGGATGAACAATAAATAGAAAAAGTACCTTCGAAACTTGTCAATTCCTCAGTGAATGTCTAGTCAGCTAGTCCTGTAAGCAATAAAGTATTGTAGCCCTTTCCACCACTGAGGTAGAATACATGGCACTAGAAAATTGTTGTACCCAAGTACTTTCAATTAAGCATAATTAAAGCATTTCGGCATCAATTATGATAACATACCTCTGTATTGTGACAATACTTATAACGTCCCGGTAACCCATTTTTTTGTATAATTGACAATTAAAGCATGCAATGAGAATAAACTTAAAGAAAACATAATATCAAAAGACTTGATAGAGTAATGATTTATCACGAGTACAATTCCAAGCAATTATTTAATTACAAGGTACATAAGATTGAGTGCACAACAACAAACACACAGCGGAAATAAACAAATAGCTCTCTTCTTAATAAAAGGCCTCAAAATGTTCTTCTTCCTCGACCTCATTTAAGCTAGTCTCGAACTCATCTAAAAAAATATCGTATGAACACAATCAACATATATAGTTGAGTAGAAACATTACCTAATCACATAAGGTGCTCGTGTATGTGATTTGCACATAGGCACATCTAGCTACTTTGCACATAAATACGTGGATTTTTCATTTCAAACCTTTCTCGTCACCTACCAGTGACCCTTATGACTCTCCCGACCGAATTTAACAACCAGCACATTACTCCCGCCTGCCTTATCCTCCAATGGTCGTACCCCGGGTGTTACGCCACATTTTCCTATGACCTCTCTCTTGAGTAGATCTCTCCATCTACCCAATGGGGGATTCGGAGATGAAGGGAGTGAGAACTCTTACAGCCGGCTACCCCATTGGTATGTCCCGACGGAATTCACCCAAACCACTCCAATATATTTCGGGCTCGTTTCACAATCACAATTTGTGCACATAGCATAATGTTGGAAGTCTTGCTTCCATATTTCCACATATGATTCCAACATCTTAGAAAATAATATCATCACTATGAAATAAAGTAATAATATCTCATATACTATTTAATATATATATATACATTTAAACTTGTAACGACCCGAAAAATACCCTTCATATTTTATTAAAATTAAATAATAATTTTCACATAAAATTTGTACAAAATACAAGAGTTACAATTTTCAAAAAAGAATACAAAGTAACTTTTTCATGTAAAACGCTTCCAAATTCTTCCGTTGCGCTACTTTGATCTGCTATCTCATTTCTGTCTAGAAATATTCATGTAAAGAAGAATCAACGCGACGGTTGAGTAAAAATTTCACTTAATCACATAAGGTGCTCGTGTGTATAATGTGTGCACATAGTCATAATATCTCACATAATATTTCATATAATTTTACCTTTCGAGTCACTTATTAGTGACTCCCTTATATCTCCCACAGTACAATATTCCAACCGTTCACATCATTAATCCCCATATTCCATCCGTCCACATCGATTCCATCCGTTCACATCGGTGGCCATATCTCGAGATTATGCCAATTCCCTACAACCAATACCAATACATGGAACACTCCGTCCATGCAAGATGGGATGGATGATGAGAACTATTTTAAGACCGGCAAACCCATTGTCGCCCGGCCGAACTCAGCCCCATCCACACCGATAACACATTTGGGCCCGGCATGCACAAATAAAGAGTTCCACATATTTTCACATAAGGAACATACTTCCATGCTTACAACTATAAATATAAAAGCATACTAATAACATATTTTGGAATAATAAACATACATGAACATAAGATATGAATATAACTAGAAACATAATTTCTAATAACTTGTAGTAGTATAATGAAGGATAATATCATGATAGTAAAATAATAAACTAGCACTAGAAATTAACTTATGTAATTAAGGAAATTCCTACCTTAACTAGCCTTCTTGATATATTTATATATATGTGTGTGTATGAGAGAATACTCTCTCTCTCTCTCTCTCTCTCTCTCAATATATATATATATATTTATATATATATGTGATTGTATGTGTGTGCCGTGGATGTGTGTGTGTTGGGAATGTGGTTGTGTTTGTATTGTGAATGTGTGTGTGTTGTAAAAGTGTACCATATATATATATATGTATGTACCGTGTGTGTGTATAGGAAGTAGTGTGAAGTTTGTATTGTGTTTGTGTGTGAATCCGTGAATGTGGGGGTGTGTGTGTAAAGAATAGTGTCAAGTGTGTGTGTTGTGTTTGTTAACAAGTCTTCTATTTATAGAGGTAGATTAAGACACATTATTAAAAATGAATTATGTCAATTTTTCATAATTAGATTCATCTTACTCATCAAGATTTAATAATTGCATACATGCTTAGTAATAAGCCTAAATGTTATTAGGTGTGCTCTAAAATTGATGAATGGAAGTCTAGGTTAATGTAAATAATACAAGTGTTTCAATTTCTAGAAGAGTTATAACAAGTGTAAAAAAAATCATTTAATGCTAGGAATTATCAAGAACAATTATTAAGATTATCAAAAATAAATTAGAAAAAATCATATTATATATATATAATGTTTCGGATATATATACATATATTATATAGTTTGCTCTATGTATTTAGAACATGCATATATCTATATATATATTACGGCTATTTAGATAAAATATAAATATTGTTAATCCTATAAAGTGGTTATGATTAATATGTAGTAATTTAGTTATTAGTGTGTAGGTATATACGAACTTATATATATATATAGATCTATTTATGTAGGAATATATATACGTATGAATTTATATATATATATATATATATATGAATATATTAATCTTAAATAATTAGAATATTGGTGTGTGTAATTTAAAAATGGGTATATATATACATATTCCTTATATTTTAAAAATTGTAAGTATAGATATTAATATGTAAGAAATTATAAGAACTATTGAAAATTGTTTTAACTACTACTTATTTATATAATTTTATTACAAATATTTGAAAAATGCATGCATAGAATTATATATATATATATATATAAATATATCCATATCGATTTTATGTAGAATTAAATAGTTAGTGTGAAAACATAGTAGTTATTGCACATTTTACTTATAAAATAATAAAACACTAAACAATTTAATCACCTAGTTCACGTACAAAATAATAATCACATAAAACACTAGATAATTTAATCATATAATTAACTTTTAAAATACCTAGAAATACCGGGTCATTACAAAACTAAAATATAATCAAAACATAATAATATGTATGATATATATATACAAACATAAAAGGGTTTATTTGACCCATATACATATTTATAGAGATTACAATATAAATATATTTTGTAACTTTAAAACATGTATTTGCAAGAAAATCATATATTTTGTCAAACTAACACTTTTCATAGAAACATATTAAATTTTCCCAAATAAGATGAACATAATGTCAAATATACTATATTACCCTAAACTTGTAATATAGTAAATTTTCATGAACATCTAAGCACATAATGATCATATAATATTTCATAAAATCAAATAATATTTACAAGACCATATTCTAGCACATAATTTTAACTAAGAATGCACAAAGTAGTGAAACTAATTTCATGACTTCATGTATCCTCCTTCAAGAGACAAGAAAAACCTCTACTTATATGATTAAGTAACGTTTCTACCTTTGTTCTTTTCTTTTGTTTTGAGGGTATAGTGTAGTGTAGTATTGGGAAGATAGGAAATTAGTGGGTTTTGGAAGAAAACAAAGAAAGTGTGAGGGTGTGTGGAGTGGCCGGTTGAAAATGAGGGAAAAAAAGGATCTTTTGGTCTTGTTTATAGGATGAAGAGGAAGAAAGCAATTATTTTATTATTAGGTCATTTTCTTCATAATTACAATTTTTCCACCTAGATTAATACATTAAATAAATTCTTCCATGTGAAAGACTAATTGGGCTTGGGTGTACATGCTATGATATGATTCATAGGCTAAGTAAATGTGAGCCATGCAACAATATTTATTTATGGTATATTAGAGAAGATTTTTCTTGCATAAATATCCTAAAATAGGTTAAAATCCATAATTTATATCTTGCCTTCAATTAAAATCCGAAAATTAAGGTTTAATTCTTTAAAATTTGAAAATTCTACTTATAATTTTAGGAAATGTATTATGGTAATTAAAAATTTGAAATTTATATTTTTATTTGGAAGTTTATAATTTTATTGAGAATTTATGCTTTAATTTGAGCAAAATTCGAAAATTGAGGAAATTAAATTCTAATTTTGAAAAAAATATATTTTTCCAAGTCATAATAGTCTAAGATATGTAATTATTAATTATTAAGGAATAAAATACAATTTTGAAAAAATATTGTGTGTAGAGAAAATTTATAAATTCTTATAAATAAGAAAACAATTGAAAAAACTTAATGATTTTAGGAGATTATTTTTCCTCAATATATATATAGATATATATATATATATATATATATAATGGTAGGAGAGATAGCCAATATACAATTATATATGAATGGTAAAGATTAATACACACTTTGTTTGGTAAAATACTAAGAGTGAAATTGTACAAGTAGTCTTTCTTTTTACCACATTTTACATGAAAGTGACATAAATAGGTAATTAAACTAATAGAAAACATATTTAACTAATTATATGTATTATTTTTAGGGTATTTTCGGATTTTATATAGATATATACATATTTTGATAACATTATTTCAAAAATGTTAAAATTGTGAAGTAAATAATTAATTCTAGTAAACGTATAGTTTCTAAAATAATTTTTATTATTAATTTCGAATTTAGGGAGGAAAATGAAAATTAAATTTCATGATATGGAAACAATTGTACCAATGAGAAAATTAAAACCGACAGTTTAGTTTTCGAAAAAATTAAGGAGAAATTCGTAGGTTTCAATTTCACTAAGAACAAGTCACATTTTTAATAAATACATGTAATGCAATGCACATTTATTCACAATAAAAGGATTTTCTCATGAAATAGTAAACATACTTCATAATTCCAAATTTAAAGTAATGCGGTTTACCGGGTCGTTACAATACCAGTGTGATCAATATCTCAAAGAATCAGGAATTTTATTCTTGCACCAAACACATAGAACTCGGTCATCATCTATGGAGAGATCATGTTCAAAAAGGTAACATGAATATACTTTATATTGATACAACAGACCAATTAGACGAGGTTTTCAACAAACCACTTTTTGAGGAAAGATTTTTCTTCCTAAGGAAAAAATTGCTCATTCTTGATTGATTATTTTAAAAAAATGTATATTATATATATATATATATATTTTTTTTTTCCCATTATATACATATCCTATGTACATAAACTTTCCTACATTAATATTTTTCTATATTTTTTATATATATTTAGATATACTTACATATATATATATAGTATACCTATATATATATATATATTTAGATATTTTGACATTACTTTCCATACATTTACTGCCAATATAACTTAAATATATATATATTTAGATATGTTGACATATATATGTATGTTCGTATAACCTTTCTTAAATCTATTGTATATATATGTAAGTTTCCCTATATATCTTAAATATATATATATTGTATACAATATACAAATATATATATATATATACTTAGATATCTAACATATACATGTTCGTGTATTGTTTTTCTCTCTCTGACATCTCCCCTCATCTCGTTATTCTCACAACCCTAAGCTTCGACTAAAAACCAAATCTCCATATCTTCCACTCAAATTGGCCTTTTATCTTCTTCTTCGAAAAACCCAATTACTCTCACATACCTTCTTCACACATTTTGATTTTCCTTCAATCTAAAATTTCTCTAAACAAGAACGGGCTAGAAATGGTCACACTTCAAAGATAGCGCTTCCTTCTCCACTCGCTAGAAAATCAGTGACTCTAGTGGCGGTGAAGAACAACCCACCCCTTTTACTGTTATCTACTTGGATTCGTATAGGTCCGAACCAAAATATGTACCTCCACTGACGACCTCTCCTCAAATTTCGTTCGATGAGACCAATCGGCCACCTATTTCAAATCCACTATCCGTCGACCATACATCAACCAACAGAACATGTTCGGAGAATGTCGTCGCTGATATCCCACAGGCTCGTACAGTGGATATCATCAAGGAAAACAGTTAGGACTTATTGATGAGTGTCGACATACCGGCGTATGTAACTATGGTAAAGATATTTTATGCAAATGCCATCTTCAATGAATCTTGTATTGATATCCATGTTAAATCTTAAATATTTGATCATACTATTGTGCTAATTGTGGAAAACATAAATTAGTATTTCAATCTACCAAATGACAGTGTTCGGTACTTTGGGCTTAAAGAATGGTGTCCTCTTGATGACGTCAAGAAGGAGGAAATGCTTGATATTTTTTGGAATGGGGTTGAATACCCCTTGGACAAAGGTGCTGGTCTTAAAAATTTGCCTTTCAATCTATTTTCCCTACACAAACTTATTTGCTTGACAATACTGCCTGCATCTATTGAAAGTGAAGGTCACTCTACTAATATGAGCACATTTATAGCCTTTTCTCTACATATGGCGGTTAAAGGTAAAAAAAGTGAATTTGGGGTATGCTTTTCTTAAATACATGGCTTATTGTTTCAATGAACACATAAATCCTCCCTATGGTATGCTTCTCACTCGAATTTTCACCAAAGAAGGTGTGTATCTCTCAAAAGATCTAAACGAAGATGATAGCAAGCGCAAAATCGTCAATATAGCTAGTCTCTAGCGTATGCAAATTTATTTGATAGAGACAGACAACTGATATAAGACTAAACATAGCAAAGACAAGGAATGTATTCAAGTTCCCAATGATGGCTCTATAAGTTGCCTCTCTACCAGACACCAAACTACACTAAATTGCAATGATGACCTATCCGACTCAATGTTAGGTCTTAGCGTTATAACAAAGACTCTAGCTAAGACAATCAATGGATTGTTTGATCTTGGAAAAAAATGAACTTTCTAAGTCTATAGATGAGCTTATCAATAGTGTTGAATCATTGCAGGGAAAGGAAATTTGTTCTTAAACCATTTTTGACGATGAAGGGATAGATAAAAGATGTTGGCAACTCTTACCGTTGCCGGGTAATATTTTTGTTGTCATGATTTGAACTGCTATTGCTATTCCCCCTGCTAGGTTATAACATTTTATTTTTTATTTTTTTGATTAGAACTGCTATAGCTCTTCTTGAATGGGTTACATTTTGCTCTACTTAAACTGCTTATGTTTGCTTTTCTTTGTTGTAACTGCTTTTTGTTCCTATCTAGGTTTTTTTCGTTGAGTCTATTTTTTTTAAACAACCCTGATAAATCTATATAAGCCAATCAATGATTTTTAGTTGTTACGCATCATATTTTTATGAATATTGGTAAATTTTTTATGTGCAGGATTTTGTGGAATATTGACCAAAATTGAAGAAAAGCCCATGCTAAAGCACAAAAAGTGGCATGCTTCAGCATAAAGGGAGAAACATGGATAGCAAACATGCTTTAGTGAGAAGAACCTTGTGTGCCAGCATAAGGAGAATAGAATGCTCAGGTTTTCACTAGCGACTTTGTGCTCCAGCACAAAATCTATATGCTCCAGCATGCCATAAAGTATCAAAAATCAATATGAAGTTAGAAATCTGGTGCTCCAGCGCGGGATTCCTTATGTGCAAGCACAATAGACGCGGGGAAAGAGTCCTAGGCCAATTCGGAAAGAATTTCATGGGATTTTTACCTTAATTACTAGGGTTAGGGCTTTGTTATAAATATTTCTAGCTGAAGTAAGGGAGACATCTTTTATCTTTCATCTTGTCACACCGTTTTTCTGTAGATTAGTTTTCTTTACTTTTCATCACTTTGCAACTTTAAGAATTCAAGGGAGCTTGATAACAAGGACAACAACACTGATTATAGAGTTTTGTTTTCTAATATTCTCTTTTGTATCTTGAAACTCATAGTGCTATTTATAATTTTCATAATGTTTTCTAGTTTAGCTATGAACTAATTTGCTTTTCTATAATTATGAACGAAGCTTTTTGAATGAATTGAATTCGTATTTATGCCCCTTTGTTATTTATTGATTTCTGATTGCTTTTTCTCTTGAGTGTTTAATTCATCTACTGAGGTGCCTGATCACCATCTATAATGTGTGATTGTAAATGCATTGAGTGAGGTGGTGAGGTGATGCAAAGTCTCTGAGGCATGTTATGAGTCACATAAGGGCCAACGTATCTCATGGTTTGAACTCATGTTTGTGTAGGTGTTGTTTTTCTTTGTTTGAGTCCATGTTGCTCGAGGATGATCAACACTTTAAGTTTGGGGGTATTAGATAAATACATATAAGTCATAGTTTTTCTACATAAATTAACAAATTTATCAATGCTTTTTAGTTTTTATGCATCATATTTTTATGTTTATTGGTTAATTTATTTTATGTGTGGGATTTTGTGCAATATTTAACGACACTGAAGAAAAGCCCATGCTAAAGCACAAAAAGAGGCATGCTTCAGCATAAAGGGAAAAACATGGACAACAAACACACTTCTGCATGAATAACCTTGTTTGCCAGCATAAGGAGAACAGAATACTCAATTTTTCATTAGCGACTTTATGCTCCAGCACAAATCCTTATACTCCAACATAGCATAAAGTTTCAAAAATCAATATGAAATCAGAAATGTTTTGCTCTAGCACAGGATTCCTTATACGTAAGCACAACGGGCTTGGGTAAAGAGTACTAGGCTAATTCGAAAAGAATTTAATAGGATTTTTACATTAATTACTAGGGTTAGGACTTTAGTATAAATAGTTTTTGGCTAAAGAAAGGGAGACATCTTTTATCTTTCATCTTCTGATTCCATTTTTCTCTAAATTAGTTTTCTTTACTTTTCATCACTTTGGAGCTTCAAGAATTCAAGGGAGCTTGACGATATAGACAACAACGCTGATTATAGAGTTTTTGTTTTCTAATCTTCTCTTTTATATCTTGAAACTCATGGTGCTATTTATGCTTTTTATGATGTTTTCTAGTTGAGCTATAAACGAATTTGCTTTTCTAGAATTATGAATGAACCTTTTTGAATGAATTGAATTCGTGCTAATTCCCCCTTGTTATTTATTAATTTCTTATTGCTTTTTCTTTTGATTGTTTAATTCATCTACTAGTTGCTTGATCACCATCTAGGTTAGTCATCTAAATCCTAATTGAGCTTGAAATAGGATATTAGGGTAGGTTGAAATACACCAAGGTAGTAGTTTAAGCTTCGGCCCAACCACTATACATAAACGCGTCTTTATTTTTCTCTTAAATTATTTGTCACTAAATTCTTAACAATAGTTAAGAAGTTTAACTAGTTGCTAAAGGCTTTACCCAGATTTATGGAATTGACTATCTTGGAATGTTTTCGTCATTTTCTCTTTTCAACACTAGTAGAATGTTGTTTTCGTAGTCCATTAATCAAGATTGGCTGATGTAGCAAATAGATGTCAAAATTACCTTCTTGTATGTGGATTTTCATGAGATAGTCTTTATAGAGCAGCCTTTGAGTATGTTGCTCATGGGGAGAAAAAGAACATGATTTGTTGGTTGAAAAAGGAATTTATCATTTGAAATAAAGTCCTTGGGCTAGGTTTGACAAGTATAGTCATGTTATCAGTTATTTTGAGTTTTCATAAGTGTTAGGTCAGTCACTCCGCCTTTATAAAAATGGACAACTAGCGGGGCATCATTATCATAGTTGTTTATGTTGAGATATATTGATCTTTGATAGTGACGTTAGGGTATATAAGCTACTAAAGATTGCTTGCAGCAACAGCTTGTTGCTAAGGATATGAGACCTCTTTGATATCTTGTGGGGATTGAGATTACTTGTAATACCCCATTCCACGTCAAAAGATCAAGGAAAAATGTGAGTTCCTTATAACCTTGACCCAAGAACTCTAGGACATCACTTCTTGAGCTTTTAGGTAAGTTGTTCATAGCCCAATTTAAGGGTTCACTCGGTAGGTTTGGAAGCAACTCTCACATCCAACGGGCTCAAAGGCCTAAGGTGGTATTAATGATGCTTGCCAATTGAAAAATCGAAAGCCAAGTGTTGTGCAGAGTAAACTGCTACGCATTCAGAGGACACTTCTTGAACTTGCCAAGCAAAGTACTACATGTTCAGGAGCCTCCTCTAGAATCCCAATGCCTAGTGGTTGATCTTGAAAGGTGTCATGCCATGATGAGGAAGTTATGTTTTGAAGGAGAGGTGATTGTAATACCCCATCCAACATCGGAAAATCAAGGAAAAATTGATTTCCTAATAAGTTTGGCTGAAGAATTCTAATATATCCATTGGATATCCCTTTTTGGGAACATTGTTCATAGCCCAATTTAAGGGTGCACTCGGTGGGTTTGGAGAAAACTCTAGTATCTAACGGGCTCACGGGCCTGAGGCGTGACATCTCTCATAGCAAGCATGGTGTATCATTGTCTCAAAGAAAGTATGAGCTTGACTTTAGAAAATTAGTGTACTTGGCACTAAATTAGTTTATACTTTTATAGACTTGAATTTGGACTTCTAGAATGATGATGACATGTATTTGAAGGAAAGTGAATCTAAGTCCAATAGCAAAATAGTAGAAGAAAGGGCAGTCGCTTTTGTAGAGAGACATGTAGAGAAGATGTATCCATAATCACTCTTACTGCCTTACCACTTGTCGAGAAGAAGAAAAGCATTCTACCTAAGATATTTAAGAATTAGGATGAAACTGTGATTTCCGAAAGCTTAGCCACTTTTTGGGCTACCAAAACCCGAATATTCCTACAAGAGATTCTCCTATACTATTCAACAACCATGACATAATTATCCTTCCGCCACTTGGCATAGCTTGCATCCTACGAATCAATAGGAGCCAAAAGTATGTGGTTTAATTTTTCATTGCAATATAGTAGTAATTTAAAAGATTAGGAATGAAGAAAATAATTTGTCCCATTTAGTTTGATAGCAATAAGATTGGAACTTTTTTGTTAGAGTGATTGCTTCTTGAATTTTACTTGACATAGTAGGATAGATATCTCATTTCCTTATATATATGTTGGAGTGGGTTCATTTAGAGAAAAAAAAAGGTGTAAAATGAGATAACATCACGCACCACTCCTAGGAAGGAGCACGACAATGCCCCGTAACCCAAAAGGGATCGGGAACATCAAGCCTCAAAATTCAGAAAAAAGATAAACCTTAAAACATCTAATCATGAACCCAATATTCCATTCAAAACAATGCAATCAATCTATTACAGATAGGCCCAAAGGCAAAACATCCAAATAAAGCTCTAAGAAAACATCCACAATTCCAAAGAACAACAAATCTTCCTATCTAGTAGTGGTAAATAATACTTGCAGCGCAGGGGGCTCCAAAAATCATTTCAGTATTATTCACTACAAAAGGCTTGTTTTGTGGTGTGAGCTACACTACACCCAGTAAGAGGTCTCTATCGGCATAAGCAAGTGATATATATTTACATACAAATATGAAGCAATTTAAGGTAGTGCATCGAATTTGAATACAAGTTGATATATCAAGTAAATAGCAAACAGAGCATAAATTCACGTATTATGACAAAACTTCATATATTATAACTTGCTCAAATGCTTGAAAATTCCTATTGGCTAACTTAATCAAATCGTAACTTTAACTTTATTAGGAGGATGTGAAATTCATTGATACTTAATCTTATAGTGGGTGGGAATTGTTGCATATCTTTGTAGTGGGTCAAAAATTTCGGAATGTTTACTTACCAATAATATTCTAGAATTAAAACAGGTCAATAACACTTACAGCACATATCAAATCATCTTATGCTTCCGAGAGTAAATAGCTTAAGTTCGTAACAATATCAAATTCAATTTTTCACAGTAGTATCAACTTTGATAAAATGGTTTACTAGTCATAAGCAAATCAGCTTAAAGAAGCAGGTTTCACGTACATAATATACATATATATAGAAAAAGCTAAAATCACACATATTTGCACATGGACAAACAAACAGAGATCGCATACTTAATTCCACTAAAGTATAACGACCACTTACATAAATATGGCTTCGCGAACTCGGTTCGCTTCACATCCTATGCCCGATCACTTCAGAAGGATTTTTGCGTTTCTTCCTCCCTTCTTTTCTCCCTTGGTTGAGTCTCTCTCTCTATTTCTATTTCTCTCTTTCTCTATCGAGCACTTTTTATCTTGCCCTCTCTCTCTTTATTCTAGGGTCTTGTGTCATAGAACACTTCAAGTTAAAAATAAATACCTTAAGCCCTGGGTTAGGATGGGCTCCCAAGTGAAGTCCTAACCCATTAAGGATTGGGCCTCTTAATCTTATACCAATTAGAATTAAGTCACATCAATAATACCAATTAGAATTAAGTCACATCAATAATATATATATATGGGCAGGAGATATTCTATAAATATGGAGTGTTTTGTATGTTGAGAGCAAGGTAAGTGTGGGTGGGTGTGTCTTAGGCGGGATTTAGTGTGTGTTGTGGGATGAAAATGGGGTGCCAAGCTCCCCTATTTATAGCAATTATTGCAAGAAATAGGATTATTATATACTTTAAGTTATTTTTTAATTATTATTATCTTATCCAAATCTTATCATAATCTTATCTAATCATATCTAATCTTATCATAATCTTATCTAATATTATCCAATCTTATCCAATCGTATCATAATCTTATCTAATCTTATCCAATCTTATCTAAAACTTTATCTAGAACAAGCTTTTAATGAAAATGATATTTTTCCTATCTTGAATATCCTATAGTATACAGAAATAATCCTATTATATAATATATAAATATAAATTCAAAAATTCTCTCTCTATATATATACATAGCTATATTTTCGAAATATACATACTTATACATATGGCTTTTAAATAAAGTAATAAGTTGTAATTCTTGAAAATACTAGGAAGTATCGGGTCATTATAGATCTATATATATAATTTCAATGTATAAAATTGGGATGTCACAGGATGAGTGTGTTGTGATGGAAATGGGGTACCAAGCTCCCCTATTTATAATAGTTTGGCCAAGACACATTCTTTATTTTATTAAGAAAATCTTTTGCATTAAATGAATTCTTTACAACTAACCCTTGTTAGTAAATGTGTTCATACACTAGCGGTGATCTAATAGCCCAAGTGTTAACCCTTGATCTTCGTATGTGTTACCCTAATGTGTTTATGTGTGTCAAGATGGTGAATACATGTGTGTGTTAGTAGGAGATGATCACTACATATGTTAGGCTAATTGAACATGATTATTACAAGTGTTACGACTATCCTTGCATATGTGTTGCCCTAATATATATATAGGTGTCAATCTACTTATCCCATGTTAAGAAGATGAGGGTAAGTGTGATCTTATCCATAGATGATCCATACAAGTGTAAGATGGCATTTAATAGCATATCTTATCCAATCTTATCTCTGACAAGTGTATGAAAGCATTTATTAATGAAAATGACATTTTTGGATAAGTACATATGTATATAATAAAAAAAAATGACCTAATATATAATATATATGTATAAATTTGAAAATACCTATATATAGCTATATTTTTCAATATATATATGTGTATGTATATATTTAAACATACAAATTTATTATAAATAAATTAATAAGTTGTAATTCTTGATAATATATGTTTGTACATATATATATATATATCTCAATTTATATATGTATTATAAATTCAATTATTTATTATAAACATAGTTATCATATCCCATAATTCACATATAAAATAAGATCATATAAAACATTCATATAAACCTGAAATAAATATATATAATTAAGTTTGAAAATGCTAGGAAGTACCGGGGTGTTATAAATGCTATATATAAAATTTTAGTGTTTCATTCACGTATATCATAAAAACTAATTTTTAATTAGTATATAGTTGTTGGACTTAATTTATGTGTAAAAATCGGGATGTTACAAGTGGTATTGGAGTAATCATAATGAGATAATTTATTTTTGACTTTGCCATTCAATTTTGACCCACTGGCCGATTAATCCTAATCGTGTATTGTAGAGGCCCATTATGATGGCGACCCTCCCAACCCAGTTGCTCCATTTATAAATCCAAGATTCGAACCTTGAAAGTTGATTAAAAGATCCAATGCCTCATCCCGCCAGTGAGATAATACACGAAGGATAAATGAAGAATTGAAATATCGATAATAGAACCTGGGGCCCCTCGCCCTTCCTAAGAGGAATATCTTCTGAGGTATAGGAATTATTGAGATTTTGAATGTTCCATTGATGGGGTAATTTTCTCCCGTTTGCATCCTCAAGTTCACAATCATCTCCTCAAGTAATTTTGGTCACCTTAAAGGGACCTTCTCAGTTAGGTTCCAATGTCCCAATAGGTTTGAGTGCATCAACTTTGCGAAGGATGAGGTCTCCTACTTGGGGTTCTTGAGTCTTCATGTTTTTATAAGTAACATGCCACATGACTTTTGTATTTGGCTATCTAGAGGAAGGCTCGGTTGCAAACTTCCTCTACCGTGTCTATGTTTTCCCTTAGGAGAACCTCATTTTGATTAGAATCGTATAATTCCACACGATGGTATTCCACCCCAATTCTTGTAGCGATAACAACGCTCGCCCCATACACTAGGTTGAATGAGGTTGTGAAATATTGCTTAATATTCATTTCCTGGCACTGAGATTGCACCTACGCTCCTTGGAATTATCTTCCATTATCGAATACAAACTCTCTATGAACTTCAAATTAGCATAAAAGCATAGGACTTCCCTTTATGTAATCTTGGTGATGACCTCAACTTCAACCCATTTAGTGAAGTAGTCGACAGCCATGAGAAGGAGCTCCTCTGGCCTGATCCTAGAAGGAATAATCTTGCTATATTGATCCCCCATTTGGTGAATGGGCAAAGTTTATACATAGCATTTAAGGCCTCTGTTGGTTGATGAATGAGAGGAGCATGCCTCTAGCACTTTTCGCACTTAGAACTAGGTCCTTAACGTGTACTTTGAGAGTTAGCAAAATGTACCCAACTCAAATGGCTTTAATATCAAGGGTTACCCACCCGGTGTGGTATCCGTAGCAACCCTCATGAATTTTTCTTAAGACGTAATGTCCTTCTCCAAGAGAGAGGCACCTGAGGAGTGACCTAGTGAAGGACCTTCTATGTAACGTATCTCTAATGAGCACAAGTCATACGGCTCGGATGCAAATGTAGCTCGAAGATACCAAAAATAAATCCTACTACGCTAAGCAAAATTAATTTGTAAATAGGGTAAGCAGAGTCAATCCCAAACAGTATAACTACTTGATAAATTCCCTTAGATAACTAGGCAAATAAAAAGTAAAATAAAGATTGGGGCATTTCAATTGAAAAACAACTAAAACAAAAGCTATAAATAAATAGAGATTAAATTAATATGATGAAAAGCTTAGCCAAGGGTAATTCTTTGCACAACGTCTTAAGGGATTGATCCTTGATTCAAAGATAGTTCTTAAATTCGAGCACTAGATTAGTTATAGCCTTTGGAAATGGTCCTTCAACCAATCCTTCCTTATTTTTAGGCTAAACATGCAACACGGTATGAATAACCTATAATTAACACACAACCCTAAACACGCGATAGAATTTAATCTGTTAACACCATTAAAAATTAAAAGTAGCCAATCCTAACCAAGAATCTACTACGCGTGATCCTTTAAGCTAGATTGTATGTTTTCCATAGCATAATCTAAAAGCTTCTACCCAATCAAATGATGCTGCTTTTCACTTACGTTGGTACAATTAAACAATTACAGATTTAATCTTGCCAGCTAGATATATTCTATCCTATCGATCGAATAAATGGCCGAAATTGCATAATCAACAAAAAAACATTGAGGGATGGAGTTTTCCCGAAAGATTACAGAAAAACATACAGATAATGCATAATAATAAAGAAACAAACAAATCAATTAGATATCACAATCCTTGCTTAAACGTTGGCTTGAATTAACACTTGTCTGATAAAAAAAGTTTAGCCACGCATGGCCATGGACAAATTTCCAAGAAAAATATAAAGCAGTAAACTAAAACTAGAATATATGAGAAACTAAGTCTGAAACTAAAACATTAAAATATTAGAACACTTATATATATAGGCTCCTAACCTAACATTGATTCCTAACATGACTTGGAGATTAGCTAAGTAAGTCCCAAAATACAAGGTAACAAAAGAGTTTGTTTCCAAGTCTATTTTGCGCTGAATTCTTGCCATATTGGTTAATTACCTTCAAAATCCCGCTAGCAATGGAGAAGCGATATGGCGTGATCACGTCCTATGCAGTGTGCATGATCTTTCCATCATTAACTTGCCAACTTCCTTACAAAATAACCTCTTGCACCTTTTATCATCTTTTAGGCATTTTCGAACTCTTTTCCATAAATTTTATCCTAAGACAAACAAAACATCAATTCAATGTGAATTTAACCATTTTATAATCCAAAGTCTTCCAAAAAAAATATAAATAAGGCCTAAAACTTAGTAGAATTACATGCTATCAAGGAGAACCTCCCATCCTACAAAGTCTATGATCTCCCTTAGCTTTAGTGTTTTCCCCTCGAGGTATTTGGAATGCTTGAAATTGTGTGAGCTTTGAATCTTTGAAGTCATTTGTATCAAAAATGTAGCTCATCTCCTTCTAGGCTAGCGAGTACTACTCTAAAGCCACTGCCAGCACCTGTGAAGTAGCTATCCACATAAAAGAGCAAAGGGCATCGAAGGAGGAGCTGATTGTGTCATTTCTGATATAAAAGCATCAAGGCTTGAGCCATAATAGTTGTTCTTAAAGAGTAGAAAATACCACACTCTCCTAAATCTATAGCCCTTTTGATGAATCTTCTATAGACCTCGGGCTTCTCTAGGACTTGTCGTAAAGGATGGTTGTTGCGCACTACTATAGAAGGCAATAGGAAGTATGGTTACGGCCTCCTGGCCAAGAGAATGAAAGCTCAAGCATCTTTCTCAATCTCTGAGTATCTCTGCTCAATTCCTTATGAATTCTCATTGACACAGTAGATAGGTTTCTTGATACCTTCATCCTCTCTGAGGAGGACCATGCTGACAGCATTATTGATCATAGAAACGTAAACGAAGAGAGGCTCTCCTGGGATAGGCTTTACTAGGAACGACAACTCACTGAGATACTGCTTCCAGGCTTCAAAGACTTTGTTGCATTCTTTGTTCCACTTGAAGGGGGTAGCTTTTCTCAATACCTTGAGAAAGGGGAGACTTTTGTTTATAGGTTTGGATATGAATCAAGCTAGGGCTTCAATCCTGCCGTTGAGGTATTAAACCTCATCGATGTCACTGGGAGTTTTTGTCACGCCCCAGATCTGGCACGCAACACGGCGATGCCCCTAAGCCCAAAGGACTTAGAGACACCAGGCCACGAAAATCAGAACATACTAAAAGCCATAAAATATTTATTGAAAAACCTTAGTCAAACATCACATTGGAAAAGATAAGTACATCCCCGATTCAAAAATATAAGTAGAAACTAATCCATAATTGTGGCACCCCTTCCGCTAGGATCTTCCTATACGGTAGGAGACCACCGACGAATTTTGAAATTCACACCCAGTGCGAACGCCTAACTTAACAATACGCAGTGGAGGCAGAGTAAAAGATCTAACATGGATAATATATATAACTATGTTTAGTACAACCAAGTAGCACAACCGAATACAACATCAAAATAGCCAACTAGTGGCATCAAGTAGCAAACTACGGATTATATAGCAAGACAAAGTGAAATGAAGTTTAATATAAACAATTGGAGGAGCGGCAACCATCCTATGCATGCCCATTATTCTAATTTTGAGGCAATGAACAGAAAGAAACGAGGGGTTAAGTCCAAATGACTTAGTGAGGCCACATACAGATAGATATATATATATGACTGAAAATGAGACTCAAAACGATTAAATCATAATAAAGTACACGTAGTGTGAGGTGTAACTTGATAATAATAACTGAACTGAGTAATACTAACAGTAAGCCTGTCACGACTCGGAAAAAATACCTTTCATATTTTATTAAACTTTATTGGACTGAAATGCGCAACGGTAAATATTTTTATTGCAAATATATAATAATATAGAAATTTAGTACAACATAGTGAAATCGTAGTTGTACAAAAGTTGTTATATGAGTGAAAATAATAACTTTAGCTAAATAAAAGCTTTGTAATGCCCTCCCAGTGCCTTCCTCTTGATGGATTAAAATGTTTTGGCCTAAAAAAAATGTGTTCATAACACATGTCAACACAACTGTTGAGTAGAAATTTTACTTAATCACATAAGGTGAAGGTGTGTGTTTAGGTGAACATAATCACATAATTTCACATAGAGATCACAATTTTATGTTTTAGGAGAGCATATACTTGACATAATAAGGCATGAACAAAACTAGAGCATATAAATTACACATAAGAAGTATTTTAAACATAGATGCAAGCATAAACAACTAGATTTATGGAATCAAGCAAAATTCCTACCTTTTCAAATGTTTTTAGGGACAAAAGAGGGCATATAAAGGGTTATATGGAAGGCTAATAGGTATATATGGATAAAAATAGAAGGGTTTGTATATATATATATATATATATGTGGGTGGAAGACAGGCAATAAATAGGAAGTGTTTTGGGTGGTGAGAGTAGAATAAATGTGGGGATGTGTTTTTAGGCGGGATTTGTGGGATGAAAATGGGGCTGGGGTTGTGATCTATTTATAGAGGAGAAAAGTAGAAATAACTAATATTATAACAAAATAAATAGATAACCATATATTCTATATGGACATTTATATATACACATCACAATATGAATTACCTAGTATATATATATTTATGTATGTGGACATGTAGGTGTATATGTAGATGTATAATTCATCACTAGTCTATATATGTGGATGTGTGTGTAGATATATAGATATAGAAATCACCACTAGGTGATATATGGATGTGTGTGTGTGTGTGTAAGTAGATAGATAAATCACCACTAGTTTATATATGGACATATTTGTGTATATGTAGATATATAAATTACCCCTAATATATATATGGATGTGCATGTGTACATGTAGATAGATAAATCACCAAGTATAAATATGTATTGGAGGGGATATTCTTGCAAAATAATTGTAAAATATACTAAAAATCTAGACTTTATATTTTTCATTTAATTAAAACCCGAAAATTAGGTTTATAAATAATTAAAATTCAAAAATTATGTTTATAAATAATTAAAATTTGAAAATTATACATATAAAGTTAGAAAATATATTGTTGTATTTATAATCTTCGAAAATTACATATTTTCATATAAAATCCGAAATTTAACATTGAAGTTACAAACATTGAATAATTTATTTAGAAAATTCGAAATAAAATAAAATAAACACATGTCTAAAATATTTATTATATTATTTTTGGAAAAGAATAATTATTAAACAAATTTTCCAAAAATAACAATCACAATTCAAAATTAATACCTTAAGGTCTAAGTTATAACGTAATCTTAAAGAACAAAATTTGGAAATCAAAAAAATTTCAGGAATTAAAAGATTTTTTATCAAATAGTTTGCATGAAACATAATATATAATACATTCTAAAATAGTAGGAAGTACCGGGGCATTACAGAGCCCAAGACGGAGTCTCCAACCTTATGACTACCCAAAACATATAAATCATAATAGAAACCTTTATGCCTCCCTTGTCGAGAAGCCACCTCGACACTAAACAAAACGGAGATGTATCATACGTCCGTGCAATACATCGCTCCAATCCCTACTACAGTCATCCTTCGGCTGTACATAGAAATTGGTTTCACGAAATGGTATCATATAAAAGGTTCCATCGACGGTCCGTTCCGCCCGATAAAATTCCTCTTATAAGTACCTGGGCCCAAACTTTCCAAGGGCGTCCCCAAGGGTAGACGGAAATATAACGGAATAGATATGGCTCACAATTTGTCAACAAAGCAATAACTTGTTTTTACACCCGGGATACATAGAAATATAATAAAAGTATGATATCCCAAAGCTGTCAAAAATCATTTCGAGACAGATACAACTGGCAATATTAGAGAATGCAATATTTTCGGAAATAACTCGTCTTACATGTATGGAAAACATTTTCCAAAAGATTTGATAGCATAAATTCCATAAGGTAGGCTATACGAATAATGTTTATATCATATTGTTCAAAGCCCCAAAAAGAAATTGACAAAGCACACACCTTAGGAGTTTATTAAGTTTATAGATTTGTTTCGGCTAGATCAACTTACTTCCTCCTAAAATTTACATTAATAGCTACAATTAGGATACTACTTAGTAATCTTTGTTTGAAGAATAACCTAACTACTTATATTCTTGAACTAACACAATACTCATATAATCATAATTTAGAAATTAAGACGCTAACTTATACCTAGTATCCACTTTAAGAAAATATTGTACATTTTCACATAATCTCACATAAAAACATAAGGAACTTATTCTCATATTTTAAATTTTAAAAGCATATTAAAATCATATTTTGGAATGATAACTAAGCATGCTTTATTTCTAATTTTATGAACATAGAACATAATTATTACTAAAAAAACATGCTTTCTAGCAAGTATTCAAAAGAATAGCATTCAAGAAAATATCATGTAACATAAGACTCATGTCTAAGTTAATCATGAAATATCAACTTATGAAAATCACTTCAAAAATAAACAATCTACTAAACCAAGAGCATTGAAGCATGCTTGGCAAGAAATTTTACTCATGAGCATTGAAGCATGCTTTTAGCAAGAATTTTTACTCAAGAGCATTGAAGCATGCCTAAGCAAGAATTTTACTCAAGGTAAACATAAATAACACTCTTATTTATGGGTTTAAGCAAGGTTACTACCTTCAAGAGTGTTTGAGGAAAATACGGGAGTATATTGAAGGCTAATAGGTATATATGTATAAAAAAAGAAGGTTTTATTGATGTATATATATGTGGGGAAGATATGCCATAAATAGAGAGTGTTTTATGTGTTGTGAGTGGAGTGAGTGTGGGTGGGTGTTTTTAGTCCGGATTTTTTTGTGTGTGTGTCGGGGAATGAAGACAATGGCCCCTTTTTATAGAGTTGAGGGCAAGAAATAGGATTTTTATAATATAAGGTCAATTTATAATAAATGCATAGAAGATAGGATCAGATAAGATAAGATAAGATAGGATAAGATAAGATAAGATAAGATAGGATAAGATAAGCTAAGATAGGATAAGATAAGATAGGATAAGATAAGATAAGATAAGATAAGATTTGATATTTTAATAAAATATGAAGAAAAAATCAAATAACTCAAATAAAATCTGATATTTATTGGGCTAATATTATAAAATCTGGAATCATATCTTTATTTAATTAAAATTTCGAATTTGTACTTATTTATGTTTGTAAAAATCGAAAATTAGGGTTTTAGGGCATAAAATTAGGGTTTTAAGGCCTAAAATTCGAAAATTCATAAATAATTTAGAAAAATTCCAAAATGATGAAATTTGATTTTTATAAATCTGAAATTATATGTATATTTCCCAAAAAATAAAAATGTTTTAGTTATATTTTCGAAAATTGCAATTTAGGACAAAAGATTTCGAAAATTGTGTTAGAATGTCAAATTCGTTTAAAATTTGGAAAATCATGTAATTATCACCTCACATAATTCACATATAAAAGAAGGATCATACAAAACATGAAATATTAGTAAGCATGCATGTATATTATAAGAGTCGGTTTATATCGTTGTTGACCAAAAATCGGGATGTCACAACTCTCCCCCCCTTAAAAGAATCTGGTCCCCAGATTCTTACCTAATTGAATAGCTCTGGATAAAATTTACGTATTTTCTCTTTTGGTTCCCAAGTTGCCTCTTCGACTTGATGGTTTTGCCATAATACCTTGACGAGTGGAATTTTCCGATTTCTTAACTCCTGGAGCTTTCGATCTAAAATGCGAATAGGTTTTTCTGTATAGGTAAGGTTAGGTTCAAGGGGTATGTTTTCAGGTGGAAGGATATGGGTTTTATCAGGGTAGTATTTTCGGAGCTGAGATACGTGAAATATATTATGGATTCCTGTTAGGCTAGGTGGTAAGTCTAGTCGATATGCGACTTCTCCTATTTGTTCTATGATCTCAAATGGTCCAACATACCTGGGATTCAATTTTCCTCCTTTACCAATCCTTGTAAATCCCTTCATTGGAGAGACCTTAAGGAATACTTGATCCCCGACTTCAAATTCTAGTTTTCTTCATCATTTGTCCGCATAACTCTTTTGTCGATCTTGGGCAGCCTTTATCTTTTGTTTGATAATTTGCACTTTGTCAATTGTATCTTGGATGAGTTCGGGTCATACTGCTCTATGTATTCCATCCTTTGTCCATCTCCATTCATCCAGGTCCCAATATAGTGGTGATCTACACTTTCTTCCGTAAAAAGCTTCATATGGTGCCATCTGTATCGAAGCTTGATAACTATTGTTACAAGCAAATTCAATCAAGGGCAAGTGCTTATTCCAGCTGTCACAAATTCCAATACGCACATTCTCAACATGTCCTCCAAATAGGCTATCAATCTTTCTGTCTGCCCATCCGTTTGTGGATGCCAAGCTATACTGAATTGTAATTTAGTAGCCATATGCCTTTGTATGCTTTGCCATAGTCCAGATGTGAACTTAGGATCCCTGTCTGAGATGATACATGTAGCAATGCCGTGGAGTCTCGTGATCTCACGGTGGTAAAGTTCTGCTAAAGTTTCTACTCAATCAGTCGTTTTAACAGGCAGAAAATGTGTTGACTTGGTTAACCTATCCACGATTACCCATATGCTATCATATCCACCTCTTACCTTAGGTAATCCTACTAGAAAATCCATAGTAACTTGATCCCATTTCCATGTTGGAATCGGTAATGGTTGTAACATTCCTCCCGGCTTTTGGTGTTCTCCTTTGATCTTTTGACACGTCAAACATCTTCTTACGAAGTCTGAGATATCTCTCTTGATACAATTCCAACAGTAATACTGTTTAAGATCTCGATACATTTTTGTTCCTCTTGGATGGATTGTGTGTGGTGTCTTATGAGCTTCTTCCAAGATTTCTTTCTTCATTTCTTCAGGTATACATATTATGCCCTTGTAACGTAAAATTCCCATATCATCAATCCCATATTTCTCATTTGTACTTTCCCCTACCTGGGCAATTTGTTTCTGACTCCACTTATCCTTTGCTTGCTTTTCTCGGATCTTGGTGACTAACTCGGATTGAATAGTTAGATCTGCTATTTGAGCATAAGTCTTTATGATAAAATTATTTTTAGATACCCTAATTCCACTGCTTAATTGTGCTAATCCGGCTTTTCTACTAAGAGCATTGGTGACTACGTTGGCTTTCCCGCGGTGATACTTGATCTTACAATCATAGTCCTCCAAGAATTCCAGCCATCTTCTTTGTCTGATGTTGAGGTCCTTCTGAGTGGGTATGTACTTTAAGCTTTTGTGATCTGTATACACCTCAAAGGTTGTCCCATACAGATAATGTCTCCACTTGGCCAAAGCAAATATAATTGCTGCTAACTCCAAATCATGGGTCGGATAATTACACTCATGAGAACGAAGCTTCCGTGATGCGTAAGCAACCACTTTCCCATTTTGCATTAACACACACCCCAAACCTTTTCTAGATGCATCAGTGTAGATGGAAAAAATTTCATTTCCTTCAGATAGTGTCAGCACTGGGGCGGTGGTTAAACGCCTTTTTAATTCTTGAAAACTAGCTTCGCACTTTTCATTCCATTGGCAAGGCGAATTCTTGTGAGTCAGTTGAGTTAAGGGTTTTGCAATTTTTGAAAAAATTTGTATGAATCGTCGATAGTAACCTGCTAAACCCAAAAAACTTCTTACTTCAGTTGGAGTCTTCGGGCGCTTCCAATTATTAACAGCTTCCACCTTGGAGGGATCGACTTCAATTCCAGTCTTGGAAATTATATGCCCTAAAAATGTAACTTTTTCTAACCAAAAGTCGCACTTACTAAATTTCGCATATAATTTATTTTCTCGTAACGTCTGTAGAATAATTCGCAAGTGTTCCGCATGCAGTTCTGGAGTCCTTGAGTATACCAGGATGTCATCAATGAAAATAACCAAAAATTGATCCAAATATGGTCGGAAGACCTGGTGCATCATATCCATAAAAGTTGCTGGTGCATTAGTCAATCCAAAAGGTATAACAACAAATTCAAAGTGCACATATCGAGTATTAAATGATGTTTTAGGAATATTTTCCTCTTTAACTCTAAGCTGATAATATCCTTGTCTTAAATCCAATTTAGAATATACTTGTGATCCTTGCAGAAGGTCAAATAGTTCTTCTATCTGTGGTAGTGGATATTTATTCTTGACAGTCATCCGGTTTAACTCCCGGTAATCAATACACATTCGAAGTGACCCATCTTTCTTTTTAACAAATATCACTGGCACTCCGCAAGGTGATGTGCTCAGCCGAATATATCCGCTTTCTATCAATTCTTCAAGTTGCTTCTTCAACTCCTTCAATTCAGTTGGGGCCATTCGGTATGGTGTTTTTCAATAAGGCTCGGCTACTGGTATGGTGTTGATCACAAATTCTATTTCTGGAAACACATCTTGGAATTCGTTCACAACGGGAACTTCCTCTATCTTTATTTGGTCCTTCGGTTTGTTGAGCAAATAGGCAATGAATCCTAGTGCTCCCTTCTTAATACACTTTTTTGCTTCAACGAAGGAGATAAGAGATATGGTTTTGGATGAACTAAGGGGGATTGTTGGCATAGGTGAGTTTTCCCTTCCCAAAATAATCCTCTTAGCAAAACAATTTAGTTGGGCCTGATGTTGATACAACCAATCCATCCCAAGTATTATATCGTAGTTTTGAATAGGAAGCTCTATTAAGTCAGCGGGATATGTTTTTCCTTCAATTCTTATCAGACATCATTTCAAAACCCGATCAGTAAGATAACTAGATCCTAAGGGGGTGCTAACTTCAAATTTATAAGATAAAAATTCTAGCAATAACTCCAATCGATTCACAGATTCCACAGATATGAAAGAATGAGTAGCTCCAGGATCATATAGTATTTTCATAGAAGTGTTTAAAATTTGAGTCGTACCTTCCACTACTGCAGTTCGATCGGGTCCTTCATCCGCCTCTAGAGCGTAAGCTCTAGCTTTTACTTTTGGCCTTCCAGCAGGTGGAACTTGGGTCCTTCCTTCTTGAGTTGGACCAAGGATATTAGGGTTTCGGGCTTTCGGGCACTCTTTAATCATGTGTTGATCGCTACCGCATGCTACGCATTTTCCATTCTTTTTCCAACAGTTTGCCTCTACGTAGCTAGGATGTCCACAGTAGTTGCATCCAATTCTTTCCCTGCCTCCAAGTTGGTTAACATTCTGATTTCCTTCAATGCGGGGGCGCTTATTGTTCCTTGCATTGGCTTGTCTGAGTTGTCCTCCACCCCCCAGACTAGGTGCCTTATTCTTGTTCACGTTGTTAGTTATTTGTTTGATTTCCCGAATTTCTGTCTCAACAACCATGGACTTACTGACAGCCTGTGTATATTCCTCAATGTCGGTCGCCATTAACGCCCATTGAACTTCAAGCCGCAAACCTTGGATGAATCGTTTGGTTTTTCGCCTTTCATCATTCATTATATGTGGTGCATACTATACCAAACGTGCAAATTTAGCCTCATATTCCGCAACAGTAAGGATCCCTTGAATCAAATCCATAAATTCTTTTTCGCTTGCATCCCGAACTACTTGGGGTATAAATTTATCTAAAAACTCCTTCAGAAAATTTTCCCAAGTTATGGTTGTTTGGTTGGCATTCCATCTTTGTTCCACGAGCTTCCACTAGTTGTGGGCTGCTCCTTCCATCAGGAATACGGTGAACTCCACTTGTTCCTTTTCATTACAACGCAAAACCTTAAAGATCTTGTAATTGCCGCTACCCAGGATTTAGCCTTTTGATCGTTAGGCTCCCCATAGAATTTTGGTGGGTTTAAGCGTAGGAAGCGATCTAACATCCTATCATCCGACTGGTGACTTTGACTTTGTTGGCTAATTTCTCTCCAAACTCCAACCATTTGGCTCAGAATATCACTATTATTTCCTTGGTTTGGAACATGATTTTCTTCTGGGTCCAACCTTGTCGTGGGTCCTTGATGACGGTTTTCTTGGGGTTGTGATACAGTAGGGTGGGTTGGTTCTGGGGTCGGTTGGGAGTGTAAGCGGTTACGTGTAGCTCTTTTTCGGGGCGCCATCAAAATTCTAAGTGTTACGGATTCGAATCTAGGGAATAATTATCAAAACATGATTATCACATAAAGTAATGCACAAGACTTCACGACATCATGTATATAATATGGGATATCATATTCGATAATCACAATCAGAGCACATATACACATAGTGATTCGGTCAAAAGAAAGACTAGATGCATGCATGCTTACCTATCACTACTAGAAAAAAGGCTTTTAGCCACGGATTTTAGCCACGGATTTGGCAAAAAATCCGTGGCCAAGGAGATTAGCCACGGCCTTTTAGCCACGGCCAAGCCGTGGCCAATTTTGGCCACATTTTTGTTGGACGAGCGTGGTCGTGGCTAAAGGCCACAGCTTAGCCACGGTCCGGCCGTGGCTAATCCGTGGCCACTGAAAAAAAAAAAAAATAATCAGACCGTACCCTCGCCCCAACTCGCGCCCAAAACCTGGACCCGCGTCCCCCAAGCATTTTTTTTTGCGCTCAAGGAGATTCGAACACGGGACATCAATGTTGTAATTGGAGCATGCAACCGTTGCACCAAAGGAATTCTTTGGTTATAGATTGATTTTTTTTATACTTAAACTATATTTTTACAATATTTTAAACTTAAATTATCTAAAAAATTTCATTAGTATTATCAATTTTTGTAATTTTATTGTTGTAATTTTTATAAATTATTAACCAATTATTTTTTTAAAATTAAAGATATTTACCTATGACTTTATCATTCAATATTCAATTTTTCTTTTTATGAAAAATATTTAATAAATTAATATATCAAAAACAAAAATTATAACAAAAATCTATTTATATAATTTATATTTAGATAATAGCAACTTTAATTCGTGATCATTTGCCAATATATTCGTATATGTGTGGTATTATATATATATATATGTCAAGTATACATATCATATATATATATATATATCAATAAATGTATCTATTTTAAATATGTCCAAGTATATATGTATCAATATATATATATATGTATATATAAATGTCCAAGTATATATATATATATGTCCAAGTATATATAGATAATTTAAATTTATATAATTAAAATATCAATAACAAAAATTTATATATGTGTGGTATTATATATATATATATGTCAAGTATACATATCATATATATATACATATCATATATATATATATATCAATATATGTATCTATTTTAAAGATGTCCAAGTATATATGTATCAATATATATATATAAATGTCCAAGTATATATATGTCCAATATCTTCGTATATGTGTGGTACTATATATATATATATATATGTCAAGTATACATATCATATATATATATATCAATATATTTATCGATTTTAAATATGTCCAAGTATATATGTATCAATATATATATGTGTATATATATATGAATCAATATATGTGTATATATATGTCCAAGTATATATATCATAATACATATATCAATATATATATATATATGTCAATGTGTATCTTATATATATTAATATATTATATGTACATTCTAATCCTCTATATATAGTCTATATGATATAACTATATATAACATATCTAATATATATATAACATATCTAATATATGTTATAAATGTAGAGTGCATATATATATCGATCAAATATATATATATATATATATATATATATCTAATCATATGTACTATATATGTTCAATCATCTATATGAAATAAACATATATTAGTGTATTATATTTCTAATATATGTTATATATGTACTTATATAGCTAATATATATACATCTAATTAGACATAAATACATATATATATGAGTATATCGAATCTTATACGTATGTAACATATCCAATCATTTATTATATATATCAATATACATAATATACATATATTACTTACGTATTGCAAAAATTAATTATTAAATAAAAAATTAAAGTGGTGTAGTGGTTTGATGCTCTAACTTCAACTAACAGGTCAAGAGTTCAAACCATATTCGGTGCAAAAAAAAAAAAAAATTTGCCCAGGAATTTTTAGCCACGGTCTGGCCGTGGCTAACTCGTGGCTGTTAGCCACAGCCAGACCGTGGCTAATCCGTGGCTATTAGCCACGGCTTAGCCGTGGCTAATTTAGCCACGGTCTGGCCGTGGCTAATAGCCACGGATTAGGCCGTGGCTAAATTAGCCACGGTCTGGCCGTGGCCAATCCGTGGCTAAAAATAGGCGCCAAAATTCCCTCTAATTTTAGCTACCAAAAATAGCCACGGATTGGCCGTGGCCAATCCGTGGCTAAGTTTTTTTTTTATTTTATTTAAATCCGTGGCTAATCCGTGGCAGTTTTTCTAGTAGTGTATATATAACACATGGTTATAACCTAAACCTAGGCTCTGATACCACCGATGTGGCACCTCTTCCACTAGGATCTTCCTATATGGTTGGAGACCACCGACGATCGCACTGAGCACAAATTTTGAAATTCACACCCAGTGCGAACGCCTAACTTAACAATACGCTGTCACGACCCGAAAAAATACCCTTCATATTTTATTAAAAATAAATAATATTTTTCACATAAGATTTGTACAAAATATAAGAGCTTCAAAATAACACAAAAGCAACTTTATTGCGTAAAAGGCTTCCGTCGCTTCTGCTGCGCCACTCTGATACGCTATCTCATTTCTGTCTAAAGGGTACCTTCCTACCTTTCAAAAGGGTACCTTCTTCTCTATAAGTATAAAGTGTAGAGTGTATATATATAGATATATAGAAAGGTTAATATGTCTATATATATGGTTAGAAAGAGGGGTAATTGTATATATATGTATATAGGAAGGTATGCTAATGATATAGTGTGATACATATATTGAAAGTGCAAGATTTTGGGGGTGTGTGGGTTATAGGCGGGATTTGTGTTGTGTGTGTGAAAAAAATGAAAACATGCTTCCCCTATTTATAGTGTTGAGTATGTGAAATAAATTTATTTAATATTAAGGTCAATTTTTATTTAATGCAATATTTACACCTTGGTTGGGTAATTAATGAAATAATCCAACTCATGGACTTAAGTGGCACCCTAAATATGCTTAAGTGTGCCCTACATTGTATGAATCATCCCCTAAGTAAATATGAGCCATGCAAGTACACATTTTCTAGAAATATTGTTACAAGATTTAACAAAAACCATGCAAGTGTACAAGTTGAAGAATCATCTTAGAAAAATATCTTGTAAGATATTTTAATAAAATAGTAACACAAAATCAAATAAAATCAAATAAAATCTGATTTTTATTGTCCTAATCTTATAAAATCTGAAATCATATCTTTATTTAATTAAAAATTCGAATTTGTATTTATTCATTTTTGTAAAAACCGAAAATTAAGGTTTTAGGGCATAAAATCCGAAAATTCATAATTAATTTAGAAAAATCCCAAAATTACGAAATTTAATCTTTATAAATCTGAAATTATATGAATATTTTCCAGAAATTAAAATTTAGCATATAACTTTTCAAAAATTGCAATTTAGGACATAGAATTTCTAAAATTGTGTTAGAATGTCAAATTCCACTAAAATTTGGAAAATCATGTAATTTATTCAAAATTGCATCTTCTCCATGCATAAAAGTCTAGAATACTTATTTATATTATTTTTGAAAACTAATGAGTATTTAATAGATGAATTTTCCAAGAATGGTAATCAAAATTCGAAAATTGTAAGTTTATCTCAAAAGCACACTAACATTTCCAAGAAGCAAAAGATTTTAAATCAATTATTTAAATATTAAGGATTACCGAGTCGTCACATCCGCAGTGGAGACAAAGTAATAGATGTAACATAGATAATATATATAACTATGTTTAGTACAACCAAGTAGCGCAACCGAATACAATATCAAAATAGCCAACTAGTGGCATCAAGTAGCAAACTACGGATTATATAGCAAGACAAAGTGAAATGAAGTTTAATATAAACAATTGGAGGAGCGGCAACCATCCTTTGCATGCCCATTATTCTGATTCTAAGGCAATGAACAGAAACAAACGAGGGGTCTAGTCTAAATGACTTAGTGAGGCCACATACAGATAGATATATATTTATATATATATATATGACTGAAAATGAGAATCAAAATGATTAAATCATAATAAAGTACACGTAGTGTGAAGTGTAACTTGACAATAATAACTGAACTGAGTAATACTAACAATGAGCCCAAGACGGAGTCTCCAACCTTATGACTACCCAAAACAGATAAATCACAATAGAAACCCTTATGCCTCCCTTGTCGAGAAGCCACCTCGACACTAAACAAGACGAAGATGTATTATGCGTTCGTGCAATACATCGCTCCAATCCCTACTGCAGTCATCCTCCGGCTGTACGTAGAAATTGGTTTCACGGAATGGTATCATATAAAAGGTTCCATCGACGGTCCGTTCCGCCCAATAAAATTCCTCTTATAAGTACCTGGACCCAAACTTCTCAAGGGCGTCCCCAAGGGTAGACGGAAATATAACGGAATAGATATGGCTCACAACTTGTCAACAAAGTAATAACTTGTTTTTACACCCAGGATACATAGAATATAATTAAAATATGATATCCCAAAAGTGTCAAAAATCATTTCGAGACAGATACAACTGGCATTATCAGAGAATGCAATATTTTCGGAAATAACTCGTCTTACATGTATGGAAAACATTTTCCAAAAGATTTGATAGCATAAATTACATAAGGTACGCTATACGAATAATATTTATATCATATAGTTCAAAGCCCCAGAAAGGAATTGACAAAGCACTCACCTTAGGTGTTTATCAAGTTTATAGATTTGTTTCGGCTAGATCAACTTGACTTCCTCCTAAAATTTACATTAATAGCTATAATTAGGATACTACTTAGTAATCTTTGTTTAAAGAATAACCTAACTACTTATATTCTTGAACTAACACAATACTCATATAATCATAATTTAGAAATTAAGACGCTAACTTATACCTAGTATCCACTTTAAGAAAATATTGTACATTTTCACATAATCTCACATAAAAACATAAGGAACATATTCTCATATTTTAAATTATAAAAGCATATTAAAACCATATTTTGGAATGATAACTAAGCATGCTTTATTTCTAAGCATTCAAGAAAATAGCATGTAACATAAGACTTATGTCTAAGTTAATCATGAAATATCAACTTATGAAAATCACTTCAAAAATAAACAATCTACTAAACCAAGAGCATTGAAGCATGCTTGGGAAGAACTTTTACTCATGAGCATTGAAACATGCTTTTAGCAAGAATTTTTACTCAAGAGCATTGAAGCATGCCTAAGCAAGAACTTTTACTCAAGGGAAACATAAATAACACTCTTATTTATGGGTTTAAGCAAGGTTACTACCTTCAAGAGTGTTTGAGGGAAATAAGGGAGTATATGGAAGGCTAATAGGTATATATGTATTAAAAAAAGAAGGTTTTATTGATGTATATATATGTGGGGAAGATATGCTATAAATAGAGAGTGTTTTGTGTGTTGAGAATGGAGTGAGTGTGGGTGGGTGTTTTTAGGCGGGATTTTTGTGTGTGTGTGGGGGAGAATGAAGACAATGGCCACTTTTGATAGAGTTGAGGGCAAGAAATAGGATTTTTATAATATAAGGTCAATTTATAATAAATGCATAGAAGATAGGATAAGGTAAGATAAGATAGGATAAGATAAGATAATATAGGATAAGATAGGATAAGATAGGATAAGATAAGATAGGATAAGATAGGATAAGATAAGATAAGATGTGATATTTTAATAAAATATGAAGAAAAAATCAAATAAATCATATGTATTTTTTAATTAAAATTTATTGATGTATATATGTGGGGATGATATACTATGAAGATATTTATTGGCCTAATATTATAAAATCTGAAATCATATCTTTATTTAATTAAAATTTTGAATTTGTACTTATTTATGTTTGTAAAAATCGAAAATTAGGGTTTTAGGGCATAAAATTAGGGTTTTAAGGCCCAAAATTCGAAAATTCATAAATAATTTAGAAAATTTCCAAAATTATGAAATTTGATCTTTATAAATCTGAAATTATATGTATATTTCCCAGAAATTAAAAATGTTTTAGTTATATTTTTGAAAATTGCAATTTAGGACAAAAGATTTCGAAACTTGTGTTAGAATGTCAAATTCGTTTAAAATTTGGAAAATCATGTAATTATCACCTCACATAATTCACATATAAAAGAAGGATCATACAAAACATGAAATATTAGTAAGCATGCGTGTATATTATAAGAACCGGTTTATATCGTTGTTAGACCAAAAATCGGGATGTCACAATAATAGTCTTAATAGAGAGAGCCATACAAGGAAACATCAAAACTAAATAGCGATTGCTAAATTCCCTCAGCAGGGACTCCATCAATCCACTCAGCAACCACAAAATTATTCCTCGTCACCTTTCTCAGCACTATCCTCTGCAAAATGATTATTAGTGGTGTGAGTGCACTCGCCCAGTAAGGGATCTCTTGACTCTCTATCGAATTTGAGCAAGTTACATATATATATATAGCATTAAAATCACACTTTCCACACATAGACAATATTCAAAAATCAACATTTTCGACTTTCAAGTAACATAATGGATAACAAAATAGAATCAGAAAAATTCATTTATATATCCATGCTCGTGAACATTTGAGATCTTTGTTAGACAACTTGATCAAGCCCTAACTATAACCCCATTAGATGGGTTTGGATACTACTATTATTACTCGTAGGAGGGCCTTAACTACAACCCTGTTAAGTGGGTTCAGACACTACTATTATTACCCGTAGGAGGGCTTTAACTACAACTCCGTTAAGTGGGTTCGGACACTACTATTATTACCCGTAGGAGGGCCTTAACTATAACCCCGTTAAGTGGGTTCGAAAATTGCTACTGTACCCCGTAGCTCGGTCTGAAATTTCAGAACTCGTTCCTATCGATAGAATTCCAAGTATTCAGAGCATGTTCACATATACACATATAGCACAACACAAAACAATTTTTAACTTTACATAAAGAAAATTCGTAAAATAGCATGCTCAAATCCACTTTTTATATAAGAAAATAACTTTTCCAACAAAGACGTAAATTTTAAGAAAAACATATTTTTATAAAACAAATAGAGGGAAGAAACCACTTACCTTGACCTATAACTATTCTTAAAACTCGATCGACTTCGAGGTTAAGTCCTATACCTGATCAATCGCATCTATAAGAAATAAATAGGGATCAGATAATGCCCCTCAATATGAAATCTCACACGGAATAACAAATCTAATGATACCGATTAACCTCGATTCAATTATCCTAGAGTGTCAAAGAAATCCATGTCTGACACCTCAAATAATGATTTATAATATCCCAATAAACATAATTAACCACTATCATAAACATAATTAGCCACTATTAAGGTTATGCAAAGCAGGTCTTATTACCCTTCCATTGGATGCAGAACTAATATCCGAATTAAACATACAAACTCCTAATTACGGCTCCCGAACCTGATAAGCTAGATAATAATAGAGCTCAACCATAGCAATGATAATACTTGTTCAACAAGAACAATAAACTAACAAAGCAACCTGCACTAACGTCAAATAGGATTGCCTAACACTACTTTGCATGTTCACCTGATAAGACAAAATAAAATATCGAATGATCACCTCAAGTTGCCTCTATTTCTAGTTATGTATACAACTCCTATTATGAGAATTATGTTGGATTTCCCCTACGTAACTCAAAATATGCGAAAGTAGATCACTTACGAAGTAATTGTCGTTATTAATTACTTGGCTTCCGAATCCTTCGATTATGGCCTGTTTCCCACTTTTCTTTTCTTCTTCTTCTTCGTCTTCTCTCTCTCTCTCTCTCTAATGTGTTTGGGTGTTTATATAATCGTAAGTGTCTAATTAATATAATGCTAAATCCTAATTTGATACGCTATAGGATTTATGGGTCATGAAGGATTCCTATACCTAATAGAATTAGCCTAATAGTCATAAGTCGGATAGGATTGGCCTATTAATCCTAAGCCCAATAGAATTTGGCTAATAATCGTAATAATTATTGAAATAATTATAATAACAAAAATTGAAATAGTAATCATAAAAAAAATCAATCCTAATAATAATATTTATAATAATAACAACAATAATAATACAATAAAAATCCTAATCATAGTCCTTATAATAATAATAACAATAATAATATTAATAATAACAATAACAATAATAATAATAATAATAATAATAATAATAATAATATACTTCGTAAAATGGTTGGGGTTTCACAGTTTTCATTTAATGAATAGCCCTGATCTTGGTAGGGTTCCCTTCTATTCCTCATCCAGTAACCATATAACCTAGGAAGCGCCCCCTTTTTACTCCAAAAGGGCACTCATGTGATAATGCCTTAGGACTTGGAAGGTTTCCTCAATGTCATGAATATGGTCTATATCCTTCCTGCTTTTGGCAAGCATATTGTCAACGTAGACTTCCAAGTTCCAACCAATATAGTATTTGAACACTCTGTCCACCAATCGTTGATATATGGCCCCAACATTCTTGAGGCTAAAGTGCATGGCAATGTAACAATACGTTCCTCCTAAGATGATGAAGATGGCTCTTTTTTGATTTGTGGAGTGGAGGAGGATTTGGTGATATCCTTGGTTGACATCCATGAGGCGAAATAGCTCGCATTTGGAGGTAGAATCCACCAATTGGTCTATGCAAGGTAATGGGTAGAAATCTTTTGGACAGACTTTGTTGAGATCATAAAAGCCTACATGGAGTCTCCATTCGTATTGTCCTTTGAGGACGAGGACTACGTTGGACAACCACTCAGGAAACTTGATTTTCCAAATGCGGTTGGCTTCCAACAATTTGTTAATTCCAATTTGGATGATTTTATGCTTCTCAGGCCGGAAATGCCTTTTTTTCCATTTCACAAGCGTAATGGCTGGATCCACATTAAAGTGGTGGAGCGCCACTTCCGTTCCGTACCTACGAGGTCCTTAGACAACCAAGCAAAGGCATCTATATTTTCCCTGATGAAGGTTACCAATTTCTCGACGAGCTCCACTCCAATTGTGACCCAATATGGGTAGTCTAGGTGGGATCTCCAAGGACGAGCTCAATGGTGAGGGGTTCCTCATTGGGTTGGATCCGAGAAGGAGTGTAACAACCCGGTAAAATTCTTTACTTAAATATTTTATATTATACATTGGGTGTCCATTATTTTGATGAATAATTTTCTTTTAGAACTATTTTGTGAAGTATTGTTTTATAGAAATTATGCTTCAAAACTATTATTTTTTTTATTTTCGAACAAATGCGCATTTACTACATAAATTTTTAGAAAATATTATAAATTCCAAATATTCTTAAAATTTTATACATTTACTCTTTCTAAACTCCCAGAATTATTTAATAAATTATTTTCAACTTTTACCTATTTTCCAAGAATTTTTAGTAGTTTTCGAAAAATATTGTCTTTAAGTTCTTAATTTGAAATCTAATTTTTCAAATGCTTAATTATTATCAAAAATGAAAATAATAATATAAATAAATAGTGTAGATTTTATTTGACTTATAAAAATTAATATTTGAATTTTTAGAATTTTATTTCTATTTTTGGGCGATTTTCGAAAAAAGGGCAAAACAAGGGGTATTTTGGTCTTTTCACTTCTCCAACCCCAAATTTCGGTTTTGCTGAGAAATGAACAATAAAAATACTTAATAAATAAGATTTTTCAGATTTTATAGGTTTTGTTTGATTTTAGTTGATTTTATTCTATATTTTATCAAAATATCTCTACTAATACACTCTTGAAACCTAGCCTCATATACATATATAAATATATATTAGTGGTGATATACATAGCTACATATGCACACACACACATACCCACATATATATACATGGTGGTTAGTAAAGTGAGGTGTATGTATATACAACCATGTATAAATGTATGGAAGAGGTATTTAGATGAATATAATATGTAGATATTTGCCTCTAATACTTGGAAGATCAATACACAAGACCTTACACACCCACAATCCTCATTTTCAGCCCTTTTACAGCCCCAAAACCGTGCCCCTTGCTGCCACCCTCACTCTCTCTTTAATTTTTCCTCCAAACACTACACTCTCTCCAAACTACTACACTTCTTTGAAGAAACTAAGGTAGGAACACTTCTTTATGCCTTAAGTAGAGGTTTTCTTCTTCTTTCTTGTGAAGAATAGGCAAGCTTCCATACTCTTGTGCCCAAGCAATGTAAAAGATCAAGCTTGAATGGCCTAGAGTGAGAGCTTTTGCCAAACATGCCTCCAAGTTGAAGGTTTTAGTTATTTTGCCATCTTCATCTTACTTTAAAGCTTTATAGTTTAATTTTCCATGTTTTAACTCTTGTTGGGAGGAAGTTGAAGGATGGATAGACTTGTGAGCATGATCTTGAAGATATTATGTGATTAATATGCTTATTTGGAGTACTATGTGCTTACTATGCTTTCTTGGAAATATTATGTGATCATTGTGCCCTTTTGTAATAATATGAAATTCTTATGCTTTATTTGAACCACTATGTGAGTTTTATGCTTTATATGAAGTAGTATGAGATCATGATGCTTTATTTGAACTATTAGGTGAATATCCTTTGTTGTTCTTGAAAGTCTTAGCAAAGAAAGCTCCACATATCTATTATGTGATAAATAGAACTTTTATTTTACTTTATACTATAGATTTATGCCTACTTTAGTACTTTACATATATATATATATATAAACATATACATCTATGTACGTATATATATATATATAAATATTTAAAGTGTTATCATATATTCATTTAACTAAGTTCATTATATGTTAATTATATATATATTTATGTATGTATAGATATATGTTATGATAGACATATATATATATATGTTACGTACATGTATGTATATACTTATTATAGACTACTTATATATAGATATATATATATATATATATATGTTACGTATATGTATATATATATACTTATATTCATTTGATTAGTTTTATATGTATATGTAGATAATTCTTATCATACCTATATATATAGTTATCTATATTTTATATAGATATATATATATATGTCGTATTCATATATTTATATATCTTATATTTTAATCTATATATTTCTATATATTTATACTAGTTATATTTTGATCTTTATATTCATATATTCATACTAGTTATATTTATATATTTATATTTATATTTTGTCTATTTACATATTTTTGCTACTAGCTATTTACATATTTAACATTTCTAAGTAAATATGCTTAATAAGCAAATATAAAGCTTTCATTTATAAGTGTGGAGCTTACTTTACTAAAATATAATATAAACTTCCAAAGATTATGTGCATGTGTGAACAAATTGTAATTCTGTGAATGGGCCCATATGTGCTGGAATGGTTTGGGGGATGTTCCGCCGGGACATACTATTGAGTAGCCGGAAGAGTTCACAATCCTTCCATCTCCTAATCCCCCCTTGGGTAGACGGAGGGATATACTCAAGAGAGAGGGTCGTAGGACAATACTAGGCGTATGCCCGGGATACGACCATTGGAGGATAAGGCTGGTGGGAGAAATGTGCTGGTTGTTATTTCGGCCCGGGTAGTTATAAGGGTCACTGTCAGGTGACAAAAGGTAGAAAGTGTGAAACTATATGTGTGCTATGTGTAACTAATGTGCACTTGACACCCGAGCACCTTATGTGTATAAAGAAATGTTTCTACTCAACGTATATTGATTTCGTGTTATATAATGCTTTAGACGCTTCCGAAACTAGCCTTTATGATGATGAGGACAAGGAACCTTTTGAAGTATTCTACTAGGAAGGAAGATGTGTGATTTCCGCCGCGCACCTGTAGTTGGTGGATTTTGCTTTTGCTATGTACATATAGTGGAATTTGAAAGTCGATACTCTCCTTTATTCGATGTACCCTTATATTATGTAATGTACCTTGTACGTTTGGTAATTAACAATGTATGCATGTATGTAACCACTAATGATAATAATAATAATCATAATAATAACAATAATACTAATACTAATAATATAATAATAATAAAGGGTTTTCGGGGTCGTCAAAGGTGGTATCAGAGCAGGTTGCCAGCCGGAAAATCGGGAGCTAAGTGCTCTGTAGGGCAAAGTGCTATGCACACGGGAGCCACCTCTTGAGCCTGTAGAGCAAATGTTACGTCTTGAGCCCACGAGGCGAAGTGCTAAGTATTGAAAGTCTTGAGCCCATGAGGCCAAGTAGTATGTCTTGCATGTTTTGAGCCTCTGAGGCAAAGTGCTACGTGTGCGAAAGACACCTCTTGAACCCACAGGAGCCACCTCTAGAGTCCCAACGCCTGGCAGTCGGTAATAGTATGTGTGACTTTTGCTACAAAACTTCTAGGGTGTCTATTGGATTTCGTATTTGATTGAAATATATTTTGGGTTTTTACGCCTAAGCTGTGCTGGGTAGGGATCCTCGGCGTAAGATTTCGGAATAGAAAGAAGATAGGCTTGATCCGAGAAGGTTAATTTGGAATGAATTTTCTTGGGTAGTGTTTGACATGCGGGGTGGCGGGTGTGGCTGTGCGGCCGACCAGTGCATGCTTTGCTCCCTAAATGGCAAATACTTGACGAATTCGAGTATAAGGCGAATTTTGTTTTTGGGTAAAGCTGTAATTGACTAATTGTGGAATTATGTGACTTAAGTTCTACATGTTGAAATTCACCTCTTGAACCTATAGGAACCAACTTGAGAGTCACCATAGGTATATGTGAATGTTGCTAAGACCTCTAGTGCATCTAATGGATTTTATATTAGGTTGAATTATATTTTGCAAAAACGTATCTTTTGGTAAAAATTAGTACTGAAATAAGGACCTTGAGAATTGGGAAAGGTAGAGGCTATGTACTTTGTTGAACTTAAGAAAATAAAGATTTGGA
>CM047877.1:9630734-9681959 GCA_026212405.1 Petrea volubilis
GTATAGGTTGGGTGGGAGTTTCGGTTGGAATTTGGTTTACGGCCCGGCGAGATAAGGTAGCCACCCTCCGAGGTGGAAAATGGTAACAACGTGTTGAATTGTGATGCTCTATCAGATCTGGAAATTTATATGATTTGATCATGAAAACTGAAATTTCTATGGTTTTATGTGTGGTTTATGTGCTCGTAGGACAATATGCAATTTCACACGAACACCTTATGTCTATGCGAATTTCTACTCAACATGTGTATATGTTGACATTGTTGCTTTCATCATGTTTTTAGCTGGATTTGAGACACCAGAAGATAGGAACGAGGAGGAGGTAGGAGGTCGCTTCGAGGCGTTTAGTTAGTTATGTATATGTATTAAGTTAGAAACTTGAAAGTTAAGAGTGTGTGCATGTAATAAATGAATTATGTAAACCTCTCTTTTGGAATATAAGTATGTATGCTTGGGTTTCATTGTGTTTGTGCTAGCATGTTTTGGAGAAATGGGTTCTATGAGAGATGTTGCATAATTAATTAGAGGTTTCGGGGCGTCACAGGTGGTATCAGAGCAATAGGTTTTGGGATGTACAAATTTTTGAATTATGAATTGTTTAACTTTTGAACTTGTGTGTAGGAATGGCCTATTCGGGAGAATCGTCTACTCGTAGGTCAAGGTACCCGTGTGGAGCTTCTCGAATTTCCTCAGTCCGTTTTCACCCATCCCAAGTGGATGAGCTGTTGGTAGAGCTAAGGTTACTTGAAGAGAAGCATGAGAAGTTGCAAGAGGAGTTGTATCACACGCGCCTTAGTCTAGAAGGCGCGCAGAACCATATATACCAGATCCATCAACACTACCAAAGCACTCTTGGGTTTGTGTACATCATGGTTAGGGATCTCCTAGGGATTATTGAGGAGAATTTGTTGCCGAACCCAAACCCGGACGTAGTAAACATAAACTCCGGGGATGGTAGTAGACTTGCTCCGTATGATCTCGACTAGGATAGATGGTTAACTTTTGGAAGATGGTTTAGCCTTTGGAAGGCTTAGAAAGCACCGTAGTATTTTGGCTAGTAGATTGTATAGTCGGTGCTTGTATTTTGCGTTTGCCATGGATGTTTTTGCGTTTGCTGAATGTGTAACCTTTATGTATATATAAGTTATGTCACTCCTATATATATATGAAACAAACGGGCTTTGTTTTATGTTACTAAATTGATTTTGTTTAATGTAGATGTCAAATAGGCGAACACGTAGCAACAACAAAAATTCGGATGGACAACTAACGGCTATTGTCGAACGAATCACCACCCTACTTGAAAATCAGAATAATCATAATCATAATCATGTGGAGACCAACAATGATGCCATTGCCAATTTCCTTAAGTTGGGACCTCCAAGTTTTAAGGGAGAACCGGACGATGTTAAGGCCACCAATTGGTTGGAGGCCATAGAAAAGGTTTTTGAAGTCGTGTCGTGTGGAGAGGAGAAAAAAATTATCTTAGCCACTTTTAGGTTGGAAGAGGATGCGAGACACTGGTGGAAACATGTTAGTCAGAAGTGGGAAGAAACGAGGGTTCCGCGTACGTGGGCGAACTTTGTCCAAGAATTCAACAAGCAATACGTCCCTCGGGTCGTACAAGAGAAAAGAGAAAGAGAGTTTTTAAATCTAGAACAACGAGAGTTAAGTGTGGCCCGATATGAGGCGATGTTTACTCGATTAGCTAGGTTTGCTCCCTATTTCATCGAAAGTGAAGAAAGGAAAGTTTGGAAATTTATTGGCGGTCTAAGGATGGAAATCCAAGATAAGTTGGCCGCGGTACAGATGCCTACGTATGTGGTGGCAGTGGAAACTGCCCTGAAAGTCGAAAGCACGATGGAACAGCTAAAAGTTAAGCGTGGACAGTTTGTAAGGCCTTCGCCTTCGGGAGGTCAAGGAGGAAGGAATTTTGGAATGAGCAATAAAATTGCCAAGACTAGTTTATCCGGTCCCCGGACGAATCCTACTAATTTCCCAGCACAGAAAAACATCACATGTACTTATTGTGGAAAGCCTAACCACACTGAAGCCAATGCTGGCGTAAAGCAAAGAAATGCACCCGATGTGGAAGTGCCGAGCATTTCATCAGAAATTGTCCGCAATTGGGAACACCACCGGTTTCATCTCAAGAAAAGACCGGTAAGGAAGGCGGGAATCGCATGAGCAAGCCTCGGGTCCAGGGCAAAGTGTTCGCAATAAACCAAGAGAAAATTTCTGAACCTACGGTGGTGGAAGGTACGCTTCCGGTTTGCCGACATTTAGCTAAAGTATTGATTGATCCTGGATCCACACATTCCTATATATCGTTTGATTTCTTTTCAAGTTTAATGTTGCAACCCAAAATTTACCTTATGAGTTAGAAGTAAGTACTCCGATGGGAACTTCCTGGAAGACGGATCGGATTTATGAGAATTGTGAAGTGGTAGTAGGTGGGAGAACAATGAATGCCGATCTGGTTTGTTGCCTATAAATGCTTTTGACGTTATATTGGGCATGGATTGGTTAGCCGCACATTATGCTCAAATAGACTGCCATAAGAAAGTAGTGCGGCTATGTATACCTGGCTGTCCCGTAGTCGAGATAAGAGGAAATAAAGTTTCCCCATCAATACCAATCATCTCGGCCATAAAAGCCCGTCGATTGCTCAGAAAAGGGAATGAGGCATTTTTAGCTTACGTATTTAATAAACAGGGGGAGAAAAAGAAACTAGAAGATGTTTCAGTTGTAAAGGAGTTCGTAGATGTTTTCCCTGATGATCTACCAGGTTTACCACCGCATAGGGAAATTGATTTCGTCATTGAATTGCTACCCGGAACAGCGCCTATTTCCAAAACTCCTTACAAAATGGCTCCTGCCGAGTTGAAAGAGCTTAAAACCCAATTAGAAGAATTGCTTGATAAAGGATTCATCCGGCCAAGTTTTCACCTTGGGGAGCCCCGGTTTTGTTTGTCAAAAAGAAGGATGGAACCTTGCGGCTATGTATTGATTATCGATCCCTTAACCAAGTTACTATCAAGAATAAATACCCGTTACCCAATATTGATGAGTTGTTCGACCAACTGCAGGGAGCGTCCGTATACTCCAAGTTGGACTTGAAATCTGGGTATTATCAAGTTAGAATTCGAGAAGAAGACATAGCTAAAACAGCCCTCAACAGTCGCTATGGGCACTATGAATTTGTAGTCATGCCCTTCGGATTAACCAACGCACCTGCTACATTTATGGACTTAATGAATCGGGTATTCCAACCCTATTTAGATCGGTTTGTCGTGATTTTTATCGATGACATTTTGGTGTACTCAAAGTCTGAAGAAGAGCATGAGGGGCACTTGAGGATAGTATTGCAGACCTTGAGGGAAAGAAAGCTTTATGCGAAATTTAGTAAGTGCGATTTTTGGTTAAGACAAGTAACTTTCCTCGGCATATTATCTCACAAGAGGGAATTTCGGTGGACCCCGATAAAATAAAGGCAATTACAGAATGGAAACAACCCTCTAATGTAACAGAAGTACGAAGCTTTCTAGGGCTGGCCGGCTACTATCGACGGTTCATCGAAAACTTTTCCAAGATTGCTCGTCCTTTGACAAGGTTACTCCAACTGAAGGTAAAGTTTGAATGGGACCAACAGTGTGAAGCCAGTCTCCAAGAATTAAAGAACCGACTAGTTACGGCCCCCATATTAACTCTACCAAATGGAAGTGATGGGTTTGTAATCTATACGGATGCGTCTAAAGAAGGACTTGGTTGTGTGCTGATGCAAAACGGAAAAGTCATCGCCTATGCCTCCCGAAAACTCAAACCTTACGAGGAGAATTACCCAACTCATGATCTAGAACTTGCTGCCGTAGTGTTTTCCTTAAAGAAATGGCGACATTATTTATATGGAACCTCTTTTGAAGTTTTCACGGATCACAAGAGCTTAAAGTACTTGTTCTCACAAAAGGAATTGAACATGAGGCAAAGACGATGGATCGAGATGATCATGGATTTTAATTGTAACATCCAATACCATCCAGGGAAGGCCAATGTGGTAGCCGATGCGTTGAGTAGAAAACCTAAACTCGCATGTCTGATGATGCATGAATGGCATTTGTTAGAAGAAATTTCCAAATGGAATCCGAGAGAAAAGAAGTCCGGAATGTTCCTCTCCCACTTACAAGCCCAACCTGCTCTAATACAAAAGATTAGAGAGAAGCAAGCAGAGGATGATGGATTGCAAAGAATAAAGGGTGAAATCAGCGGTGGGCAAAGGACAGAATTCACTTTATCATCCGATGGGATAGTAAGATTTCAAGACAGAATATGTGTTCCCGATGATGACGAGTTGAAGAGAGAAATATTAGAAGAAAACCACAAATCCAGATATACAATCCACCCGGGAATAACTAAGATGTATCAGGATGTGAAAAAGCAATATTGGTGGAATAATATGAAAAGGGAAATAGCGGAGTTTGTAGCAAAATGCTTAACTTGTCAGCAAGTGAAGGCTATTCATCAGAAACCTTTTGGAGTATTGCAGCCCTTACCTATACCCGAGTGGAAGTGGGAGCACATCACTATGGATTTCGTCATGGGACTACCTCGAACATCAAAAGGCAATGATGCGATTTGGGTAGTAGTTGATAGACTCACAAAAAGTGCTCATTTCATCGCATTCTCTAAAACTTGTTCCTTGGACAAAATGGCTGAACTCTATAAACAGGACATAGTCAGGCTTCATGGCGTCCCAGTAAGCATAGTCTCCGATAGAGATCCTCGGTTCGTTTCCAAGTTCTGGCAAGGATTACAAAATGCTTTGGACACCAAGTTAAATCTTAGCACAGCTTTTCATCCTCAAACGGATGGACAAACCGAAAGGGTTATACAGATTCTCGAAGATATGCTCCGAGCTTGTACCATTGATTTTGGAGGTAGTTGGGATCGACACTTAGCACTGGCAGAGTTTGCTTATAACAACAGTTATCAATCCACGATCGGTATGGCACCATTTGAAGCGCTATATGGACGAAAATGTCGGTCTCCAGCTTGTTGGAACGAAGTGGGTGAAAACAAAATCATTGAGTCCGAACTAGTACAAGAAACCACTGAAGCCATTAACCTTATTCGAAAACGCATGACAATTGCCCAAAGTCGACAAAAGAGCTACGCAGACAGGCGGCGTAAAGACTTGGAATTCGAAAAAGGGGACTTTGTGTTTCTCAAGATTTCACCTAGAAAAGGGATTCTAAGATTCGGGAAAAAAGGAAAGCTAAGCCCAAGATATGTTGGCCCTTTTGAGATTTTACAACGGATAGGAAAGGTGGCCTATAAACTCGCCTTACCTACAAGCTTATCTACAGTTCATAATGTGTTTCATGTATCTATGCTTAAAAAGTATCACCCGGATCCTTCTCACGTGATAAATCACGATTCCCTCGAAATAGATAAGGACTTGACATATGAAGAAGAACCCGTTCGCATTCTTGAAGTGAAAGAAATAACCCTGCGAAACCGTTCTATTCCTATAGTCAGAGTTTTGTGGAAATATCATAACCTCGAGGAAACCACATGGGAGAAATTGGAAGACATGATGGACAAATACCCACATCTCTTTGACTAGCAAGGCCGAATTTCGGGGACGAAATTCTTTTAAGGAGGGGAGGATGTAAGGACCCGAATTTTCCTTTCGATTATATATATATATATATATATAGATATACCTATATACCTAAATGTGAACAATTTACATGTTTCTATGTATGAGTGTTCATTATTTTCATACTTTTTGGTACATGTTCGTTTTGAGTGCAACATGTACACGTGTAGGATTCATTCTCGTTTTAGTTAATCGCCATACAACTATAAAATTCAAGAAATATAGGGATAAATAGATAAATATATATATATATACATGGTTTATATATGTATATATACTTAGTCTTAGTAGATTTTCTTGTAACTTTTCTAACTTTTGCAAAAAAGCCCCTAAAGTATAGGTAAATTGTATTTTCTACCCCTAGATATTATTTTCTTCCCTAATATGAATAAATTTATATAATATACAAGAAATATATTATGTTTTCAGATATTTTAAGGAAGGGGGACGAATTTTTGAAGGGGTTTTGGGAGAGAAAATAGAAAATATTAAATACTAGGCTTGTTTGAGTCTTATCCTCCAAGATTGCCAAATACAATGTATAAATACACTTGGCATACACCTTCTAGAGGTATAACTACTTGGTTGGCCATGGTTAAAGTAGAGCAACACTTAAGCTACTTAGACCCAAATACTTGGCCAATTAGGGTAATAATTAGACAAGGACTTAATGCTATTTTATTGCTATGTCTTGTTATTAGTATATATGTAATATTACTTGGAAAAATACCAAAACCACCACACACACACCCTAAAATCCGGCCACACACACACACACACTTCATTCCTCTTGTTTTCATTCCATTTTTCTAATATCCTTCAAGTCTTGAAACCCTCTCACCCCTTCAAACACTCACCCTACTTCAAACCCTACAAGGAGAAGAAGAAGACATATCAAGGTAGAAATTGGCCTAGGGCATGAGTTAGGGTTAGAACTTATCAAACTCTTAGTATTTTATCTTCCCAATTAGGCCTAGGAGGTGACCACAAGTTGGTTTCCATCTTGGGTCCAAGGGGATACAATATGTGTTAATTATGTATGTGTTTATGATGCATGGTAGGTTACAATCTTTGAGTACACATGCTGAAATTTATTGAACCTATGCTTAAGTGATGCTTGAGTTCTATGTTATCATGTTTTATGCCTTCTTATAGTCTTATTTATGTGCTAGTAGTTAAAATATTAAGGGTTCAAAGCTGGAAATTTTGAGGTGTACACATGCTGAAATCACTGTTCATACAGAAACTTTGGTTTTCGAAGCTGAAAAGTTCGATTTTTGCACGGCTGGAAAATCCGAAAATTTCCAACCAAAAACCTGGTTTATATACTTTAAATTCAGTGTAGAATAAGCTGTAGAAACAGGTTTTGAAAAGCTGGAGGTTTGGGTTACGAGAACTGGAAATTTCAGCGGTTGCGCGCTAAAAGTGTTTTGCGTCGCAGTCTGCAAATTCTAGCTCTCGTAAGCTGAAATCTCGGTATTTTTCCAAATAAATGTCTATTTTACAACCTTATACATATATATGAAGAGTTTCAGGAAGTTTGGAGGCTTGAAATTTCTGTTTACATGAGCTAATGTCAGTTTCGCAAAAATCGGAAATTTTGTTACTCCATGCTGAAATTTGTGCACTGGTCACTGAAACAGTTTGTGTTATGCTAAAATTGTGATTCAAATGTGTTGGAATTATGTGTGTAAGGGCCCTATATGTGTTCGGTGTGGATGGGGCTAGAGTTCGGCCGGGCGGCAATGGGCTTGCCGGTCTTAAACCAGTTCTCGCCATCCATGTCCTATTCCCATCTTGCATGGACGGAGAGTTCCATGTATTGGTTGTGGGTCGTAGGTTTTTGGCATATACTCGAGATATGACCACCGGTGTGTATAGGTTGGGTGGGAGTTTCGGTTGGAATTTGGTTTACGGCCCGGCGAGATAAGGTAGCCACCCTCCGAGGTGGAAAATGGTAACAACGTGTTGAATTGTGATGCTCTATCAGATCTGGAAATTTATATGATTTGATCATGAAAACTGAAATTTCTATGGTTTTATGTGTGGTTTATGTGCTCGTATGACAATATGCAATTTCACACGAACACCTTATGTCTATGCGAATTTCTACTCAACATGTGTATATGTTGACATTGTTGCTTTCATCATGTTTTTAGCTGGATTTGAGACACCAGAAGATAGGAACGAGGAGGAGGTAGGAGGTCGCTTCGAGGCGTTTAGTTAGTTATGTATATGTATTAAGTTAGAAACTTGAAAGTTAAGAGTGTGTGCATGTAATAAATGAATTATGTAAACCTCTCTTTTGGAATATAAGTATGTATGCTTGGGTTTCATTGTGTTTGTGCTAGCATGTTTTGGAGAAATGGTTCTATGAGAGATGTTGCATAATTAATTAGAGGTTTCGGGGCGTCACATCTTACCTACCGCCACCTAACACGCCCCAGTTGCTCTCCTCACTCTTATATATATACCATATTGGCTCTCCACCCAAGGGTAAAGGAAATTATAAGATTCACACACTCATTTTTGATAAGCAAGAGAAACTCTCATTTACTATTCATCATCTTCTCCAAGTACCCTACCACTGACTTGAGCATCAGAGAGCCTACACCGAGACAAAATCGGCTAGTCTCACGTGCGTTCGTCCCTCTTTGACTGGTGGGCCACCAGCATTATCATCAAGAGCTCTTTGGATCCCAACACATAGTCGAACCAAAAACTGACCGCATTATTTTGGCTCTAGAGGAAGGGCCCTAATCCTGTCCAGGAGGTGATCTTCGAAAGGAGAAGAAAATATAGTGAATACACGACGAACCTATATGTTTGGAACTTTATCGAAAGGGACAACCGTGACCCTCCCAAAGTAACTCAACGAGCAAGGGAAAATATCAATGTTATAGACAAAAGGCAAAGGGCCCGCCGCCTCCAGGCCGCTTGCAAGGCCAGGGGCAGGTCCCTCTAACAACCTCCCATCGGCCCATGCAGCGGACATGCAGTAGGTGGAGCATACGGTCACCCTCCCCATCAACCGCGTCAGGCAGTTGCTAGGGGCCTGCGATGACTAGACACTGATCCTTTTGTTGTCTGGGAGACTATCTCTGTCGCCCAACGAGGTGGGGGCTCCCGCCGTCTCTTGCCGCAGTGGGCATCCCGCCCCCTCCAGGAGTCGTTCCCCGTTGGAGGGAAGCCGCCGGCATTCTCACCTTGAAGAAGTAGCGGAGTCCGGTAATCATGCTACCCGTGGGGTGCCCCTACGCGAAATGCCATGGACGCTACCACCAACTCCAGGGATTGGTAGTCACCGTCCGCGCCCGCGAAGGGAGGAGGGACTAGAGGAGTTGGCCCGCATGCGCCAGCAGTTCAGCGAAGTACATATTGAGATAGAGCGACTCTCAAGGGGGCGTGAAGGGGAGAAAAGCGTAAGGGTGGATGCTACGCGCTACATGCCTCCGTATTGATAAGCTTAAAATGTATACACTTTTATAGGCAACCTTTTGTGCTTTTCATTGATTTCTATTAAGGTTTTAAAGTTCTAAGGATGAAATTTGTGCTTTATGTAACAAAATCTTAATTTGATCTATTTAAAGTGTTTTTACACCCTTAAAGCTTTATTTTTTCAAGGTTTTGATGTCTATATCAACCTACGAGAGTTTTGTGAGGTTATTGCAAGAAATCAGGGCTGAAATTGAGCTGAAAAAATGGGTGCGCGCGCCGGGACGGTTTCAAGCCGTCCCGAATCATACGAAGCCGTCCCGACGCTCCAGCAGCTGCTGAAATGGTTCGATTTAGGACGGCTTAAGCCATCCCGCACAGCGAGGCCATCTCGAAGTGTCCATAAATAGCGCTAAACAGTTCAAATTAGGACGACCAAAGCCGTCCCACGCCGAAACCGTCCCGCCCGGTCCAGTGGGTGCTGAAAGTGTTCGATTTTGGATGGACAAAGCCGTCCCGATGAAGAAGCCATCTTGAAGAGCCCAGAAAGTGTGTGAAAGTGTTCAATTTTGGATGGCCAAAGCCGTCCCGAGCTCCGAAGCCGTCCCGATGCAGTCCGCTAATAAGGAAAGTTGTTTCCTATTAGGATTTTGACAACCGTTGCCCTACACCTATTTAAAGGACGTCTTGTGCACGAATTTGGAGGACTTTTCAGCTGATAATTGATGGGGAATTCTAGGGCAAAAGCTTATGAAGGGTGACAATTCAAAAGCCAAGCTCCTCCATCCATCAAGATTATCGTCAAAAGCCGAGTTTGCTTATGTTTTCTTTTACTTTCATTATGTTTTTGTTTTGTTTACTTTTTGCTATGTCTAGCTAATTAAATCATAGGGTTCTAGGCCAGTTGTTGATGAAACCCTTGTAATATTTGTTGAACTTCTTTGATTTTTATTTTACGTACTTCCTATCTATAATTCAAGGTTTTTATTAGTTGTGAATTTTTGGCCAATCTTTACAAGCTTTGAGATTTTATATTCAACTACGAAAGAGTGTATATAAAATTTGACTATTTGTGTTATAGACATAGGGGACGCATAGATTAGAAATAATCATGCTCATGTGCAATCGGTTAGGTTAATTAGCAAGGACTTTTTAACTAACACAACTCTTGTGCGCAATGGGCCAAGGGATCCGTATGTGATCACGAAAGTAGACATATAGCATTCCTTGGCACGTTTGTTATACTTTCGAAAGGAGATTACAAATATTTTCGTGAGTTGGATTGTGGGAAGGTGTATTAATTAAAATGAATGGGAGTGGTGGGGTTAGCAACCAACAACCTGCATGTTTGGGCTCGCCTTTTCTCCACCACCCTCCAAGGAATTGCCCTTATGTGGTTTAAAAAGATGGAACCACAATCCATCTCCTCATACGAAGAATTGGCAGATTGGTTCTTGAACCATTTCGCTGCCAAGATATCTACTAAGTTGTCCCATACTCACTTACATAGGATCGTCCAGAAGGAAGGGGAAACCCTGCGGGCTTTCATGGAACGGTTCAACAATGAACTCTTTAAGGTGGAAGATGTCAGAGTTGAGTTTGCAAGGCATGCACTCTATCAAGTTTTGAAGAATGAGAGCTGCACGGAGGCTATCACTATGCAAGCCCCCAGGACTATAGCCGGCATCCAACAGCTCGCCTCAAAGTACATAGAAGTGGAGGAGCTTAACTTAATAAAGCACCCTCCTAAGGCCAAAAGCAAAGGAAGCACCAAACCCCCGGGAGGAAAAATTAAGAAGCAAAGAGAAGAAAGAGCCCACAAGGAAGTACAAGGATTATGCCACCCTCACCAAGTCCCCGGCGAAAAGTATTGTGCTTACCACCGATAGTACGGGCACAATATAGAGGATTTTTATACTCTGCAAGATGAGATCGGGTAGCTTCAGGAGTTCGCCAAAAAGCTGGAGTATTACGACGCCCAAGCCTGCCTTGTCCTACCGAGAAAGGTCGAGGTCCCCAAGAAGCAAAGGCCCCCAAAACACCCAGAATCCTCGAAGAAGGCAAGGAAGAGACCGATGAATGGCAATCACCCCACCAAAGGTATGATCCTTCTGATCGCAGGGGCCAACAGGGGGAGACACCCAGTCCTCACGTAAAAGAGTGAGCAGGAAGCTCTGGTATGACCAGTTTGCCCTCAAGGATCTGGGTTGCCCTTAACTGGTCAACGCGATTGAGGGATGCTTGATAGAGTTCAATGAGTGTGACAGGATCCTAGTGCAGAGCCCAAAAGGTCTGGTCGAGCAGCCCGATTACCCGATGGTGGTGACGACGGATGTGTCCAACTTCGCCATCACCAAAATGTTGATTGATAATGGCAGCTCAGCCAATGTCCTGTTCTACTCAAAACTAAGAAAGATGGACATGGGCAAGATAGATATGGAGTTGGTGTGGATGCCCTTGGTAGGCTTCGGAGGATCCCAAATCATCCTCCTGGGGCAGATCAAGCTGCCAACGTCTCTCGATCAAGAGCCAACCAGAAGGACTCAAATGGTAAATTACCTGGTTGTGGACGCCCCGTTTGCCTACAACATAAATTTGGGCCGTCCGGCACTCAATGCATTTAGGGCGGTAGTGTCAACCATTCCACCTTATGATGAAATTCCCCACTGAAGCTGGGATCGGGCAGGTACGGTGAGATGTGGTCGATGCATGGACCTGTTACTCGGTGTCATTGGGAATGAAGCCTTGGTCTGGGAAGAGGAAGTCCCCCAAAGTAGGTTCTGATAGTGATTCTGAAGGACCAGTAGGTACGTCCTCGAAAAATAGAAAACTTGAGGACAGTAGGATCGAGCCCACTAGAGAGTCTAAGGCTATCGAGCTAGAACTGGGGAACCTCGAGAAGACTACCAAGATTGGGATACAACTCGACAAGGCTAAGGAAGTGATGCTCATATAGTTCTTTTGGGAGAACAAGGACGTATTTACGTAGCAGCCCTCAGATTTTCTCCGGGATCAGTCCCGAGGTTATTGTGCATCAATTAAACGTCGATCCGACCTTCAAGCATGTCAAGCAAAAGAAGAGAGTCTTTGGCGCCGAGAGCAACAGAATAATAGAGGGAGAAGTGAACAAATTGCTGGAAGCTGGATACATCAGGGCAATACACTTCCCCGAGTGGTTGTGCAATGTGGTGGTGGTCCCCAAGGTTAGGATAAATGGAGAATGTGCAATGATTTCACAGATCTCAATAAGGTGTGCCCAAAGGACCCTTACCCGCTCCCTTGAATCGATTAGCTAGTGGACTCCACGGCAGGTTGTGAAATGATGAGTATGATGGATGCTTACCAAGGATACTATCGAATCTCAATGGCCCCGAATGACCAGCCCAAGACCTCATTTGTAGTGGAGATTGGGGTGTACAGCTTTTTGGTCATGGCCTTCAGACTAAAAAACGCGAGGGTGACTTACCAAAGGTTAGTAAGCCTCATCTTTAAAGAACTGATTGGACGCATTATTAAAGTATATGGGGACAATATGATCGTCAAGAGCATCTTTAAAGACCACCTCAAACATTTGAAGGAAGTATTCCGAGTGTTTAGAGAATTTGGCCTCAAACTCAACCCCTCGAAGTGAAGATTCGGAGTTCGAGGGGGAAAGTTCTTGGGGTATATAGTTAGCGAGAGGAGAATCGAGGCTAACCCAAAAAAATCGAGGCATTGCAAAAGGATCAGGACTCCTAAGTCGGTAAAAGACGTTCAGAGGCTCTGCGGCCAGATTGTCTCTCTTAACAGATTCATATCTTGATCAGCAGACAGGAATCTGCATTTCTTCAAGAAGCTGAGGAAGGTCCCTGAATTTAAATGGACTCCAGAGTGCGAGCAGACTTTACGAGAACTCAAGGAGTATTTGGCTGCTCCTCGGCTTTTGGCCAAACCCAATCCAGGGGAGACATTATACCTATATCTTGCGGTATCCCTGTAGGAAGTCAGCTCCATGATCGTAGTAGTAAGGGAGAGGAAACATCTCCCTGTTTACTATCTCAGCAAGATGCTGCAAAGGGCAGAAAGGAATTATCTGGAGATAGAAAAGTTTGCTCTAGCTTTGTTTAATTCCGCGAGAAAAGTAAGATAGTACTTTCAGTAGCATTCGATGGTGGTCCTCATGGACCAGCCCCTCCGACAGGTCATTTCAAAACCTGATACGTTGGGCAGGTTGATTAAATGGGCTATAGAGCTGGGACAGTTCGACATCTCGTACGAACCACGAACTGCTATTCAGGCCTTAATGTTGGCCGACTTTCGCCTTGAGAGGGTAGGACTACCGAAAGAAGAAAACCCACCCACCATAGGCCCATGGGTACTACATGTCGACGGCTCCTCCACCATGCAGGGGGGAGCCGGGATTTCTTTACAAAGCCCAGAAAGTGATGTGGTGGAGTTCGCCATCAGACTCAGTTTCTCTATCACCAACAATGAAGCTGAGTATGAAGCCCTCATCGCTGGCCTCGAATTGGCCATCAGAGAAGGGGTCTTCCATATCAGGGCCTTCACCGATTCTTAGTTGGTATCCAACCAAATCGGCGGAACATACGAAGCCAGAGACACCGCGATGACCAAATACCTCGAGCATATTACCAAACTAAAGGAAAGTTTTAAATCTTTCATTTTGGAACAAATACCGAGGGACAAAAACGAGCGCGCATATGACTTATCAAAATTCGCAAGTGTCCTTAAAGGTACCAGGGACCAAGGGGTTAGTTTCAAGATCCTCAATTCTCCTTCAATTCGAGAGCAGATGACCAGCATCTTTCCCATTCAGCCCCTCTAGCCTAGTTGGCAGGATGCAATCCGTGCCTTTTTGAAAGGGGCCGAGGAAACAACTAAGCAAAATCGGACACGAAGGCTAAGAATGCAATGCACGAGGTATGCCTTGGATAGCGAAGGGAGGCTATTCCGAAAATCATTCCTCGGGCCCCCACTCAGATGTCTCCTCCCTTCGGAGGCGAGGGAGGTATTACAATCGGTCCACGAAGGGAGTTGTGGGAACCATGCAGGAGGAAAATGCTGGCGGAACATCATCTTATATTTGTTCTTCCCCTGGCGAAAAATGCTGGCGCACCGAAGGAAGTAATGGGAGAGTGGGATGACCACCTGTCCAAAATTGCCGAGAGTTTAGACGAGGTATATAATGAAACTAATGAAAGGAGAAAGCGAAAATATTCTTACCCGATGAGAGTGTTGGTGAGATTTGTCTCAAGCTCAGCAATAGAGCACTTTAGAGACCTCAGAGGTTAGCCGCTGGTTAGCCGACAATTGGAGACCTCGGAGGAGTGCCAAGTTCATCTTGGTGTTGGTCTCGTTGGCCTCTACCCCGGTGATGCAGAGGTTGGATTGGTGGTCCTGAAGGTTAACGGGGTTGCTGGGCCCCACATCTGCACACTTGAAGAGCTCTTCCTCTTCGTCAGAGTCTGAGGGCTCGGGGCTGGTTGCGCATTTTCCCTTGCCCATGGGAGCGGGTCTTTATTTTTTGCCCCCCAGAGATACCTCTTTCTCCGCAGCCCTCTTTCGAGAGCCCTCAGTGTCACCCTCGCAGATGGATACCCCAGGCATAGCCCTTTGAGGGGCAACCCTCTCAGGCTGGGGACATGGGCGCATGGTGAGGGTCGCTTGAGGAGCCGCGGTGGGGGGACTGCCAAGTGGAACCTCTTTCCTAGGTGGGGGTGATACCTCAGTTGCCAAGGACCGCGATGGGTGCTCGGCTGGAGTAGGGACCCCAGCAGTAACTAATTCAGGAGGCAGCATTTGGATTCGAGGGTCTTTGACCCCCCTCGGCCTCCCTCGGGACTTCCGCAACTTCTTTGGCCGGGATAGCCCTAGCATCCTCAGTTCGAGGAACTTCCCCTTCCGCCTCAGTTTTACCGCGGGTGGCCTGGGCCCTCTAGCTTGATCCTTTCCCGGCACCGGAGTCTCTCCTCGGCCGTCGTGATTATGAGTAACCGACTTGTGGTAGGGCGAGGAGGTTGGGTTTGGCACCGTTGCCGGTCGGGCCTGGCCAACAAAGCTCTACATGCGTCCATTAAGATTGTGAGACCTGCACGAGGGAAACATGTAAGCTAGTAGCAATGTGAAAAGAGCACACATTCTTCCCATCTTGGCGAAATCGGCTACTTTCCCCTTGTTGAAACTAGGCTCCTCGTGGTAGAAGTTGCAATTAAGCACGGGGGGTCAGCGCCAGTTCGAGGGCATTCCCAACTTCCCTCGATCTTCTACGAACATGAACTTCCTTTTCCACGCTAATCTGTGGGAGGACTTAAAGCCATCCAGCACCTTCGAGGAAGCCAAACGGGCAGACAAATACAGAAAGCCGGGCTCACCCTTAACCGATTCACCTAGACTGGACCGGACTGACTTGTTTGACCGGAAGAACTCCAAAAAATTGACCGGGCTGGCTTCCTCCTTGAGACATTTCATGATCACCACGAAGGCGATGATAATCATGATGGAGTTAGGCACCAGTTGGCTAGGGCACACGTCGGCAAACTCCAACAGTCTTCGAGTCTCTAGGGAGAGGGGCAGGCGCAACCCCCCTTCGAAATGGTAGAGGGTGAAAGCCACGCACCCCTTACGGGGCTCCACCATGTTCTCACTAGGACCAGGCATGTGGATGGGAAACTGAACCCCAAATTCCTCTCGGATCCTCTCCATCTTCGCCTGCGGTAATATTGCTGGAAATATCCCAGGGAAGCGAGGAGGTTCGAAATTTGCCCATTCCTCCATCCCGTGGTTTTGGGCTCTTGGCGGCTGTCCCACTGGGCCTGGCGTCCCCTCCAGTGAGTCCCTGTGATTTCTTGTTCTGCCTTGGGCGGACCCTCTCCGGCGCATTGCCCGGCGCCATCCCTCTGAGGCCCTTACTTTGCGGTGCCCCAACTTGGGTCGCCCCGGTGGACTCTACGGCGCTGCTCACCCCAACGCCTAAAACCGGCTTGGAGGGAAGGCTAACCTCCCCCTCCGCCGCTAAGTCCTCAGGCATCGGATCTGAGTCGTCCAATATCTTCCTTCTCGGACCCATAGCGGCTGGGGTTCTGGATTGGAAATGTTAAGAAAGAGAATAGGGAAAAAGAGTTCACCTGGAAAGGATGAACAGCTGAAAACGATGACAACGACATCCCTTGAAAGTCTTGCCTCCAATGCTCGTACAAGTGCTTTTGGTGAATGTGAAGGGAAAAATTAACTTGGGAAGAAACCCTCAACTATTTATAAGGGCTACGGGAAACGCTGACAGCCATTACGAAGCCTTGGCCACTATTGGCAATAAAGCCTGCAGTGATTATGAGAAAAGGCACGCTCCCTGCCATCATAACCTTTCGTCGCCAGAAATTAATGGGCAGGGGCGCGCCACGTCTCCCAAACAGGCGCGTGGGCTGTCAGAGTTGGAAAAGTATGACCTTTCGTGCTCTATTGCCGTTTCAATTTCAAAAACTAAAAGTACACCTGGCGCCCCGCAATACAAGTCAGTCTTGAAAGCTAACGTCCTCGTCACAATCAAGAGTGGGGGGACTAATGATGAGCCAGGTGCCATCTTATCACACCACATCAGCTGACAAATCCCAGACCACCCAAGTGGGGAGCTGGAGCCCTCGATATGGCGGGCTGTCCTCGAATGAGCTTTTGAGCTGGCTGCCCTTGAAGTTGTCATAAGGCACAAGTACGCTACCCGGGGGACCCTCGAAATAACCCATGACACTCGAAGACATCCAGTCCAGTAAATGAGCCTCGGGGCGCTTCCCACGGAGAAGCGAGCTCCAAGTTTACCCAAGGGCACGAAGAGCTTATTGGTGTAAGGGGCCCTCGAATGTGTCCGTGTCGAGGACGCAATCCCACACTTGGCCACTATCCAGCTTGACGCCTAATAGGGAGGGATCCGCTGGCGACTAACGGCAGGTCTTACCTACCGCCACCTAACACGCCCTAGTGGCACATGGGTCCATCCCATCGATCTCCAGCGCATTAAATACCAAGTTATAAATGCCAAATATACATATTAAGTGCCCACAAGGCCCCCCGTTAATGAGAGGTCAGAGCAGCCGCCAATAGGAATGATGAAGGGGATAAAAAGTACATGCCCGTACATCTCATGTCAGGAAGTTGATCGGCTCACACCAACCCTTTCACATCTGGGCGCCTCACTCTCATATATATACCAAATCAGCTCTCCACCCAAGGGTAAGGGAAATCATAAGATTCACACACACATTCTTGATAAGCAAGAGAACCTCTCATTTACTATCCATAATCTTCTCCAAGTACCCTACCACTGACTTGAGCGTTAGAGAGCCTACGCTGGGGCAAAATCAGCTAGTCTCACGTGCGTTCCTCCCTATTTGACAGATGGGCCACCAACATCATCATTAGGAGCTCTTTGGATCCTGGCACGTGGTTGAACCAAAAACTGGCCGCATCAATATTGACTATGTTTGACAATAGCTCTCAACTAATTTTATCTCATTGAATTAAATTTTCATTTCTTGCAATAGATGTATGAATGGCTTCATAGCTCTGTAACAACTCTATGCCAACGTTGATTATTTTACCATCAATTACAAAAAAAAAAAAATTAATTAAATTAATTAATTCAATTATATTGACTAACTTGTGAGTTATATTTTTCAAATTGTACATTTTCAATTAAATTAATTGATGAAAATGTTCGATTTGGAAAATATCCAATATAAAATTTCGATTTGGAAAATGTCAAATATAAAATTTGACTATTGGCCAAGGAAAAACCATGAGTACATTAATTTTTTTTTTCTATTTTTATCCGTGGCTGAGCATCAAAATTCAATATAAGATTTTTTTTTGGAAAAACTATTCAGAACTAATTCGTGGCCAACCTTTAAATAATTTTTATTTTTAAAAATTGATCTGCTAGCCATGGAGGTTTATTCATTATTTTTTATTTAAAAAGATTTTCTTTGGCCCCCGAATTTATCTATGGCTACATTTTCATTTTATTTTTTAAAATTAAAAAATGGCTAGCTTAATTTTTTTTTTAATAATTATTTGGTATTCATGACTATTTTTTTCATTTTATTTTTTTAAATTAAAAACTAGCCACGGATAAATTTGTGCCTACATTTTCAATTTTTTTAAAAAAAAATATTATTATCTAGCCTCATATATTAATTTTTATTTTTAAAAAAATTCTCTAGCCATAGATCCATGGCTATATTTTTATTTATTTTGTTTTAAATTACAACTTAACCATGAATTGTTTTGTGTCTAGTATAAATTTAACACTTGGTAGTCTTTTCCCCATCCATTTGCCCCCACCCCTAGTGGTCCCGTAGCCTCCCCACCCCACGCGCGCACTTGGCCATTGCCTTCTTCCAAGTTATTTTGGAGACATGATTAGCCAGTAGAACAAACCAAACAGAGTGTTAGACTGCGGCAGAAAGGGATTCTTTGGTCATAAGGGAGATTCAAGCTCCCATCTCAGGTGGCAAGATTATTTGGTAAGTAATTGTTTTCTCTTTGTACTCTAATTAATTAAGTGATGTTGTTTTGCATTTTTGTTAGCTCATGCCGTATTTAATTTTGAGTTTTAAGAAGTTATCTCATGTATACTTTGTTAATTTATATTTGTTGTAGACTAAAATACTTGGGCATCGGCCTTCTATTGATGAAATATTTCCCCATTTCCACTAATTGGTAAACAAGAATGGAGTTGTGCATTACGTTGAAGACCGGGCTAAGCAAACATTTGTGAGTGCAAGCATTTATTAAAAAATAATCTTAATATTATTGCTAAGTATACTTTTATAAAAACTATGGGTGTTATTTTTCCAAGTTAGCTTCAGAACTAACTATGAGGAAGTTTCCATCTAGGCTACTGAGAAAGCCCTAGGAGGCCCTATCTAGAAGCCAAATAAGTTGGAGATAAGATTTATTATTAAACTTGTTAAACTTAACTGATGTTGTTATAATTAAAATTTTTATATATACATTACAACAAAATCATGTCTGCATTTCTTCATTTAGGTGTGGAACAAGACATTGGACAATCTAAAGAAGTGGTGGTGGTATGGGATTTCTAGTGGATCCTCTACTATTATTGTTGAGGCTTCCAATTGATGGACTGAGCTGGATAGTTGGTGGACCCTGAGATACAAGAACCGAAGTAGAAACTAAAGAAGCTTGAGGAAAAGCACAATTAGAAACTTGTCGCACTCAAGGAAAAGCACAATTAGAAACTTGCCACACTCAAGGAAAAGCATAACAGGGAGGTTTTTGACATCTAAAAGATCATGATGATAATGGCGGCTAGCCACAAAAACAATTCAAGGTCACTTACCTCAGAGGAGTGAAGATCGAACCACTTTGTCTACCCCTGTTGCTGTTGATGATGATCAGGATGAAGGCGATGGTGGTGGCGGTAGTGGTGGTAGTGGTAGTGGTGGTGGTGGCGGCGGCGCAGGGGATGATTAGATAAATGATATATATGTTGTTTGTTGTGTTTAATTGGAATGACAACATTGATTTACTTTTACTACTTTTATTAATCATTAGTATGTTTGATTATTAACGATTGTAGTGTACTATTGTGAGATGATATATGTTTTGTTGGATAATTGATTGTGTTATATATAATGTTTTATTTGTGTGATTGGATTGCTATTTGTTAAGTTTGTTGTTGTTTGGTATTGTGGTTGAAAATGCGTAGGATTGGGATTTTGTGGTTAAAAATGTGCCGGTTTTGAGGTGCATGAAAATAAAATGCATTCCAGATTCCACAGGAAAAGTGGCCACGAATTTATCCATGGTTAACTAACTAAAAAATTATATTTCGCCATGGAAAAATCCATGTCCTAATTAAACTTTTTATTTAAAAAATAAACTTAGCCACAAATATTTCCATGGCTAGGTAAAATTTAGAGATCAAAAAATCAAAATAACACTGGCCACTGAAAAATACGTGGCCAATTTTGAACATAGCCACGAATTTCCTGTGGTCATTCCATAGCCATTATCCGTGGCCAAGCTTATCCACAACACTTTTAGCTATGGATTTTTTTTGTGGCCAACCTTTTTAGCCATAGATTTTTGCCAAAATCCATGGCTATTTCATTGTTTTCTAGTAGTGACAAACACGTATAGCTAGATTTCAAATTTTGTTATCTAAATTGATTATGTAAAATCAAAAGAGAATCTAGCTAATCCATTAACTAAAAGCCTACCAAGAGATCTAGTCTATCGCTTATCAAGTTAAATAGGGTTAAAACCCATAAATTAAGAATTTTCAAATCAGTAAACTAATATTGATGACTAGAGATTCCAAAAACTTGGTTCAACAAGAAACTAAGTTATGAATGTTCAAATTAGCATTTAGGAGTTACCTCATATCCATTCTTGTGAATCGCGAATGCTGCTTGTAAAAAGGATACTATATGTGAAAAAAAATATTTTTTTTAATGATTCCTATGATTAAAAAGTGGAGTATGGTATGACACTTTGAAGTATGGTATGGTATGATAGGTTGCATTCAAACTAAATGCTTATTAACAGGGACTAAGCTAGGAATTTGATTGAAGGGGGTGGGAGGGGGCGGAATTTTTTTGAGATCATTAGTTATTAAATTGTATAAATATAAGGGTTATATATAATATTAACCTATAAAATAACAAATGTTATCATATTTATGCATATAATACCAATTAAAACTGCTACAATAAAAAAAGTGTTATTCCCTGTTTCAAAAGAAGCAAATATAGTGGATAATTAATTCTTTTTAAAAAATACATAGCAAAGAATTTTTTAACAATAATAAATAAAATTGACGTAAACCCACATAATTATATATAATCAAAACTCAAAAAGTAGTAAAATAGATTTTTTTCTCTCTCTGTTTGTTCTCACAATCAAAAAATATATTCAAAACTTAAAAAATAAGTTTTCTTTTTTCTCCACCATCGCATTCCCAAATCACTCCCGATTAAATATGAACTGTCAAATTAGTAAGATTCATTCAAGTTCAATAGCCCAACAAATAAACATCAAGACTCATTAAGTTTAATATTGAACAACTATCAAGATTCTCATCAATTATTCTAATATTCAAACTCCTACACAAAAATCAATTAAAAAAATAGATAAATGTCTAAATTCCAAAATTAGTATACAATACCTTTTTGTACGTTGCTTTCGAAGAAAAAGTTGAATGTTGTAGGGTTTGTGATAGAAGAAAAATTCTAACAGGATTTTTGGTGTTTTAATTGGGATAGAAGAAAGAAGTAAAATTTAATAGAACTTTTAATATTTTAATTTGAAGAGACTAAGGAAAGAGAGAGAGAGAGAGAGAAAGAGAGAGAGAGAGATTAATTATTATAGTAAATGATATTAGGTAAAAATAAATCATCAAAAGTAAAATAGAGTAGAGAAAATTAAAATTTTTATTATATAACCTATATAAAAGTCAAATTTTTATTTGGAGATGGGATGGTGGGGGGGGGGGGTATTTTCAAATTTTATTAAATATATATACTAAAAATAATTTTTTAAAAAAATTAAGGGGGGCACCTACAATCGAGTTACTCTATAAATACTTCATCACTTATAGTTAGTGACGGAGCCACCCCGGGGGGCTCGTGGTGCCCTCCCCCACCCCCCAAATTTTGTAAAAATCAATTTTTTAGTATATATATTTTATAAAATTTCAAATTTTCGTCCCCCCTCCCAAAACAAATTGAGTTTTATATGAGTTGTATAATAAAAATTTTAATTTTATCTACTCTATTTTATTTTTACCTAATCTCATATACCATAATAATTAAATTCTCTCTCTTTCTCTTTCCTCTCATTTTCCTTATTCTCTTCAAATTAAAATATTATAAATTTTATTAGATTTTACTTGTCTCTTCCATCCCAATCAGAACACCAAAAATCCTATTAAATTTTTTTTCCCTCACAAAAAATGTACAAGAATATATTGTGTACTAAATTTGGAATTTATACATTTATTTATTTATTTATTTGTAATTGATTTTTGTGTAGAGATTTGAGTTTTAGGATTGTTGATATGAATATTTATGGTTGTTCAATATTAAACTTAATGAGTCTTGATGTTTATTTGTTGGACTATTAAACTCGAAAAGGTAAACCTAGCCACGACCACGTGGGAAGGCCATATAACAAAATTTCATTGTTTGTTGGCAAGATTGGCCATAGAAAACTTACCTACATAGCTATAATGCTAGAAATCGAACGTGCTCCTCGTCTGAGACCTATGTGGCCTTATTGACCAAATGAGACATGATGTGCCCATAACTAGTCATGGCCTTGTTTTTGCGAGAAATGTGTGAGAGTTCCAAAATGTCAAGTTCATCTATTTTGACAAGTATATCTTTGTGGTTAATGCATTACTAATAGTGTTTGACGAGGTAACATTTTAGCACGTGGCAAGAAAGTCTAACTTCAAAGTCAATAAATTGGCTCAAATAGCCACTGGGCCATAATTCCGCAAAAGTTGTATGGCTGCCAGTTATACCATTACAAGGTAGGCCTAGCCTTCTAATTTCGAACGAGGCAATGTTTGCGGCATTGAAACTACCATGAAACAATTCGAGGATTAGCGCAAACCAATACTAAGTTATCTAAAGGATCCCTCTCAGGGAGCACCTCGATAAGTCAAGATAAGGGCCACTAACTACGTGGTCTTAGGAGATGACTTGTTATATCGACGAAGTCATGATGTCATCCTCCTCCTATATGCCGCATAGGGGCAGGCAGTGAAAGTCGTGATCCAGGTCCACGAGGGAGTATGTGGAGCCTATTAAAGTATCCACAAGATGGCATGGTTGATCAAATAATGTGGCTATTTTTGACGAAGAATGGTTCAAGATTGCCATTGGTTAGCCAAGGGTTGCGAAAAATGCTAATTGCATCGCCCAATACAGAGAGTGCCCACCGAGGAAATGAGTCTTACAATCAAACCATGCCATTTCGATGCTGGGCCATTGACCTAATAGGGGCCATTTTTCCTCCCTCTTTGAAACAACACACCCATATCATCACTACCATCAACTATTTCACAAAGTGGGTGGAGGCCATCCCCCTCAAGCAAACAGATCAAGGGACTGTGGTCAATTTCATCAAGGATCATTTAGTGCATAGGTTTGGAATCCTGCAGACTATCATAATAGATAGAGGGACCATGTTCACGGGATCCAAAATTCAAGCCTTTGCTACATTGAAATTCAAGCCTTTGCTACATAATATGGCCTTGAACTTATGCATTCCACACCGTATTATACACAAGGGAACGGGCAAGCTGAATCCACCAACAAAACCCTAAAGAATATCATTTCGAAAATGGTGGATGATAACCCCAGAGCATGGCACCTATTGCTTTCCGAATTGTGGTCAAATCGAACTAGCAAACGAACAAGCACGAGCACTATCCCATTTCAGCTAACCTATGGCTACAATGCTGTCCCTTTCCGCTTCTATGGTTACTAAGAACACGAACAAGACAAGCAGAGACTAAGAATAGCGAAACAAGAATGAAGGTGATACCTTCCCCTTCTATGGTTACTGCATCACTCCGAAAAAGGGCAGCAAGGACAAAGAGCTCAACCTTATGAACTCCCATAGGGTCATCAGCCAAAAGACCACTAAAAGTAACCTCGTCATGGAAGCTCATAGGCCTTTGAAGGAGAAGGTTAGTTATGGTCACCCAATGGGCAAAATCAAGCAAAGAGAGAGCAGTCAAATATAGTGGTTTATAAAACATGGACCAATGAGGGGTTTTGTGTTCGAGCCTCCTCCTAACAGCATAAAAGTGCTCTTTTGCTTTTGTGATGAGTCTCTCTTTCTTTTCATAAAAGTGATCGAGGCTTGCCTAATGCATTTGTCACGATTTAAAGCATTCCAACATTATAAAATTGTTCAAGCTTCTTAATAATCTTTTTTGTCAGTAGTAGATTTGATAGATACATTCTCGGGGAAGGGCATGTTAGTGGTAACTTTCGGTGGCACAGTCGAAAAGGTAAACCTAGCCACGGCCATGTGGGCAGGCTCAGTTCGAGAACGGCTAAGGTACCCATTCCACCAGGTTTGGAAAGACGAAGTGGCCTTGGGGTCCATGACAAAGTAAGTGAATTCAAATTCGCTTAAGCGCCACCAGGAACTCTCCGTTAAGTCCGTGAAAACCTTTGTGCGCCTATTCTTGTATTTATTTAACTTAAAACGTGACGAGTTAATCATTTCAATAGGGGTTGGCAGTGACTAGACCAAGCCAAATTGGCGTGCCACATAATGATGTGCATATGGCAACAACCAACTTGGGACAATGTTATCAAAGAGGAAACAATATGGTAGGTCTCTCGCAACAAGAAAAGAAGACCATCTCTTTTGATCATTGATGCTGGAGGACATAGATCCTTGTTGGTAAAATGCTAGGTCACCACTATAGAGAACAGTCGGCTCTAACAAATTGCCATCTCGAGGTAAGTAGAAACGACCGAAGGCCCTTTCTAGGTTGGCAATCGATATGGAGGAACGTGCCAAGGAAGTGGCAAAGAGTTCCCCTTCCATCCTCATATCGATGGATCTTGCGCATAAGTGAGGAAAATAAGCTTGAAGCCACATCTGACCAAGCATAGACCTCCGTGGTGAATTTCCCTTTTCTTGGGGTCTTGTCTCAGTTTGACCTATTGATGCAAACCCTTGAAAATGAAAGCTAAAACAGCTGAGCCTAGTGCCAAATCGGCACCCGCTGCTAACGCTCCGGCCATATAATAAAATTCCATTATTTGCTGGCAAGATTGGCTCTAGAAAACATACCTAAACAGTTATAATGCCAGAAATCGAACGTGCTCCTCGTTTGAGACCTAGGTGGCCTTATTGACAAAATGACAAATGATGTGCCTATAACTAGTCATGGGCTTGTTATTGCGAGAAAGGTGCGAGAGTTCCAGAATGCCAAGGTCGTCTATATTACCTAAACACTAATGGGACGCCCGAAACACCTGAATCCGGCCAACTGCTCCAAGTCGAGGAGATGATGGTAATGGGGCAAACAACAAAATGAAAGGTGATGGTAATGGGGCCAACAATGAAATGAAAGGTATTGTCAAACCTGCACCAAAACGGCAAGACAGTCTGCAGGAACCCTAAATCGAGAGAATAAGGGGGGTTTTGGAAACCTGATTAGGCACATAAATTGTAATGCCCTGGTACTTTCTACTATTTTAAAATTTATTATATATTATGTTTCATGAAAAATATTTGATATAAAATCTTTTAATTCCTAAAATTTTTATGATTTTGGAATTTTATTCTTTAAAATTACTTTATAACTTAGACCTTAAAGTATTAATTTTGAATTGTTGTTATTATTTTTTGGAAAATTTATTTAAATACATATTTTTGGCTTGCATTTATTTTATTTTCGAATTTTATAAATAAATTATACAATTTTTGAATTTTATAAATACAACAATATATTTTCTGACTTTATATGTATAATTTTCAAATTTTAATTATTTATAAACATAATTTTCGAATTTTAACTATTTATAAACCTAATTTTCGGATTTTAATTAAATGATAAATATAAAGTCTAGATTTTTAGTATATTTTACAATTGTTTTGCAAGAATATCCCCTCCAATACATATATATACTTGGTGATTTATCTATCTACATGTACACACACACATCCATATATATATTAGGGGTAATTTATATATCTACATGTACACACATATGTCCATATATAAACTAGTGGTGATTTATCTATCTACTTACACACACACACACATCCATATATATATATACTAGTGGTAAATTGTATATTTACATATACACACACACATCCATACATATATTAGTAGTGATTTCTACATCTACATAAACTCACACACATCCATACATATATTAGTGGTGATTTCCATATCTACATATCCGCACACACATCCACATATATAGACTAGTGATGATTTATATATCTAAATATACACCTACATGTCCACATACATAAATATATATATATATACTAGGTAATTCATATTGTGATGTGTATATATAAATGTCCATATAGAATATATGGTTATCTATTTATTTTGTTATAATATTAGTTATTTCTTCTTTTATCCTCTATAAATAGATCCCAACTCCAATCCCATTTTCATTCCAAATCCCGTCTAGAAACACACCCCCACTCTACTTCTACTCTCAACACCCAAAACACTTCCTTTTTATAGTCTATCTTCCACCCACATATATATATATATATATATATATATACAAAGCCTTTTATTTTCATCCATATATACCTATTAGCTTCCCATATAGCCCTTTATTTACCCTCTTTTTCCCTATAAAAAAACATTTGAAAAGGTAGGAATTTTGCTTAATTACATAAGTTTAGTTGTTCTATGCTTTTACATACTTAAGTGCTATTAAGCCTAGGAATCATATTTTACTACAAGTTAGATGCCACCATGATTATAGTACTCCTTAATTGTAATTATATGCTCTAGTTTATGCTCATGCCTTATTATGTCCAATATATGCTCTCCTAAAGCATGGAATCATGATCTTTATGTTAAATTATATGAGAATATGTTTATGTGACAATCTTTATTTGTGCATGCCGGGCCTAAATGTGTTTTCGGAGTGGATGGGACTAGAGTTCGATCGGGCGGCAATGGGCTTGCCGGTCTTAAAACAGTTCTCGTCATCCATGTCCTAATCCCATCTTGCATGGACGGAGTGCTCCATATATTGGTTGTGGGTCGTAGGAAATTGGCATAGTCTCAAGATATGACCACCGGTGTGATTGGTTGGACATCAAGATTGGTTGGAATTGGTGTAATTATAAATATTGTGTGGGAGTTATAAGGAAATTATGATCACGATAGTGTGATCGAAAGGTAAAGTATTATGTGAAAAATTACATGGCTATGTGCACATATTACACACACCCACCTTATGTGGTTAAGTGAAATTTCTACTCAACCGTCGTGTTGATTATTCTTTATATGACTATTTCTAGACAGAAATAAGATAGCGCATCAGAGTGGCATAGCGGAAGAGTTTGGAAACATTTTACACGATAAAGTTATTTTTGTATTCTTTTTCAAAGTTGTAACTCTTGTATTTTGTACAAATTTTATGTGAAAATTATTATTTAATTTTAATAAAATAAAAAGGTATTTTTCGAGTCGTTACATAAATCCCAATTTCTTTCCATGTCTGGCCATAGATAGCTTCGACCCGGTTGCACCAGGTGACATATTCACGGTGAATGGAAGAATTGGGCAAGCATGGCCAGTTGCGAATTGTGGTGCCAAACACATAGCCCATAGGGTAAGACAGGTGTTCTTCGAAATGAGTAAGGTCGCGAGGGTGATCTTGGGGAGCTGCGCTGCCAAGAACGGGTCCCAAAGAGAAGGAACCCTCACAGGCATAAAGGGTTGAGTTCTTGAATGCCATTATTTTCAATAAAGAAAGCTAGGGTTTGAAATCGGGGGAATAAAAGAAAACAGTGAGGAAGAGATGTGGGGGTAATAAGACTTAAAAGTTAAAAGTGAAAACTGAGAAGGAGTTCTAAATATCCTGGAGATAAACACTGAGAAGTGGAAAAATGGACGGAATTAAGAGTTGGAGATTGAATGGAGTTCAATAAGATAAAGGAAACTATTGACAGAAACGGCTAGTCTTGGGAACTCAAAGGCGCCGTCATGATGGCACCAGTAATGGCAATAATTCAAAATTTGGCAGAGGAAAAAAAATGAAAGGAAATAAAAAATAAGAATAAAACAAAGAGATATATAAATATATATATATATACATATATGAAAATACTTCAGGTGATCCAATTTTAAACTTATGGCTTGATTACCAAAAATTATTGGTGACGTGAGGGCCATTGTTTTCACTTTGGATCATTTTTGTTTTTGCCTATCCCAGTAGGAAGCCTAAGCTGCCAAATTGTGCAAGGCAACAAGAATAAAAAACCGCCAAAATTAATGGCGCAAAGCCCCTGGAGTTTTAACCAAGTTATGATAAAAGTTTGCATTTAATCACAACTTGCGGGAGGCATTGTTTGGGCCCGAAAATAAATTTTTGTATAAATTCGGAGTGGACTGATTTTGGTCATTTTTTCCATGTCAAAATGAATTAATAAGGTCCAGATCACTTCGACATGTGCGAAACAACCAATGTTAGAGGCCTGGGCAAAGTGGGTTGAAGGCCCATAGCCCAATCAACAAAAAAAATAAAAAATAAAAAATAGAATAAATACAATAATAAAGTCAAATTCAAACCCCTCAGTTTTAGGGGTTGTTGGGAGGAAATTAACAAAATGGCTAAAAAGTAGTCAAACATGTCTAAAACAAAGGTCATGTGATAGTATGGCATAACTACCAAATCCAAGAAAAAAAGCATGGCCATTCATTTCGAATGGCGAAGCTTGAATAAGATATTTAACTCCAAAAATAAAGGAATTCAGTTGCAGCTTGAAGCCTTTAAAAGGGAGCATTCACCATTTGAAGATATCCAACGATCAATCAATCAACACAACAACAACTCTTTCAATCAAGAAGTCATAACTTCTCTGATTTTTTTAGTCTAAATGAACAAATATTAGCTTTAGTTCACTAGGTAGCAAAAAACCGTTATATGAGTGTTTGTAGCCATACCCCATTCGGCTCAAAGTGAGGATATCAATACACTCATTCTGTAACGTCGCGGGGTCGGAGCGGGGTTGTGACGACCCGAAACCCTTGGCTAGTTATAGAGAAATGCTACAAATACTTGTAATATAGTAAGCTGAAAATTTTTGTAAAAGTCATTTATTAAACATAGCAAAATACCAAGTACATGACAATAGTCCTAAATACATAATACGACTACATAGACTCGTCTATCACTTCTTCTAGCCAAAAGCTCCAAATCGCCTCTCGCTATCCTCCTCGTTGATAACCTCATGCTCATGTCCGGCTAAAACATTAGATATTTAACGACGTCAACAATCATGTTGAGTAGTAATTTCACTTAACACATAAGGTGCGCGTGTGTGACTTGAACATACATATTTTCACATACTTGCATCAATATAAACCATATAAAATTTCAGATTCATAAGAATCATAAATTGCACATTTTTCTACCGTTTTCGCCTCGACGGGCGACTACCTTATCTCGCCGTGCCGTAATTCAATTCCAACCATTACTCCCACCCAACCCGACACTCCAGTGGTCATATCCCGGGCATATGCCGATTTCCTACGACCCACTTCAGTACATGGAACACTCCGTCCATGCAAGGTGGGATTAGGCAACGATGGATGGCGAGAACGTTTAAGACCGGCAAGCCCGTTGCCGCCCGGCCGAACTCAGCCCCATCCACCCCTATCACGTGTTTGGGCCCATATACACACAATATCAACACATTTGAATCACAATATCAACACAAAACAAGCTGTTTCAGCTGGTTATTGCACAGTTTCCAGCATAGCGTAACACAATTTTCAGTTTTGCACAATCGACATTTACGAAGGCGAACAGAAGTTTGTAGCTTTCAAACCACTCAATTTCCCCCTTGAAACTCTACACCTATGTGCCCAAGGTTGTAAAATAGACTTTTAGTTGGAAAAATGTCGAAATTTCAGCTTACGAGACCTGGAATTACCAGACTGCGACGCGAAACGTTTTCACGCGCAACCGCTGAAATTTCCAGTTTTCGTAACCCAAACCTCCGGATTTTAAAAACCTGTTTATACAGCTTATTTTACACTGAATTTCAAGTATATAAATCAGGTTTTTGGTTGGAAATTTTCGGGTTTTCCAGCCGTGCAAAAATCGAACTTTTCAGCTTTGAAAACAAGAGGTTCTGTATGAACAGTAATTTCAGTTTTGAGAACAACTCCAATTTTCAGTTTTAAACACTGAATTTGCAACTTCTAACACATGAATAAAACCATAAACACATATATAAACCCTAGACAAGCATAAACCCTAAATTATTAGCACATAAATCCATCAAAATGTTCAAATTTTCAGCACACTCATTCATGAACACATATCATACACTTAACTAATCTATCATGAAATTCCTTAGGACTAAGATAGTAACCAACTTGTGGTTACATCCCATGTCCTAATAGGGAAATAATATGCTAATTTTATAAGAAAACTAACTCATGTCTTAAGAGAAATCACTACCTTCTTCTAAAGGGTTTTCTTCTTTTCTTTCTAGGTTTAGAAACAAAGTAGTGCAAGAAGGAGAAAAGGTGAGTTTGTGGGGTAATATGAACCAAAAAAGAGGGAGATATGGGAGTGTGTTTGGCCGGCTGCTTGTGTGTGTGAGTGTGTGGTGTTTTGTATTTTCTTGCACCTTTAGTTACTTATACTAATGTTAGAAGAAATGGAAGAAATAGGATTAAAATAGGATTAAGTCTTAATCTAATGATTCCTTCTTTCCAACTCAATACCCAACTATGAGGTCTAAGGGTGCTTAGTGGTGGTCTATAAGTGCTTAGTGGTAGTCTAAGTAATCCTTGACCATACATGTATGCATTCATCTAGAAATGTTTGTCCAAGTGTAGGTACAAGTGTATGTGTAGAAGAATTGAGAATAAGATTAGTATATACTAAGTAATTAAAATATATATGTATATATTCAGAAAAATTTCATCCACCCCTCTTTATTTTTCTGAAAACTTGTAGGTTTTTTTTCTTATTTTATGTATAATTAGGCATAATAGGGAAGAAAAATGTCTAGGGGTCGAAAATGCAATTTATCCATTCTTTAAGGGTTTTTTCGAAAATCTTCTAAATCTTATTACACAAACTGAGCATATACATATCTATATGTGTATACATATATTTTCATGAATTATGTAGTTTATATGATGCTTAACTAGGACAAGAACTAATCCTAACTTGTACATTTGCGAAAAACGAACATGAGACACAAAGTATTAACATTATGAAAACATATACCTATAAATATAAAATAAACACATATAATTTTATCTATACATAATGGGAGTGAGAATACGGGTCCTTACATCCTCCCCTCCTTAAAGGAATTTCGTCCTCGAAATTCGACTCGGTTAATCAAAGAGATATGGATATTTGTCCATCATATCTTCTAGTTTTTCCCATGTAGTTTCTTCAAGATTGTGATATTTCCACAAAACTCTTACTACCGGAATGGAACGATTCCTCAAGGTGTGGTCTCTAACTTCGAGAATACGGACGGGTTCTTCTTCATAAGTTAGGTCCTTATCAATCTTGAGAGAGTCGTGGTCTACAATATGCGAAGGATCCGGGTGATATTGCTTAAGCATTGATATGTGAAACACGTTATGAATCTCAGATAGGCTTGTAGGTAACTCTAATCGATATGCTACTTTTCCTATTTTTGCTGATATTTTGAAAGGTCCGACATATCGTGGTGCAAGTTTTCCCTTTTTCCCAAATCTGGATACTCCTTTCCTGGGTGATACTTTCAAAAATACAAAATTTCCGACTTCGAATTCCAAATCCTTTCGTCTTTTATCCGAGTAACTCTTTTGGCGACTTTGAGCGGTGACCATACGCTTGCGAACTAGTTTTATGACTTCTGTGGTTTCCTGTACCAACTCTGGACCTAGTAACTTCCTTTCACCAATCTCATCCCAACAATTTGGTGACCTACACTTTCGACCGTAAAGTGCCTCGAATGGTGCCATACCAATGGTCGATTGATAACTATTATTATAAGCGAATTCGGCTAATGGGAGGTGGCGATCCCAACTTCCTCCAAAATCAAGGGTACAAGATCGAAGCATATCTTCTAGGATTTGGATGGTTCTCTCAGATTGTCCATCAGTTTGTGGATGGAAGGCTGTGCTAAAGTTTAACTTAGTGTCTAGCGCGCTTTGTAACCCTTGCCAAAACTTAGAAACAAAACGCGGATCTCTGTCCGAAACAATACTAACGGGGATACCATGTAATCGAACTATTTCTTGTTTATAAATTTCAGCCATCTTGTCCAAGGAACAAGTCTTGGCGAATGCGATGAAATGGGCACTCTTAGTGAGTCTATCCACTACTACCCAAATTGCATCATGACCTTTCGAGGTTCTAGATAATCCCATAACAAAGTCCATGGTGATGTGTTCCCATTTCCATTCCGGGATGGGTAAAGGTTGCAAAAGACCAAAGGGTTTCTGATGATCGGCTTTTACTTGCTGGCAAGTTAAACATTTGGCCACAAAGTCGGCTACCTCTCTCTTCATATTGTTCCACCAATATTGTCGTCTGACGTCTTTGTACATTTTATTAATACCCGGATGTATCGTATATCGGGACTTATGGCCTTCTTCCAAAATTTCTCTTTTGAGACTTTCATCATTCGGGATACATATTCTATCACGAAATCTTAAAATCCCATCATTGGTCATGGTGAATTCTGTAGTTTGTTTGTTACGAGTTTCCTCTGCTATTTTCTTAAGTCCCGCATCTTTTTCTTGGGCTTCCTTAATTTTCTGTAGTAATGCAGGTTGAGCTTGTACGGTGGAACATAAAATACCTATTCTCTTTTCTCTAGGATTCCAATCCAAAATATCTCCCAACAATTTCCATTCTTTGATTGCTATATGGGCTACAGTAGCTTTTCTACTTAAGGCATCCGCAACTTTATTAATCCTTCCCGGGTGGTATAGAATATCGAAATTGTAGTCAGCTATCATTTCCATCCACCTTCTTTGTCTCATATTCAACTCCTTTTGTGAAAATAAATATTTTAAACTCTTGTGGTCCGTAAATACCTCAAAAGTGGTCCCGTATAGATAGTGTCTCCACTTCTTAAGGGCAAAAACAATAGCAGCTAATTCCAAATCGTGGGTTGGATAATTTTCCTCATAGGGTTTCAATTTTCGGGAAGCATAGGCTACCACGCGTCCATTTTGTGTAAGTACGCATCCTAATCCTTCCTTAGAAGCATCTGTGTATACTTTAAAATCATTGTTCCCATTGGGTATAACTAATACTGGAGCGGACACCAATTGATCCTTTAATTTTTGGAAACTAGCCTCGCAATGTTTGTCCCAAATAAATTTTACCCTAGACTGGGTTAACCTGGTTAGAGGACGGGCAATTTTTGAAAATCCTTCAATGAATCGTCGGTAATACCCGGCAAGACCTAAGAAGCTTCGTACTTCGGTAACAGTTGAGGGTGGCTTCCAGTCTATAATCGATTTTACCTTTTCTGGGTCTACCGAAACTCCCTCTTTGGATATAATATGACCAAGGAATGATACTTTTTCTAACCAAAAGTCGCACTTACTAAATTTCGCATAAAGTTTATGTTCTCTCAAAGTTTGCAACACTATTCTCAAATGCTCTTTATGCTCTTCTTTAGTCTTTGAATACACTAAAATATCGTCTATAAAGATCACGACAAATTGATCTAAATAGGGTTGAAAGACTCGGTTCATTAGATCCATAAATGTAGCAGGTGCATTGGTTAAGCCAAAGGGCATCACTACGAATTCATAGTGTCCATACCGACTGTTAAGAGCGGTTTTAGCTATATCTTCTTCTCGAACCCTAACTTGGTAATACCCCGATTTCAAATCCAACTTAGAGTATACGGACGCTTCTTGTAATTGATCGAATAGTTCTTCAATATTTGGTAGTGGGTATTTATTCTTGATGGTAACTTGGTTTAGGGGCCGATAGTCGATACAAAGTCGTAAAGTTCCATCTTTCTTTTTGACAAATAAAACAGGGGCTCCCCAAGGTGAAACACTAGGCCGAATAAATCCTTTGTCTACTAATTCCTGTAGTTGAGTTTTGAGTTCCTTTAATTCGGCGGGTGCCATCCTATACGGAGTTTTAGAAATAGGTGCAGTTCCGGGTAGTAGCTCAATACTAAAGTCAATGTCTCTAGGTGGGGGTAGACCCGGTAGGTCATCAGGAAATACATCTACAAATTCGCTTATTGTTGGGACATCTTCTAATTTTTTCTTATCTTCCTGTTTATTTAATACGTACGCTAGAAAGGCCTCATTTCCTTTTCTAAGCAACCGATGGGCTTTTAGGGCGGAGATAATTGGGATGGAAGGAGAAAATTTATTTCCTATTACCTCGACTACGGGTTGGTTAGGTCTACATAACTGTACTTTCTTATTGCGACAATCTATTTGGGCGTAATGAGATTCCAACCAATCCATTCCTAATATAACATCAAAGTCATTCATGGGTAGCAATACTAAATCAACACTCATGGTTTTTGCCCCTATCACTAACTCACAGTTTCTATAAATCAAGTCGGTTTTCCACGAAGTGCCCATAGGAGTACTTACTTCTAACTCGTATGATAAAATTTCAGGTTGAAGCTTTAAACTAGAAAAGAATTGACAAGATATATAAGAATGCGTTGAACCGGGATCAATTAAAACTTTAGCTAAATGGTGGCAAATCGAAAGCGTACCTTCCACTACTGTGGGTTCGGAAGTTTTCTCCTGGTTTATGGCGAAGACCTTGCCTTGCACCCGTGGTTTTTCCCCGCGGTTCCCATTCCCTTTGGCAACTCGTCCTTGAGAGGGTGCTTGTGAAGGTCCTCGGTGTGGACAATCTTTAAGAAAATGGTCACTACTCCCACATCGGATACACTTTCTTGCCTTGATCCAACATTGATTTTCGGTGTGGTTTAGCTTACCGCAATAGGTACATGAAGTGTGCGGTGGCGGGGGACCATTAGGGTTTGGTCGTGAACCTGATAAATTTGTCCGGGCAATCTTATTATTTCTTCCAAAGTTTCGTCCAGTAGGGCTTCCTATAGGTAAAGGTCTTACAAATTGTCCTCGTTTTACTCTCAGTTGCTCCATCGTGCTTTCTACTTTCAACGTAGTTTCTACGGCCGCAGTATATGTTTGGATCTGCACCGGAGCTAGCTTATCTTGTATCTCCATCCTTAAACCACCAACAAATTTCCATATTTTCCTTTCTTCACTTTCGATGAAATAGGGAGCAAACCTAGCTAATCGGGTAAACATCGCCTCATATCTGGCCACACTTAACTCTCGTTGTTCTAGATTTAAAAACTCTCTTTCTCTTTTCTCTTGTACGACTCGAGGGACGTATTGCTTGTTGAATTCTTGGACAAAGTTCGCCCACGTATACGGAACCCTCGTTTCTTCCCACTTTTGACTAACACGCTTCCACCAGTGTCTCGCATCCTCTTCCAGTCTAAAAGTGGCTAAAATAACTTTTTTCTCTTCTCCACACGACACAACTTCAAAAACCTTTTCTATGGCCTCCAACCAATTGGTGGCCTTAACATCGTCTGGTTCTCCCTTAAAACTCGGAGGTCCCAACTTAAGGAAATTGGCAATGGCATCATTGGTGGTCTCCACATGATTATTATTATTGTTTTGATTCTCGAGAATAGTGGTGATTCTTTCTACTATCGCCGTAAGTTGTTCGTCCGAGTTTCCATTATTTGCGCGTGTTCCCGAGGTTCCATTATTTGCACGTGTTCGTCTAGTTGCCATCTACACCATAAGAATTCAGTTTAGTAATATAAACAAAACCCATTTATTTCTATTTACATAAAACTTCCACAACCTATCTACATAGAAGTTACTCATACGGCAAATGCAAAAACATACACGGCAAACGCAAAACATATATCCTATCAAACTTTACACGAGCACCGATTACACTAGACAACCACTACGGTGCTCTCAAGACACTTAATTTACTCAAGCTCATAGGGAGCATGGCTAGTACCCTCTCCGGAGTTTATAACCACTAACTCCGGGGGTGGCTTAGGAATTAAATTATTTTCAATGACTCCAACAAGTTTCCTACTCATGCTGTACAAAAGCTCGAGCACACTTTGGTAATGCTGATGTGTTTGGTAGATGTGATTTTGGGCTCCCTCCAAACTAAGACGGGTGTGGTAAAGATCCTCTTGAAGCTTTTCATAGTTTTCTTCCAGCAACCTTAGTTCTACTAAAAGTTCATCAACTTGGGGCGGGCGAAAACGGACTGAGGAAACTCGAGAAGCTCCACACGGGTACCTTGACCTACGAGTAGACGATTCTCCCGAATAGGCCATTCCTACACACAAGTTCAAAAGTTAAACAATTCATGATTCAAAAATTTGTACATCCCAAAACCTAGTGCTCTGATACCACTTGTGACGACCCGAAACCCTTGGCTAGTTATAGAGAAATGCTACAAATACTTGTAATATAGTAAGCTGAAAATTTTTGTAAAAGTCATTTATTAAACATAGCAAAATACCAAGTACATGACAATAGTCCTAAATACATAATACGACTACATAGACTCGTCTATCACTTCTTCTAGCCAAAAGCTCCAAATCGCCTCTCGCTATCCTCCTCGTTGATAACCTCATGCTCATGTCCGGCTAAAACATTAGATATTTAACGACGTCAACAATCATGTTGAGTAGTAATTTCACTTAACACATAAGGTGCGCGTGTGTGACTTGAACATACATATTTTCACATACTTGCATCAATATAAACCATATAAAATTTCAGATTCATAAGAATCATAAATTGCACATTTTTCTACCGTTTTCGCCTCGACGGGCGACTACCTTATCTCGCCGTGCCGTAATTCAATTCCAACCATTACTCCCACCCAACCCGACACTCCAGTGGTCATATCCCGGGCATATGCCGATTTCCTACGACCCACTTCAGTACATGGAACACTCCGTCCATGCAAGGTGGGATTAGGCAACGATGGATGGCGAGAACGTTTAAGACCGGCAAGCCCGTTGCCGCCCAGCCGAACTCAGCCCCATCCACCCCTATCACGTGTTTGGGCCCATATACACACAATATCAACACATTTGAATCACAATATCAACACAAAACAAGCTGTTTCAGCTGGTTATTGCACAGTTTCCAGCATAGCGTAACACAATTTTCAGTTTTGCACAATCGACATTTACGAAGGCGAACAGAAGTTTGTAGCTTTCAAACCACTCAATTTCCCCCTTGAAACTCTACACCTATGTGCCCAAGGTTGTAAAATAGACTTTTAGTTGGAAAAATGTCGAAATTTCAGCTTACGAGACCTGGAATTACCAGACTGCGACGCGAAACGTTTTCACGCGCAACCGCTGAAATTTCCAGTTTTCGTAACCCAAACCTCCGGATTTTAAAAACCTGTTTCTACAGCTTATTTTACACTGAATTTCAAGTATATAAATCAGGTTTTTGGTTGGAAATTTTCGGGTTTTCCAGCCGTGCAAAAATCGAACTTTTCAGCTTTGAAAACAAGAGGTTCTGTATGAACAGTAATTTCAGTTTTGAGAACAACTCCAATTTTCAGTTTTAAACACTGAATTTGCAACTTCTAACACATGAATAAAACCATAAACACATATATAAACCCTAGACAAGCATAAACCCTAAATTATTAGCACATAAATCCATCAAAATGTTCAAATTTTCAGCACACTCATTCATGAACACATATCATACACTTAACTAATCTATCATGAAATTCCTTAGGACTAAGATAGTAACCAACTTGTGGTTACATCCCATGTCCTAATAGGGAAATAATATGCTAATTTTATAAGAAAACTAACTCATGTCTTAAGAGAAATCACTACCTTCTTCTAAAGGGTTTTCTTCTTTTCTTTCTAGGTTTAGAAACAAAGTAGTGCAAGAAGGAGAAAAGGTGAGTTTGTGGGGTAATATGAACCAAAAAGAGGGAGATATGGGAGTGTGTTTGGCCGGCTGCTTGTGTGTGTGAGTGTGTGGTGTTTTGTATTTTCTTGCACCTTTAGTTACTTATACTAATGTTAGAAGAAATGGAAGAAATAGGATTAAAATAGGATTAAGTCTTAATCTAATGATTCCTTCTTTCCAACTCAATACCCAACTATGAGGTCTAAGGGTGCTTAGTGGTGGTCTATAAGTGCTTAGTGGTAGTCTAAGTAATCCTTGACCATACATGTATGCATTCATCTAGAAATGTTTGTCCAAGTGTAGGTACAAGTGTATGTGTAGAAGAATTGAGAATAAGATTAGTATATACTAAGTAATTAAAATATATATGTATATATTCAGAAAAATTTCGTCCACCCCTCTTTATTTTTCTGAAAACTTGTAGGTTTTTTTCTTATTTTATGTATAATTAGGCATAATAGGGAAGAAAAATGTCTAGGGGTCGAAAATGCAATTTATCCATTCTTTAGGGGTTTTTTCGAAAATCTTCTAAATCTTATTACACAAACTGAGCATATACATATCTATATGTGTATACATATATTTTCATGAATTATGTAGTTTATATGATGCTTAACTAGGACAAGAACTAATCCTAACTTGTACATTTGCGAAAAACGAACATGAGACACAAAGTATTAACATTATGAAAACATATACCTATAAATATAAAATAAACACATATAATTATATCTATACATAATGGGAGTGAGAATACGGGTCCTTACAGGGGTCAGAGCCATCACTCACTCGGATTGGGCCCAATTCTAGGAGAGATATCAATTCGACGGTGTGGTATCCCGCATCCATATCGAGTGCATGCATGAGAAAAAGTGCAGACAGAGTCAATCAATGCTTGTCGAAGTGAACAACCTTTGAGTACATCCACACATAGATATGGTCGAAGTCATCAATGTGGCCAACTTGTAGCTAGAGCTTTTAGGAGCTGCTCAATGCATTTTAGTCATAGATATGGCCCTAGTCATCAATGCATGTGTCGAGTAGCTATCATCTCTGAATACATTTTCTTTTCGATTTAAGCTTTTCGACCATATTCAATTCTTAGAGTACTAAATTGTTAAGTCCTACATTAAATTGTAGGTGAGAAGAACCTCAGAGGTAGTGTTTGCCTACTCCGACTCAGTCGTTTTTTGAATAGAAGTATTAGACGCATCGCATCTTTTCACTTTGAATTATAAATACTTCCATTTTTGTGTTCTTACACACTAGCACGCCCGCACTCAAACACAAAAACCCATTTCAAATTTATGTTTTCTCATCGAACTCAGTGATTTCGAACCTTGGGTGGCCACGTCGATGTGGCTGTCAAAGTTTATGCAACCACATAGATTTATTGCATTGCTTCTCATAATTGAAGGAAAATCGGTCCACCTCAAAAACTGGGCTGCTTGCCAACGTTCACTTTATTTCTTGTTTGATGTTTATAGTCCAAATTAAGACAGCTTTTATTCTGTCCCATTATATTTGTTTTCACTTAAATGAACTGTTTCTATTCCGTCTCTTTTCGGTACTAAACGTGGAAACGCCCACACCAACTACAGGGTAATAAATAACATGTAAAAATCATTCCAAAAATAGAAGTTTCTTTCCTCTTTGGCAATTAGCTAATACCTTTTTTTTTTTACTTCTATTTTTTTTATTATTATTAGAACGTCCTTTTTGTTTCAAAGTTTCAATTGCTTAACACTCTTCTTTTAATTTTAAAACTACATGTATGTATATTTTTCTTAGCCTATATCGAAATAATTTGATGATGTTATTACCCAAGTAATTTTAGCAAGCTTATCAAGTTGCCCTTTCACATTTCAATAACATCATATGGAAATGTTTGTGGCACTTTGCCTTACCAAATGCTCGTGTCAAGCAATTTGTAATTTGATACTTTTTTCGTTTCTCTTGACTAGAATGCACCCGAGTAGCCTTTTTAATTATGTGGATAGAGAGAGAGAGAGAGGGGTTGGTTTCTAGATGGAAAATTACATATTTTAGGTTGAAGGACATTTTTAATCAAATTTTATTTGATGTTGTTTACGTAAATTTTAGCACTTCTTGCTGATGTGGTTACTCAGGGTTCGAAGTCACTAAGTTCGATAAGAAAACAGTGACGCCAAAGTGAGTTTCTTGCATTTTTGTGTGGGTGTACTAGTGTGCAAGAACTCACAAGTTGAAGTTTTGATAATTCAAAGTAAAAATGTTTTGTGCCTAACACTTCTATTCGTAAAATAACTGAGTCGTAATAGGCAAACACTACCCTTGAGGTTCTACTTGCCTACAACTTAATGTAGGACTTAACAATTCAGTACTTTAAGATTCGAAAAGGGTCTAAAACATGAAACAAAAAAGTGCATTGGGAGACGATGGCTATTCGCCACTAAACTTTACAAAATTTAGCTACAGATATGTGCATTGATGACATGAAACATATCTATGACTAAAGTGCATTGAGAGACTAACAGGGACTCTGACTAAAAATCAACCACATTAATCACTCCATACGATGGCTACGTGTGAATGCATTGAAAGATTGCTCAATCCGACAATCACTAATGACTCTAGCTACATTTCTTCATGCATGTGATCGACATGAATGTAGGATATCACTTCTTCGTATTGATATCTTACCTCAAACCGGGCCCAATTCAAGTGAGTGATGGGTACGATCTTGTAACGTTATAGAGTGAAATCATTGATAAACTCGTCTCGAGCCAAATGAGTATGGCTACAAACACTCATATAACAGTTTTCTACCTACTGACAAAAGTTAATCTTTGTTCATTTAGCTAAAAAATTAGAGAAGTGTTGACTTCTTAATTGAGAGAATTGCTGTTTGATGTTGTGTTTTGTCTTTAATGACCGTTTGATGATGTTCCAACTCCCTTTTATAGACTTTCAAGCTGCAACCAGTTTCCCTTTTATTTGGAGTTGGGTAGCTTGCCTTGACTAGGTTAGTCGAAATGACTGGTCCTTCTTATTTTATGAGTGTGGAAATTATGCCACCTTATTTAAATTTTAAATTTTCAATATTGCCTGGCCTTTATTTTAGTCATGTTAGTTATAACAATATTTGATTTTCAGCTAATCTTGTTATTATCCTAACAACCCCTAAAAACAAAGGATTAACACTGACTTTATTATTTTTATTCTCTTTTATTTTTTGCCGGCCTAGGCTTATGGGCCTCCAACTTATTTCGGCCTAGGCCTCTAACATGGATTGCTCTATATACGTCGAAATAACATGAGCCTTATTAATTTATTTCGGCATGGCAAAAATGATAAAATATTCAGGCCATTCCAATTTTATACAATAATTCATTTTTGGGTGCAAACAGTTGTGTAAATTTATCTTTCAACAAATTTGGTCAACTTATATTGAATATATTAGTCAATAGGGTATATTTGTAATTTAGGAATTAACAAGAAAGCATTGCGCAGTTACATTTTTTTTTCTATTTTATTATTAAATACCAAAGAGGCCGTGTACTTATTTATAATAATAGGACAATAAATAAATAAATAAACCGTGTATTTGCCCTATAATTCTTTATATAGGTCAATGTAATCAAATGGTTCATAACTGTCTGATGTTAATTAATTAAGGCGGGTCCCTGACAAATTGGAAGAAATTATTTTAAATTTCTAGAAGGGAGATGTAGAGTAGTTACATATAATTTATTCTAAGCTAAAGTAAAAGAACTAATTCACGAGGTTAGGAGTCTAATTGTTATGACTGACAGTCGGCCACATTCGATATGTTTACAAATTAAATATATGGTATAATTTAATTATTGGTTTAAACTTTGATTCTACAAAATTATACATAGTTATTTGAATATTATACATGAATATATGCATACATTTTAATTATTTTTATTAAAAATAAAAAAATGTATTTGATGCGGCCGGTTTTTGGTTCGACCACGTGTCGAGGTCCGAAGAGCTCCTAATGAAAATGTTGGTGGCCCACCTATCAAAAAGGGAGGAACGCACGTGAGACTAGCCGATTTTGCCCCGGCGTAGGCTCTCCGACGCTCAAGTTAGTGTGTTGAGAAGATGATGAATAGTGAGTGAAAGTTCTTTTGCTTATCAAGAATGAGAGAGTGAGAATCTTATCATTGATCTTACCCTTAGGTGGAGAGCCGATTTGGTATATATATGAGAGTTAGGCACCCGGATGTGACATGGTTGGTAAGAGCTGGTCAATTTCCTAACTTCAACCGTACCAGCATGTGCTTTTTGTCCCCTTGATGATTCTCATTGGCAGCTACTCTCACCTCTCATTAATGGGGGGCCTTGTTGGCATTTAATGTGTATCTTCAGCATTTATGACCAAAGATTGTATTTATGACTTGGCATTTAAGGCGTTGGAGACTGATGGGATGGACCCATGTGCCACTGAGGCATGTTAGGTGGTGGTAGGTAGGACCTACCATTGGTCGCCAGCTGGATTCATTCTTGTTAGGCGTCAAGCTGTGCAATGGCCAAGTATGGGATTTCGTCCTCGACACGGACGCGTTCGAGGGCCTCTTATGCCAACAAACTCCTCGCACCCTTAGAACAGGGCTGGATGTTTTACGAGGACCATGGGTTGTTTCGAGGCCCCTTCAAGAGTCGCCAGCTTAAGAGCTCCCTCGAGGACAGTCCATCTTATCGAGGGCTTCAACTCCCCACTTAGGTTGTCTAGGGGCACTTGCTGACACGGCGTGATGAGGTGGTACCTAGCTCATCATTAGTCCCCCCACTCTTGATTGTGACGAGGACGTTGGCTTTCAAGAGTGATTTATATGGCGGAGCGCCAGGTGTCTTTTCGTTTTTTGAATTTGAAACGCCAACTGGGCACGAAAAGTCGCACTTTTCCACCTCTGACGGCCCACGCGCCCGCTTGGGAGACGTGGCGCACCCCTGCCCATTAATTTCTGGTGGCCGAAAAGTCATGATGGTAGGAGGCGTGTCTGATCATAATTGCTGCAGGCTTTATTGCTACAGCAGCTGATGCATCATAATTGTTGGTGGCGTTTCCCTAATCCCTTATAAATAGTTGAGGGTATCGCCCCAAGTTGATTTTCCCTTTCACACTCACCCCAAGCACTCATACGGGAATTGAAGGCAAGATTTTTAAAGAACGCTATTGTCATCGCTTTCAGTCGTTCATCCTCTCGAGGAGAACTCTTTTTTCTCTTACTCCTTTATTAACATTTCCAACCCAGAAACCCTAGCCGCAATGGGTTCGAAATGGAGGATACTAGACGACTCAGATCCGACGCCTGAGGACTTGGCGGCGAAGAGGGAGGTCCGCCTTCCTTCCCAGCCGATTTTGGGCACCAGGGTGAGTCGCACCGCAGAGACCACCGGGGCGACCCAAGCTGGGGCGTCGCAAAGTGGGGGCCTCAGTGGGGAGGCGCCAGACAATACACTAGAGAGGGTCCGCCCAAGGCAGAAGAAGAAAACACAGGGACCCGCTAGAGGGGACGCCGGACCTAGTGAATCCCCCGCCAAGAGCCCAAAACCACGGGGTGGAGAAATGGGCAAATTTCAGACCTCTTCGCTTCCTCGGGATATTTCCAGCAATGTTACTGCGGCAGAGATGGATAGGATCCGAAAGGAATTTGGGGTTCAGTTCCCCATCCACATGCCTGGCCTCAATGAGAACATGGTGGAGCCCCATGAGGGGTGCATGGCTTTTAATCTCTACCACTTCGAAGTGGTGTTGCGCCTGCCTCTCTCTCCTGAAATTCAAAGGCTGTTGGAGTTCGTTGGCGTGTGCCCTAGCCAACTAGTGCCTAACTCTATCATCATCATCGTCGTCTTCGTGCTGATCATGAAATGTCTCAAGGAGGAAGCCAGCCCGGCCAACGTTTTGGAGTTCTTCCGGTCGAACGAGTCGGTCTGGTCTGGCCCTGGCAAATCGGCTTATGATGACCCTGGCTTCCTGTATTTGTCCGCTCGTTCGACTTCTTCGAAGGTGTTGGATGGCTTTAAGTCCTCCTATGGATCAGGGTGGAAGAGGAAGTTTGTGTTCGTGGAAGATCAAGGCCAACCCTCCGTACTTAACTGCAACTTCTACCAGGAGGAGCCTAGCTTCGATGAGGGGAAAGTAGTGGATTTCACCAGGATGGGGAGAATGTGCGCTCTCTTCCTGACCTCAAAAGATGTACTCGGGGCTTGCCGCCTCTCGAGCACCTCCGGTACCCCGGCCCAAGCGAGCGCCCAGGTATGAGGCGCCATACATATGCAAAGAGCGACCCTAGGGCCTAAAACCCTTTTTTTGTTTAAGGGTTCCCACTACTGCTGGCTCATATCTTTTTTCCGTTCAGTTCTCCACATTTTAATGGACGCACGCTGGGTTTTTTTGGCCAGGCTCAACTGGAAAAGGTGCCAAACCCAACCTCCTCGCCCAAAAGTATCCGCCTTCCACAAGGCGGTTACCCAGAAATCTCGACGTTCGAGGAAAGACTCTGGCACTGGGGAGGGATCAAGCCAGAGTGTCAAGGCCTCCCGCGTCGACATGGGGGTGGAAAGGGAAGCTTCCTAAACAGAGGACGCTAGGAAAACCCCAATCGAGGAGGTTGCAGAAGCCCCGAGGGGGACCGAGGGAGGTCAAGAACCCTCAAACCAAACTGCTATCCCCAGGATCAACCTTCCAAAACGCTGGGGTCCCCAATTACTGCTGGTCTATCCACTTCGGCCGTCGCTCCATTGAGGCCCTCGCTAACCGAGGCATTGCCCCCGCCTCGGGAAGAGGCTCCGCTTGGCAGTCCCCCCACTGCGGCTGCTCAAGCAGCCCCCACCGCACGACCAAGTCCCTAGCCTGAGAGGGTCGCCCCTCGAAGGGCCATGCCTAGGGTGTCCATTCACGAGGGTAGCACTGAGGGCTCTAGAAAGAGGGCGCGGCGGAAGAGGCTTCTCGAGGGGCCAAGAAGCGAAGACCAGCTCCCACAGGCAAAGGGAAACATGCAGCCAGCCTCGAGCCCTCAGATTCTGACGAGGAGGAAGAGCTCCTCAAATGTGCTGGTGCGGGGCCCAACAACCCCGTTAACCTTCAGAATCACCATTCCAACCTCCGCATAACCAGAGTGGGAGCCTACCAGACCAACACCAAGATGAACTTGGCGCCCCTTCGAGGTCTCCAATTGCCGGCTTATCAATGGACGCTCCTAAAGTGCTCTATTGTGGAGCTCGAGACAAATCTCGCAAACGCCTTAATTAGGGTAAGAAAAATTTCCGCTTTCGCCTTCCATTAGGTTTGCTATATACTTTGTCTAAACTCCCTCGATAATTTTGGGTAGGTCGTCGTCCCCTTCTCCCACCACTGCCTTCGATGCGCCAGCATCTTTCACCAGGGGAAGAACAAGTATAAGAGGATGTTCAGGGAGGATAGGAAGAAAAAACACCAGGTGCTTGCCGAGATGGAGAAACGCCTCGAAGAGATTGAGGTCCTTGTCAGGGAGCTGGTCTCGACCCATGATACACTTCAAGGGCAGCTACAGGAGAGCCAGCAGCTTCTCGAGTCTGCTAGGACCCGCATTACTAAGCTTGAGAGGCAGTGCAAGGACTTGGACGACGAGGTGAAAAGGACAGCCAAGGCCTGGGAGGAGACTCGGGCCTTGTGCGAGGAGGTTGCCCTCGATCAAGACTTCGCCAAAGAGCGCCTTGAGGAAGTGAACCAGAAGAGAGTCGAGGCCGAGGTGAAGGCCTTCTGGAACTACGACGAGGGCATCAAGGCGGGACTCCAAAGAGCCGAGTGGACCTTCCCGGGGCGGTGTCACAAGAGGATCAAGCGTGCCTTCTCGAGGTTCCTCATGAGCGAGGCGTTTGACTACATTCGGACATGCCTTAGCTTTCAGGATTCTGCAGAAGCGGTCGACCTCGTTCTCGACTAACTCCAGGTGCGAGGTGATCTGAATGAGGATTTTGATCGAGACTCTATTAGACTCTCCTTCGACCGCAACAGGGTGCCTCTAGAAGAAGCATCACCCTCGTTGGGGAAATCCAAGGAGCTTGATTTCCAGGGAAACGAATTCAATTTCGTCTTTCGCGGCCTTGACATCCTCTCTCCTGAGAGCGCGAAAGGTAAATCGTCGGAGGAAGAAGACCTTCCGCTCCCATCTGCACCAGCTCCTGAGTCCTGGAAAGACCAGATGGTTGGGCCAAGTTCCCCCAGTGACCCCGAGGTCGAAGACGATGGTGGCGACTAGGCGGGGCCGAACGCCGGCGCCGGGGGCCAGGGTGGAAGCCAGGATGAAGGACCCGTTGAAGTTAGTGAGTAGGTAGAGCCTCATTCACTGTAACCCCCCAAGCCTTTGTAACCCCTTTTTGTAAATCGGATGCCCTCGGGCTCAATAATGAAATTTACTCCTTTCCGGGCTTTTCCTGATTCATAAAGTATGTTATCAGTTTTTGCTTTTACTTAATAAGTTATAATAATGTTTCGGAAAGTTCGAGGATGGATCCCCTTGGTTTCGTGAGTGCACTGGATTGTCTGTCAATAAATGGGGTGAACGGAGTATGAAATTGGCTAATGGCGCGCGAGAGCAATTTAAACTAAACGAGAGGAAATAAGAAAAATTCCTTTTAAAGATTTGATATTGGAATTTACATAAGTTCGTACAATCCTCTTTCCCCTCGAAACAAAAGTGTCCTCGACACTACCGACACAATAATTAAACGAGGAGAGAACAATAGACTTATCTTATTTTAAACATAGAACTTTCTGAGATTTGAAGCGTTCCATGGTCGAGGCAGCTCTCTTCCATCCATGCCCTCGAGCCGGTAAGCGTTGTTTTTCGAGACCTTTACAACTTTGTAAGGCCCTTCTCAGTTTGGATCCAACTTTCCCACATGCTTGGATACCTCGATCCTCTTGAGGACCAGGTCTCCAAGCTGGAAGTTTTTGGGGCGTACTTCTTTGTCATAAGCTCGGGCCATGGAGGCTCGATACTTTTGCATCCTCGATCAGGCTTCATTCCTTTTTTCCTCGAGCAGGTTCAAATCCATGGCACGATTCTCCTCATTTTTGGACTTATTAAAATGCACTACCCTGGTTGTATTGTACAATATTTCAACTGGGATCACCGCTTCAGATTCGTACACTAAGGCATATGGGGAGTCCGCCATTGCCGTTCGAGGGGTGGTGCGATAGGCTCACAGTACCCCAGGCAACTGGTCTGCCCATTCTCCTTTAAGAGCGCCCAGTGATGTCTTCAGATTTTGTAGAATAATGCGGTTGGTGACCTTCACTTGACCGTTTGCTTAGGGGTTGCCCACCGATGTGAACCGTTGTTCGATGTCGTGGCTCTGGCACCACTCAGTCGTGGGCCGACTCTGGAATTGAGTGCCGTTGTCCGATATCAATACTCAAGGGACCTCGAATCGGCAGATGATATTCTTCCATATAAAGGATCGAATCGAAGTGGCTGTAATCTTGGGGACTGCCTCAGCTTCAACCCACTTCATGAAATATTCCACTGCCACTATGGCAAACTTCCTTTGATCCTTACCGATGGGGAAAGGTCCAAACACGTTGATTTCCTATTGATCAAAGGGCCACGAAATTTCAACATTCACCATTTCTGCAGCTGGCTTATGAGGGAGGTTGGCGTAAAACTAGCATTTCGAGCAGTTTCGAGAATATTCAAATGCGTCCTCTAAGATCGTAGGCCAGTAGAAACCACTCCTCATGATTTTCTCGAATAGAGACCTTCCTCCTGCATAGTTCCCATAGCTCCCTTCGTGGACCGATTGCATTACCTCCCAGGCTTCCGAGGGGAGAAGACATCTAAGTGGGGGTCCGAGGAATGATTTTCGGAACAACCTTCCCTCGTTGTCTAAGGCGTACCTCGCGCACTGCCTTCTCAACTTCATGCTTATCTTTGATCAGTCATTCCCTCTCCCCCCTCCAAAAACGCACGGATTTCATCCTGCCAACTAGACTCGAGGGGCTGAGTGGGTAAGATGTTGGTTGCTTGTTCTTGAATTGAAGGTGAATCGACGATCTTGAAGCTGACCACTTGGTCCTTGGTACCTTTGAGGCCACTTGTAAATTTTGATAAAGCATCCGCGCGCTCGTTTTTCTCACTCAGTATTTGTTCCAAAGTGAAACATTTGAAACTTTCCTTTAGCTTGGTGACGTGCTCGAGGTATTTTGCGACGACCCGGTAACTCCTATTGTTATTATTAATATTTTACTTAGGATTTATTTCCATTATGTGATAATTATTGTGTGAATATATGTGATTTGTGAATAAATGTGCGTTATACTACCTGCATTTTTTAAAATGTGATTATTCCATCATTTGTTTTCTTAGCACTTGAAAAATGCAAAATATTAATTCCTAAAAATTTTATTATGATTTCAGAATTTTATTAAGAGTAAAATTATTATTTGAATATTACTTTATAACTTAGACCTTGTAGTTTTTATTTTGAATGGTGATTGTTATTTTTTGGAAAATTTATTTAAATACATATTTTAGGCTTGCATTTATTTTATTTTCGAATTTTATAAATAAATTATACAATTTTTGAATTTTATAATTACAACAATATATTTTATGATTTTAAATGTATAATTTTCGAATTTTAATTATTTATAAACCTAATTTTCGGATTTTAATTAAATGATAAATATCAAGTCTAGATTTTTAGTATATTTTATAATTGTTTTGCAAGAATATCTCCTCTAATACATATATTAGTGGTAAATTCTATATCTACATATCCACACACACATCCATACATTTATTAGTGGTGATTTATATATTTACATGTACACACACATATTCATATACAAACTAGTGGTGAATTATATATCTACCTATACACACACATGTCCACATATATATATTAGTGGTAATATCTATATCTACCTATACACACACATGTCCACATATATATACTTGGTGATATGTATATCTACCTATACACACACATGTCCACATATATATACTTGGTGATATGTATATCTCCCTATACACACACATGTCCACATATATACACTTGGTGATATATATATCTACATATACACACATATGTCCACATACACATATATATATATACTAGGTAGTTTTCATCACACAAAAACACACACTAAATCCCGCCAACAACCTCCACACCCACAAAATCTTGCATTTCCCAAATATGTATCACACTTTATCATTGTTAAACCTTCCCATATACCTATATATATAATTACCCCTCTTTCTAAACATATATATAGACATATTAACCTTTCTACATATATATATACACTCTTACATCTACAAACTCCTTTCAAAATCCCACTTTCTTCTTACATCTTTGAACACCTACATATATACATATATCCTTTCTACATATATATTTATATATACTTATCCCTCCACTTATAAATATATATACACACATTAGTAGCCTTTTATATATTCTCCCTACTTTCATACATCACTTTTGGGAAAGGTAGGAATATTGCATTAATTTCCTAAGTAGTGTAGGAAAAGTTCTAATCTTATTATTTTTCTAGTAGTAAAATCTCTATGTTCATTATGTGATCATTATATGAATAACTATGTGATTATTGTGCCTTTTACAATAATATGGCGTTCTTATGTTTTATTTGGATTATTATGTGAGTTCTATGCTTTATATGAGGTAGTATGAGACCATGATTCTTTAAATGAGCTAGTAGGGGAATATCCTATGTTGCCTTGAAAGTAATTGTGAAGAAAGCTCCATATATCTATTTATTATACTTTATTGTATAGTTTTATGCCTACTTTGATGATTATAGAGATATATATATATATATATATATCTATGTACGTATATATATAGATATAAATATTTAAAGTATTGTTATCTATTCATTTAGCTAATTCATATTATATTAGGTATATATCTATATATATATAGTTATGTACGTATATATATATGTCTACTTATTATAGACTAATTATATACTTAGTAATACTTAGTAAGACTACTTTAATCTATATATATATATGGTACGTATAAGTATATATATACTTATATTCATTTTATTAGTTTATATATATATATGTAGATAATTTCAATCATCTTATATTTGTATCACACTTTATATAGTTTATATATTTTTCTATCATCTTTATATATATACTTATCTATATCACATTTTATATATTTTATATATTTATATCAGTTATCTTTTAATCTTTATATTTATATATTTACTATGTTTATATATTTATATATTTATATTCATATTTTATCTATTTACATATTTTGCTACTAGCTATATATATATATTTACCATTTCTATGTAAGTATGCTTAATAAGCAAACATAAAGCTTTCATTTATACGTATGGAGCTTACTTTGCTAAACTATGATGATGTGCTTATGTGAACAAATTGCATTTGTGTGAATGGGCCCATATGTGCTGGAATGGTCTGGAGGGTATTCCACCGGGACATACTATTGAGTAGCCGGGAGAGTTCACCACCCTTCCATCTCCTAATCCCTCCCTTGGGTAGACGGAGGGATCTACTCAAGAGAGAGGGTCGTAGAACAATACTAAGGCGTATGCCCGGGATACGACTATTGGAGGATAAGGCTGGCGGGAGAAATGTGCTGGTTGTTATTTCGGCCCGGGTAGTTATAAGGGTCACTGTCAGGTGACGAAAGGTAGAAAGTGTGAAATTATATGTGTGCTATGTGTAACTAATGTGCAATAACACACACAAGCACCTTAGGTAATTATGTGATATTTCTACTCAACCGTTGCGTTGACTCCTCTTTTCCAATACTTTTAGACAGAAATGAGCGGATGCATTTGAGGGACGCAATGGAAACCATAGGTGTTTTGAAGCATTTTACCTAATAAAGTTACTTTTGTATTTTGTGAAAATTGTAACTCTTGTATTTTGTATATGTTTTATGTAAAAAAAATTACTATTTATGTTTAATAAAATATAAAGGAATATCGGAATCGTTACATATTTGGTCATCACAGTGTCTCTGGCTTCATATGTTCCACTGATTTGGTTGGATACCAGCTAAGAATCGGTGAAGGCCCTGATATGGGAGACCCTTTCTCTGATTGCCAATTCGAGGCCAGCAATGAGGACTTTATACTCGGCTTCATTGTTAGTAATAGGGAAATTAAGTCTGATGGCGAACTCCACCACATCGCCTTCTGGGCTCTGTAAAGTAATCCCGGCTCCAAGGGGCTATGGCGGGTGGGCCTTCTTCTTCTGGTAGTCCAACCCTCTCGAGGAGGAAGTCTGCCAACACCTGGGCTTGGATGGTAGTTCGTGGTTGGTATGAGATATCAAACTCTCCCAGCTCTATAGCCCATTTAAAAACCCTGCCCGATGTATCTGGC
>CM047877.1:9682459-9891524 GCA_026212405.1 Petrea volubilis
TCCCAGCTCTATAGCCCATTTAAAAACCCTGCCGATGTATCGGGCTTTGAAATGACTTGTCGGAGAGGCTGGTCTATGAGTAACACCATTGAATGCGACTGACAATAATGTCTTAACTTTCTCGCGGAATGAATCAGAGCCAGGGAAATTTTTTCTATCTCCAAATAGTTCCTCTCCGCCCCCTGCAATATTTTGCTGAGATTGTAAATAGGAAGATGCTTCCGTTCCCTCACTACCACAATCACTGAGTTGACTGCCTCCGAGGATACCGCGAGATACAGGTATAGTTTCTCCCCCTGGATTGGGTTTAGCTAAAAGTAGGGGAGTAGCCAAAGACTCCTTGAGTTCTCGTAAAGCTTGCTCGCACTCGGGAGTCCTACTTAAATTCGGGTACCTTCCTTAACTTCTTGTAGAAAGGCAGATTCCTGTCTGCCGACCGAGATATGAACCTGTTGAGGGAGACAATCCGGCCGCGGAGCCTTTGAACGTCCTTTTACCGACTTGGGAGTCCCAATCCTTTTCAGTGCTTCGATTTTTTTTGGGGTTGGCCTCGATTTCCACCTCTCGCTAAACATATAACCCAGGACCTTTCCCCCTCGAACTCCGAATGTGCATTTCGAGGGGTTGACATTTGAGGCCAAACTCCTAGCACTGGAAAGAACCTCCTTCAAATGTCGAGGTGATCTTTCTCCTCTATGCTCTTGCGATCATGTCATCCACATAGACTTCAATAATACGTCCGATTAATTTTTAAAGATGAGGCTTACTAACCTTTGGAAAGTCGCCCCTTCGGTTCTTGAGTCCGAAAGGCATGACCAAAAAGCAGTAGACCCCCATCTCCACCACAAAATGAGGTTTTTGGGCTGGTCCTTCCCGGGGTCTTGAGATTTGATAGTATCCCTGATAGGCATCCAATCATACTCATCAATCACAGCCCGCCGTGAATCAACAAGCTGATCAATTCGAGGGAGCGGGTAGGGGTTATTTGGCACGCCTTGTTGAGATCTGTGAAGTCATTGCCACTCTTCCCATTTATCCTGCCCTTGGGGACCACTACCCACGCTGCATAGCCATTCGGGAAAGTGTATTGGCATGATATACCCAGCTTTCAACAATTTGTTTACTTCCCCCTCTATTATTCTGTTCCCCCTCTACCTCTATTATTTGTTTGACGGGCTTGAAGGTTGGATCGACATTTAAGTGGTGCACGATAACCTCGGGACTAATCCTAGGGAAATCTGAGGGCTGCCACGCAAATAGTCCTTGTTCTGCCGAAGAACTGGATGGGCATCACCTCTTTGGCCTTGTCAAATTGCCCCTCCAATCTTGGTGGTCTTTTCGGGGTTCCCCAGTTCTAGCTCGATAGCCTTAGATTCCCTAGTGGGCTCAATCCTGCTGTCCTCGAGTTTTCTATTTTTCAGAGGATGCCCTACTAGTCCTTAGAATCGCTATCAGAGCCTACTTCAGGGGACTTCCTCTTCCCGAACCCAGGCTTTATTCCTAGCGACACTGAGTAACAGGTCCATGCGTCGACGACATCGCATCCCACCTGCCCGATCCTAGCTTCAGTGGGGAATTTCATTATAAGGTGGTAGGTTGACACCGCTACTCTAAATGCATTGAGCGCCAGACGGCCCAAAATCATGTTGTAGGCAAACGGGGCGTCCATCACCAGATAATTTACCATCAGAGTCCTTATGGTCGGCTCCTGGCCGAGGGACATCGGCAGGTTGATCTGCCCCAGAGGGTAATTTGGGACCCCTCGAAGCCTACCAAGGGCGTCTGCACTGGCTCCATATCTGTCTTGCCCGTGCCCATCTTCCTTAATGTCGAGTAGAATAGAACGTTTGCCGAGCTGCCATTGTCAATTAATGTTTTGGTGACGGCGAAGTTGGCCACATCCGTCGTCACCATTATCGGATAATCGAGTTGCTCGACCAGACCTTTCGGGCTCTACACTGGGACCCTGTCACTTTTATTGAACTCTATCGTGCATCCCTTGATCGCGTTGACTTGTTGAGGGCGACCCAAATCCTCGATGGCAAACCGGTCATACCGGAGCTTCCTGCCCACTCTTTTGTACAAGGATTGGGTGTCACCCCCTGCTGGCCCCGCAACGATCATGAGAATCGTGCCTTTAGTGGGATGGTTGCCACTCATCGATCTCTTCCCCGCCTTCTTTGAGGACTCTGGGTGCCTTGGGGGGCTGTACTTTCTCGGGGACCTTGACCTTTCTCGATTTACTGGGGAGGCCTGAGCATCGTAATACTCCAACTTTTTAACGAACGCTTGAGCTTCGCGCCACAGATCAAGGTCTCGATCTCATCTTGCAGAGTGTAACAATCCTCCGTGTTGTGCCCATATTGCCGGTGGTAAGCACAATACTTTCCGGTTCTCCTGGCTCTCCTCCCCTCGGGTATCCTTTTAGGCATTAAAAAAGCGTGGCACCCGAGAAGAGTGAAAATTTCTACCGGGGTCTGGTGAGGGTGGTATAATATTTGTACTTCCTAGTGGGCTCTTTCTTCTCCTTGGTCCTCAATTTTTCTTCCTGGGGCTTCGTGCTCCCTTCACCCTTGGCCTTGGGAGGATGCTTTATCAAGTTGAGCTCCTCCACCTCCATATACTTGGAAGCGAGCTGCTGGATACCGGCAATAGTTTGGGGGGCCTGCATAATGATGGACTCCGCACAACTCTCATTCTTTAGAGCTTGATCGAGTGCATGCCTTACGAACTCAATTCCGACATCCTCCACCTTAAGGAGTTCATTATTGAACCTTTCCATGAAAGCCCGCAGGGTTTCTCTTTCGTTCTGGATGATCTCATATAAGTGAGTATGGGACAGCTTAGTAGATATCTTGGCAGTGAAATGGTTCAAGAATTGATCTGCCAGTTGTTCGTATGAGGAGATGGACTGTGGTTCCATCTTTTTAAACCATGTAAGGGCAATTTCTTGGAGGGTGGTGGAGAAAAGAAAAGCCCATACATGCAAGTTGCTGGTCACTACCCCCACTACGTCCTCATAGTGAGTCAGATGTTCCACTGGGTCTGTGGTGCCATCATAACGGGGTAGGCTGGTGGGCATACACTTTTCAGGGGCTAAGCATGATTCCACAATCTCTAAGACGAAAGGGGACCTCTCCGATCGGTGGTTATAGGGTGGCATGTACCGCGTAGCATCAACCCTTACGGTCTTCTCCCCTTCACGTCGCCTGGAGAGTCGCTCTATCTCAGTATGTAATTCGCCGACTTGCTGGCGCATATGGGCCAACTCCTCCGGTCCCTCCTCGTTTCGCGGGCATGGACGGTAACCACCAGTCTTGGACCTGGTGGGAGCATCCACGGCATTACATCTAGGGGGGACCCGGTGGGTGGCATGATTCTCAGACTCTGCTACTTCTTCTCAGTGGCAATGTCACCGGCTTCCTTCGCGTGGGGAACGACTCCATGAGGGGATAGAATGTCCACTGCGGCGAGAGGCGGCGGGAGCCCCTACCTCGTTCGGCGATGGAGATAGTCCCCCGGACAACAATCGGATCAGTGTCTGGTCATCGCAGGCCCCCAGCAACTGCCTAATGCGGCTGATGGGGAGGGTGACCGTATGCTCCACTTGCTGCGTGTCCACTGCATGGGTCGGAAGAACCTACCCCGAGCCCTGCCGGAGGTATGGGGGCGGCGTGCCCCTTACCTTTGTCTATAACATTGACGACTTCCCCTACCTGTTGAGTTACTTCGGGAGGGTCACGGTTGCTCCTCTACGACAAAGTTTCGGACCTATGTGTTCGTCGGGTATTCAACATTTTTTTTCTCTTTTTGAAGGTCACCTCTTGGACAAGATTAGGCCCTCCTTCTAGTGCCAAAATAATGCGGTCAGTTTTTGGTTCGACCATGTGTCGGGGTCCGAAGAGCTCCTGATGCAAATGCTGGTGGCCCACCTGTTAAAGAGGGAGGAACGCAGGTGAGACTCGCAGGTTTTGTCCCGGCGTAGGCTCTCCGACGCTCAAGTCAGTGTTTTGAGAAGATGATGAATAGTGAGTGAAAAGTTCTTTTGTTTATCAAGAATGAGAGAGTGAGAATCTTATCATTGATCTGACCCTTGCGTGGAGAGCCGATTTGGTATATATATAGAGTGAGGCACCCGGATGTGACATGTTGGTAGGAGCCAGTCAATTTCCTAACTTCAGCCAAACCAGCATGTGCTTTTTGTCCTCTTGATGATTCCCATTGGCGACTGCTCTCACATCGCATTAATCGGGGACCTTGGTGGCATTTAATGTGTATCTTCAGCATTTATGATCAATGATTGTATTTATGACTTGGTATTTAAGGCGCTGGAGACTGATGGGATAGACCCCTGTGCCACTGGGGCGTGTTAGGTGGTGGTAGGTAGGGCCTGCCATTGGTCGCCAGCTAGATTCATCCTTGTTAGGTGTCAAGTTGTGCAATGGCCAAGCATGGGATTCGTCCTCGACACGGATGCGTTCGAGGGCCCCTTACGCCAACAAACTCCTCGTGCCCTTAGAACAAGGTTGGACGCTTTTCAAGGGTCATGGGTTGTTTCGAGGGTCCTTTGGGTAGCACACTTGTGCCTTGAGGCCACTTCAAGAGCCGCCAGCTTAAGGGCTCCCTCGAGGACAGTGCGTCTTATCGAGGGCTTCAACTCCCCACTTAGGCTGTCTGGGGGCACCTGCTGACACGGCGTGATGAGGTGGAACAGAGCTCATTAGTATTATAAGTAAAAAGAAAAAATCAAACAAAAATTATGTAAGGAAGAAAAAACTCTAAAAAAATTGTTGACAGAGGAAAGACTAGAGAGCTTTTTTTTTTCAAAAAAGAAAAAGTACAATGATAGAAAAGAGTTAATACAAAGAGAAATTAAAAGAACATTGATACTGGGGAGAGAGAGATCAATAAGGGACGAGAGTGACTAGAAGTGAAATGGCCCTAAGAGAAAAGAGCACACTCGAGATTCCAAATACATCAAAAGAGTCATTAAAACCCCCTCACACAATCATTGTGCAATAACTTGCAGTCGGTCACACTCAACGCATGTAATAAATAAAAAAAAACATAATTTAATCACATAAATTGAGCTTAAATCAATATGATTTATCTCAATAGTAGAGATTGATCCCCAGGTAAGACAAAACCCAATCGATCGGTTCTCACCCAATGACCATATGTGAATACTGAAAATCAATGTAAGATCAGATTTAACAATCCATTGCCCTAAATGTGATTAGTTCATAAACTATTACGTTCATTGTTTATGACAAATTTCATACTTTTGTAGTGAATGAAAAATGTTTTATGTACCGATGACAATTTTTTTCATTAATTTGTCAATTGATCACAATTCTTCAATGATACATTTTCGAAGTATTATTTCTAATGTTTTGAAAATCGGACCGGACATAGAATCAATTGCCATACTAGTTACCGGTTCAATCGATTCGACCACTAGTTCAACCGGTATCACGTTACAATTAAATAAATATTATTATATTAAAAAAAAAAAATATATATATATATATATATATATCATATTAGAATAAATTATTAGAAAAAGACCAAAAAAAAAATCAAATAAACTTTTTTGTCAAAATTCTGGTCATTCTACTTGGATTATAGCTTTATTTTATAATGATTAATTATTACTCATAAAGATCTATTGTAACACATTGCTCATAAAGATCTATTATAACATATAAATGCTTGTACAACTCTAAATATTGCATTATTCAAATTTTAGGGTAGCATATTAATTAATAAAGAACAAAATTATTTTATAATGATCACTTTAGTTAAATAAATAATACTAATATTAGAAGTTAGGAAAAAATAATAAAAAATCCTTAAAATAAATTTCATATACAAAAATCTCATGAACATAATTTTCAATAAAAAAAAATATTCATCCCATGTGTTTTTCACTTTGAAAATCTCCATATGATTTTTTGATTAAATTAATTTTCAGATGATTCTACTAGATTTTATCTCATTTATACCAAATAAAATAAGATTTGATTGAAACTTCAAATCTTCAATATTTCTCCACCGAATCAATCAAAGAGAAAAAAAAAGGAAAATAGTATAAAATAAAATAAACTGCTAAAGAGGTAGAACCATAGGAGAAAACTAACTAGAGAGAAAAAAATCTCATTCAATCCTTACTTTAAATAGCGAGTCTCCCTCATCTAATTTTTGTATTAGGGTTTTCTACATATTTTAGAGAAAGAAGCAACAAGACAAGAGAGGCAGATCTGGTTTATAAAAGTCATCCATCTTTATCTCTCTTCTTCTCACTTTCTCTATATCCAAATTTTAAGATGGCTTGGGTTATCAAAAATCTCTCTCTCTTCTTCTTCTTCTCACTTTCTCTGGGTCCAGATTAATTTCAAGATGGCTTGAGTTTTTTTGAAAAGGCTAAACACTCAGAAAAAGTGGAGGAGAAAAAAAAGAAGAAGGAAGAAAAACCACCAAATCGGGTCACGGACCGATGCCGGTTGAACCGATTTTTTGCCTGTTTTTACCGGTTCCCAGTAGTTCGAATTTGCAGCAGTTTTCTGTGCTTATTCAGACCAGACCATGCGCCAGTCATTGGTTAAACCGGTCGGACCGGCCAGCCCGGTCCGGTTTTTAAAACATTGATTATTTCTGAAGTTGTTTCAATTGAGATCTTTTCAATCGAACCTATTTTTAGCCACAAGAATATGTGATCCTTTAAAGAGAAAAAAAGTTATTTATATATACCCCCAATCTCATGAATTGCAAGTCGCAACTACTTATTGTTGCAAATTAGTGCTTTGCAAGGGCGTGACTAGGCTATGGTGTTTAGTCGAGGCGAGAGTTGGATTCTCTGTCTTTAAGATGAGATTGCCCCGCACTAGTGCTAACAAAACCAGCAATTATCTCCTAAGATACAACGATGAACTTCTCGAAAAAGGAACACTCCAATTTTCGAGAAACGGCGAACTTATAAGGTATTTAGAACTCACTTTTAAATTTTAAAAAGTGAAATGCACAAAGAGAGAATAAAGAGAGTGAAATGCAAAGAGAGAATCGAATTTGATGTGTTGAAATGACAAGTATTGGGAGTTATTTATAATAACTAAAGAGTTATGGATGAAAAGCTACAACTTTTGGGGTGGAAAGAACCGAACTGGTCTGGTGCGGTTTAGACGCACGGTTCACACCCGTTCGGGTGTGGCTAACCGTTTCTGCACCCGGGTGTGATCTGGACCTGCCTCCGCGCATCGGTTCGCAATTTCAGCTCAATTCGAACTGGTTTCGACCCAATTTCAATTCGGGTCATACCCAAAAAGAAATGTATTATATTGAGCCCGAACCCGGCCTGCCCACCTCACCACGCGGTGTCGAGCCCTATTTGCAAGTTGCCATTGAAGTACAATACATTCTTGTATTACTTTTCCTATGTGGCACAACCACATTTCACAACTTAACACTTCATTTTTAGCTTTCACATAGTTATTTTATGCATTTAATTTTCTCATTCACCCTAAATTGATTTTGAGTAATTAAATATATTTTTCGTATCTACTCTTGATATAGATTACAAATAATCAACTTATTTTTCAAAACAATAAATGAAGCTTCATCAAATCATTGGCCAAAATTGATCACTTACCAACTTCTATAATTAATTTTTCTAACACTTATATCTATTAACTATTAACTATAAGGCACCATACATATACATGATATATGATATATGGCTCATGAAACTCACTACGAAATTTGCTTAGGCGACATGTGGAAGTGTGATCGTAAGCGGTACTTCACCCTCTTTATTGACCCGAGGACTAAACCCTCTCTACAACGCATATGATATAGTCCTAAGTCTTTTCCCCGACAAGGCAAATTTCTACTCTATACAACTTAGGCATTTAATGCACAAAACAAAATGCCGTCTCAATCACTTCGATAAGGGATGGAGATTCAAAATTAAAAAAAAAAAAAGAAAAGTTAGGGCAATGTTCAATTTTTATAAAATATTTTATGATCTTTTTTTGTTTTAGTTTTTTTGTTTTTTTTTTGAGGGAGGAGGGGGGATTTTAAAATTTTTGAAATAGAGAATGCATGTTTATGATTGATTGATATAAACTTGGGGCAAATTTTAATTTTTTTTAAATTATATGTAAATTTTGGCTCAATATAAGTTTAAGACAAAATTTAAAAGTTTTTTCAAAAAATTACAATTAAATTTTAGCCTGTTCACAGTATAAGTCACCATTCGATAGCTAGCCAACTCATCATCTTTTTTGAATTATTATCTTCTTTTGAAAAGTAAACACATGAGATTTAAATCTCACAAGGGATGTCATAAATTGCTAACGCAAAAGCATAGATCATTGTAAATGCAAGGGACCGCATCACCCCAAGAACTTCAAGAAATTAAGACATATTAGTGAAACATTTGACGTAGACATTCAGGATTTCGATAAATTAAATGCCATTTGAACCCAAAAAAAAAGAAAAAAACCTCTACTGCCCCTCGTGGCCTCCCTCGTGATTTCTTTGAGTTTGTTGCAGAATTTGAAACAAACCCCATTTGTTAGCCACGCGTGTGCATGTGTGTGCTGCTGTGATTGTACAAGCAAAGTCACTATCCACCTCTAAGGAACTTATTATGTGGGCCCATGTTAATTCAAATTCTGACTCTGAGGTATTTTTCTTTGTTTTGTTTGTGTGTATCCTCTATAGGAAAACAAAAATGAAAAAAAAAATTAGAGACAATAATAAAAAGAGATGTTATTAATTATATATATATTAAGTGAAAAAATATTTTATCACAGAAATTTTCATTATAGATAAACAATAACACATTTATAATAAAAAAAACTGAAAATTTCATTGCAAATCATTGTGATGGTTTTTAATTAGCATCACTAAGTTTTCATTAGTTTTATGTTCTATATGCATTGCCACCACAAGAAAAAGTAATATTATTGACAAGATTTAAAAGTGACAATATAAAAGTTGTCATCAATTATTGTATAAAGAGATAATACATTCTATTTTGTCACTAATTAAGTTTTTTTGGTGATAATAATTTTTATATTGTCACAGTATCACTCAATGGTGACAAGAAGTAATGTTTTAGTTGTCACTATTAATAATTAGTGACACACCTATAGTGACACTTCGTGACAATAAAAATTGTTATTAGGATTTTGTGACAAGATTCCATCGCTACTAAGTTGTCACAATAGGTGTGTCACTAATTATCACTTTTGCAATATGTTGCCACCTTTTTACAATAAGTTGTCACCATTGACATTGTGCATAATCTGTTTTGTGATAACATCAATTTGTTGTCACAAAATATATATAATTAATGACAACTTTTCTATTATCACTTATTATATTATCACAAATTTATTCATTTTCTTGTAGTGTGCTAACTAAATGTCAACAGTGACATCTTAAAAACAATTTCTTTTTTTTTTTTTTCAATGTTAAGCCATATTGTGAAAATATAAAAATTATTACCATGTAATAGTGTTTGGGCCCATAAATGATTTTTTGTATAAATTTGGAGTGGACTGGTTTTGGTTCTTTTCGCCAGGCCGAAATAAATTAATATGGCCCAAGTCACTTCGAATCGTGTGGAATAGCCCATGTTAGAGGCCCAGATCGAAATGAAATAGAGGCCCATGGCCCAGTCAACATAAAAATAGAAAACAGAAAATAAAATAAATACAATAAAGGCAAATGTAAATCCCTTACTTTTAGGGGTTGTTAGATGGAGAATAACATATTGGCTAAAAATAGGCATTATTATACCTACACATGCCTAAAATAAAAATCATGTGATGCTGAAATTTAAAATTCAAATAAGGTGGCATAACTACCATGTCCAAGAAACAAGGACAGCTATCCATTTCTAATGGCCAAACTTGAATAAGCTATCCAACTCCAAAAATATAGAAGGACAATTGCAGCTTAGAGTCTATAAAAGGGGACTGGATTCATCATTTGAAGGACATCAACAACGATTAATCAATCAACACAACAACTCTTTCAATCAAGAAGTCATCACTTCTCTAATTTTTAGCCTAAATGAACAAAGATTAGCTTTAGTTTAGTAGGTAGAAAACCGTTGCCTGAATGTTTCTAGCCATGCCTCATTTGGCTCGAAATGGGATCATCAATGCATTCATTTGGTAACATCACGAGGTCGTAGCCATCATTCACTCAGAGTGAGCCCGGTTCGAGGTGAGATATCAATACGATGGAGTCGTACCCTGCATTGATATCGAGCGCATGCATAAAGAGGAGTGCAGACGGAGTTAATCAATGCTCACCAGAATGAACAACCTCTGATTACATCCACAAGTAGATATGGCCGGAGTCTTCAATGTGACCAATTTGTAGCTAGAGCTTTTAGAGACTGCTCAATGCATATTTATCATAAATATGGCCCAAGTCATCAATGCGTGTGTCTGTAGTCGAGTCTTGTAAGGTCCGGGTGGTGAGTAGCCATCGTCTTTTAATTCATTCTCTTTTCGTTTTAAACTTTTTGAACCTTTTCGATCTTTAAAGTACTAAATTGTTAAGTCCTACATGAAGTTGTAGGCAAGTAGAACCTTAGGGGTAGTGTTTGTCTACTCTGATTCAATTGCTTTTCGATAGAAGTTTTAGGCTCATCACATCACTCTTTCACTTCGAATCAATAGGATTTCCACTTGTGTACTTTTGCGTACTACAACGCCCGCACACGAACACCAAGAGCTCACTTCGAATTTATTATTTTCCTATCGAACTTAACGGATTCGAACCCTAAGTGACCACTTCGGTGTGAATGCTGAAAATTTATGCAAACAAATAGATATTATTATTGATTAAATAAAAGTTATACTATACATATTATTAATGATATTATCCGCATTGACACTAATAATCAAGTCTTGATTTGGTTTTGCTTGAAATAGACGTGAGGACGCTTGTGGAGAGTCGCTCTATACAGGTGAGGGGAGTAAAAGGGCCTTCTACTTTCCAACAACAAAACACGTGAGAACTTTCTCACACTGAGTTCTCCAATGTCCGAAATTTCTCACTTTTCATCCCATGAAGCATTTTTCATCAAATAATTAATGGTAGCAGCACGTGACAGATGCGTGGCTTTAAGAAGATGTATGAGCAAACTTTTAGAGATGAAAGAAAAAATTATTCTTTGGTTGTCACAAATAGAGACAAATTAAGAGATGAACCCAATGAAATTAAAGCCCTTCTAGAATTCCACAAAAATTCCTTTGTGAAAATAAGAGGCATCATGCATACATATTATCTCATCTAAACCTGTCTCTAAAAGAGAGTTGATACATCGCCATGTGCATCTCATGTACATTTTTATTTAAATGCTGATGGAAAATTGTTCGAGAGGCTAAAAGTCAAAAGATCCTGTTTGCATAAGTTTCTTCCGGCCGCGCCGAAGTGGCCGCTCAGGGTTCGAACCGGCCGAGTTCGATGGAAAAACAACCGATTCGAAGTGAGCTTCTTTGTGCTCAGGTGCGGGCGTGCCAGTGTGCAGTAGCACACAAGTGGAAGTCTTATGGTTCAGAGTGAATGTGAGGTGGTTCGAAATGGAATTAATGCGAATCGAAATGAAACAGTGATGCGCCTAAGACTTCTATCTGAAAAGCGATTGAATTGGAGTAGGCAAACACTACCCCTGAGGTTCTACTTGCCTACAACTGAATGTAGGACTTAATAATTTAGCACTCTCAAAAATCGAAAAGGGTCAGAAAGCTTAAATCGAAAAGGAAATACATTAGAAGATGATAGCTACTCGCCATGTGGACCTTACAGGACTCGACTACATACACACGCATTGATGACTCGGGCCATATCTATGACAGAGATGCATTGAGCAATCCCTAAGAACTCTAGCTACAAATCGGACACATTGATGACTCCGGCCATATCTACCTGTGGCCGTATTCAAAGGCTGTTCACTCCGACGAGCATTGATTGACTTCGTCTGCACTCCCCTTCATGCATGCGCTCGATATGAATGCTGGGTACCACTCCGCCGCATTGATATCTCACCTCGAACCGGGCCCAATCTGAGTGAGTGATGGCTACGACTTCGTGACGTTACGGAATGAGTGCATTAATATCCTCACTTCGAGCCAAATGAGGTATGGCTACAAACACCCCGTAGCGGTTTTCTACCTACTTGAACTAAAGCTATTCTTTGTTCATTTAAGCTAAGGAATCAGAGAAGTGTGGACTTCTTGATTGAGAGAAGTGTTTGATTGATTGACGTTGTGTGTTCATTTCTGTTCTTTTGATGTGAAGAATACAACTCCTTTTATAGACTTCAGGCTGCAACTGCCTTCCTTTATTCTTGGAGCTGGAAATGATTTATTCAAAACATGGCCAAAAGATGAATGGCCGGCCTTATTCCTAGAAGTGGCAGTTGCTGCCATCTTTATTTAAATTTCAAATATTAGCACCATATGACCTTTATTTTAGGCATGCGCTTATTTTCTATCTAACAACTCCTAAAAGTGAGGGGTTTGAATTTAAATTTATTATCTATTTTCTATTTTTATATTTATTTGGCCGACTGCGCCATGGGCCGTGATTTCATTTCGGCCTGGGCCTCCAACATGGGCTCTGTGGACACGTCGAAGTGGCCTGGGCCTTTGTTAATTTATTTTGGTGTGGCGAAAAGGACAAACATTAGCCCACTCCGAATTTAATTTCAAAGTTTTATTTTTGGGCCCAAACAATGCGCCCCGCAAGTTGTGGTCAAGTAGTAAGATTTGACCATAACTTGGTTTAAGCTTTATTTCCTTCGCGCCATTACATTTGGCGGCCCTTTTTTATTCATGCTTTCCATACTAACTTCTTCTGGCAAACTTCTTCATTCATTCTTCCATAGATACTTAAATATTTTCCTCTTTTTCTGCTCACCTCGACTAACGGCTGTTACTGGTGCCATCATGATGGCGCCTTTTGAGAGTCCCAATACTAGCCGTTTCTAGTGTTTTTTTCACGTCTGGAACTCTAATTACTTTTTGATTCCCAATCTCCTAACCATTTAAAATTCTTACGTGCTCTAGAAAATTTAGAACTCCCCTTCAACCATTACCCTTGACTTTTAAGAGAACCTTTTCCTTTTTCCCCGCTAACCGTCTTCATCTCCTCCATTTTTACCCCAAATTCGAAAAACCCTAATTTTCTCAACATCGATGGCGTCCCCAAGCTCCACCATTTTCACATATGAAGGTTCCCACTCTTTGGGCCCTATTATTAGCGGGGATATCCCTCGCGACCATCCTCGCGATTTGGCCCGCTTCGAAGAGCGATTGCCGTACCCCGAGGGCCATATTTTCAGCACTTCCGTTCGAAATTGGCCATGGTTACCCAACTCTTCTGTCCACCGAGACTTCGTCATCTGGTGTGCTCGGGTCGAAGCTGTATACGACCAACTATGGAGAAGTATCGGGATTTATGAACCCATTCAGGTTTCGAAATCTCCATACTCTCTTGACATGGGTTTTCTTTAGGCGGCACTGCCGTTTTGGTGCCGTCTTGACAATACATTCCCTTTCGCTGCGAGCCCCATGACTCTCACCCTCCTCGATTTAGAGCAGCTGGCGGGTTTTTCCTTGTCTGGTAGCCCAATCAGTGTTGACGTCAAATACGAGGATCTTGACATCGCGGAGCTTTCTCATCTTTCCCGCGAGAACAAGTCTCTGACAAGCTACGGGCACTCCGGTCACAGACGAGGAGCACGTCCGATTTCTCACCCTGTGGCTGTGCAGATATGTATTCTGCAGCCAATCCTACCAACAGACGATGAAATTCTACTACATGGCCGGGGCAATGGCTGCTGGTGCCAGTTTGGCCTTGGGCCCAGCGGTGCTGGCTTTTGTTTATAAAGGGCTGCGTAAGCTGGTCAAAGTGAGGCAGGATCCTAAGAAGAGGGAAATACATCACGGCGGGCTGTGGCTGGTGCAAATGTGGCTTCAGGCTTACTTCCCTCACCTATGTGCCAGAGCCATTAATGTGAGGTTGGACAAAGAACTCTTCGCCATCTTTTTGGCGCGCACCAGTGTCTCCACTGCCAATCCTGAACGGGCTTTCGTTCGGTTTTATCTTCCTCAGGAAGGCAGCCTTCCCGATTGGAATGTGCTGTGCAGCGGTGACCCGGCGTTCTACCGCCAGGGGTCTCATCCCATCCATACTGGTGACAAGAAGAGGTGGGCTTCCTTCTTGACCGCTAGGGACTTACCTTATTGTTTTCGTTTTGACAATATGGTCTCCAGCCGTCTCCTGCCGTACGCTCCACACTACGTGGCCCGTCAATTTGAACAAGTACAAGAACCGGGGAATGGAAGTCTTTAGGGGTCTTACTGACAGCTCCTCGCGTCGTATGGAGGAATTTGAGTTCATTTATTTTGCGCGAGACCCCAGGGCCACTTTGACTTTTCAGTCCTGGTGGATTGACTATTTGAAGTGCTCTCGAACAGAGCCTGCACACGCGGCTGTGGCCCACTTCACCTTTTCGACCGTGCCCCCGAAAGTGGCCACTGACGTGCCTTTCTCCGAGGACGTTCCTGTTAAATCTACTGCAAACAAAAAAGGTATTGAGAAATTCGAACGCTTTTACAATGTTACCTAGAACCCCTTTGACCGTGATGGCTGCATTAGGCAAGCTTCAATCACCTTTTTCGAAAAGAAGGAGAAACTGATATCTAGGGCCAAAGAGCACTTTCATATTGCTAGGAAAAAACTAGAGGACCGTGCTCCACATTGGTCCACTTTTTACAAGCCAGTATGCTTGACTGCCCCCCCTTTACCTGACTTCGTTCCATGGGTGATCATACCCAACCTTCCCCCCGAAACACCCTTGAGCTTCCATGACGAGGTTACACTCAGTGGTCTATTTGCTGATGACCCCATGGGAGTTCGTAGGGTTGAACTCTTTGGGCTTGCCGTTCCTTTTCGAAGTAACGCAGTGAGCATAGAAGGGGAAGGTATTTCCTTCTGCCCTATTTCCTGCACCTTGGTTTTGCTTCTGTATGATTGTTGATTCTCTTGCTCGATTTGCTTTTTAGGTACTCGCAAGAAAATGGAGGCCATGGTGTCTGCTGCCACTGCTATCCTTGCTGGAATTCCTATTTCAGCCCCAAGTCTTACACCTGTGTCCGCCTCTGCATCTGCGTCTGCCAAGGTGGGTACCCGTCGTTCTACTCGTCACTTCAGCTCTACAAAGGTCGAGGGAGTGATTGAAGTGTCCGATTCTGAGGATGACGAACTTGATCAGGTATCTACTCTTTGATCTTATCTTTCTGTTTTTCACCTTGTTGATTTCTTCTCCCTGCAGGCATCCGGTCGGAGTAAACGTGCCATTCCAACCGAAACTGGCTCGAAGCGGCCACGCATCAAACAAATGGCGTTGAAGAGGCGCCTAGTGATGCCTGCTTCCTCTCCTGAATCCTCTCCAACCAGTACCCCTTTCGCCTCTGCTGATCCTCCAACTGAAGTATTGAGGAATCGCCTTCCGAGGAGGTAGACGTCGACGCGACTATCGACCGGATTCATGATGATCTTACTGAAGCGGGTTACACATCGGCTGACATTTCAGGCCTTCTTCCCCCCAAAAAGGATATGCCGCCCCCTCCTCCTCCTGTCAAAGTGACTGAGGTAACATTTCTTTTGGCCCATTCCTGCCCATTCGACGTCGTCCTTTTCTGACTTTTGATTCTGGCAGGCCGTCTCTCAGCCCGCCACTCAGGCTCTTTCTACCACCTCCTCGCTGCCAGAAACTCCTGCTGGCAGTTCCCAGGTAACTTCATCCCTCTTTGTTATGCTCCTTTGTTGGCTTCCCAAAATCTAACTTCCCTTTTCTCTAAAGCCAATCTCTCCCCGATCGATGTCAGGTTCAACGCCTTTGAGCAGTGCTAAGGACATGGTGGACCTGCTGGATTCGATCTTGGGAGATGCTCCCGTTCCTGAGGTGGCCACACATCTCTCTGATTCTCGCGTCCAGGAGCTCAAAATACTCCTTATAGAAGTGGACTCCGAATCTGCGCCGGCCATTTTTAGAACAAAAAGAGACTTACTTGACCAGATCCTTCAGGAGGTGGCTCGCCTCACCATGGCGCCCAGCAAAAGACGTTTCTACGAGGACTTTGCGAGGAACCTCCCAAGTCTTGGGATGAAATGCGAAAGCAACCATGCTCTCATCCAAACTCCTCACGTCTCCAGTACAGGTCCTCTGGTTGATGACCTGAAATCCCTACGAATTCAGCTGCACCAGAGGGCTGAACGGCAACTGGAGTTATCTGCCACGCGAGACACTCTCGTTGCAGAGGTGGAAAGTCTGCGAAAGCTTATCGAAGAGGTGGATCAACAATTACTCCACCTTTCCGGTGAGGTTGACCAACTGAAGGCTGATTTCAACACACGAATCAAAGCCTACCAACAAGCCAAGGAAAGGGACCTGGAGCGGAAGCATGAAGTTGAAACTGCCTCCGCTGAGCTTGATGAGGTGACCACTACTCTACATTTATTCTTTGCTCGATTCCGGGCTGATTTCCTGGGCGAAGGGACCCCAAGGGTCAGCGAGGTGGGAGGATATGGGGGTAGTCATATGGCGGAGGCTACTTCGACTTCCAACCAACCAGCCGGCGAGGCGGCTGGTCCAAGTGGCACTGCTCAGGGGAAGGACGCCCCGGCCACTTAACTTTTTAGTTTAACGGCCTGTGTGCCACTTATAAATGGCAGCCTGTTGCCAAAACAGATTTTTGCTCTTCATTAGTTTTCCTCTTATGAATTCTTAAGCCATTTTTGGCTCAATTTGTTATTCATTTGATTATTTTAGTCTATCTAACTTCATCATGTTATTCGATCTGCTTACTTCAAGATTTCTTCAAAAAATATTTACATGTGGAAAAGAAACCTCATAGTCGCACAAATGGCATGATTGAACTGAGATAAACAGATGAGCAAAAATGTCCTAAGTACAATTGGCCTTACAGGCCATTTTGACTTAGGCTAATTCGGCGTTCTAATGGCAGTATCTCCCATAAGGTAGGGTGATACTTCTTCAAATATTTGCCATTAATTGGATCCCTGAGCAAATTCCCTTCCAAGTTTTCTAGTAAATAGGCTCTCCCTCTAGTTATCGAATGGATCGAAAAGGGGCCCTCCCAATTGGGGCTCCATATTCCCAACGCTGCATCCTTTTTCTCCAAAGGAAAGACCACCTTCCGCACTAGGTCTCCTATTTGGAATTTTTTTGGCTTTGACCTTTCTGTCGTAGGCTCTAGCAACTTGCTTTTTCTGAGCCTCGATGGAATCTAGCGCCTGTACCCTGATGTTCTCTACGGCGTCTAATTCGTCTATCATTTTGTAATGGTACTCCTCAACGGTGAGGTTATTCTGTTGGGCTATTCGTTCGGACCTCACGTTGATTTCCATGGGCAGAACTGCATCGTGGCCATAGGTGAGTCGAAATGGGGTAGTTCCCGTACTGGAGCGCTTGCTTGTTCGATAAGCCCATAACGCTTCGGAGAGCAATAGGTGCCATGCTCTAGGATTTTCTTCCACCATCTTTGAGATGATATTCTTTAAGGTTTTATTGGTGGATTCGGCTTGTCCATTCCCTTGTGCATAATACGGCGAGGAATGCGTGAGTTGGATGCCATATGTGGTGGCAAAAGCCTGAATCTCAGACCCTGTGAACATAGTACCCCTATCCGTTACGATAGTCTGGGGAATCCCAAATCTGTGTATCAGGTGTTCCTTGATGAATTTGACTACTATTCCCTGATCGGTTTGCTTGAGGGGAATGGCCTCTACCCACTTGGTGAAATAGTCCGTGGCGGTGATAATGTGGGTATACTGTTTCGATGAGGAAGGGAAAATGGCCCCTATTAGGTCGATGGCCCAACATCGAAATGGCCAAGGTTTGACAATTAAATTCATCTCTTCGGCTGGCACTCTCTGAATTGGACCATGCAGCTGACATTTCTCACAGCCTCTGGCCAGCCAATGGCAGTCTTGCACCATTTTTGGCCAGAAATAGCCATATCGCTTGATCAACCATGCCATCTTGCGGCCACTTTGATGAGCTCCACATACCCCCTCGTGGACTTCCATCATGATTTTCTTCGCCTCATCTTGTCCAACACACTGTAGGAGAACGCCATCATGACTTCGACGATATAAAGAGTCGTCTCCCAAGACCACACAGTTAGTTGCTCTTATTCTGATCTGTCGAGGTGCTCCTCGAGAGGGATCATTCAAGTAACTCAATATGGGTTCGCGCCAATCCTCAGTTTGCTTCATGGTGCTTTCTATGGCGCAAACATTGGTTCTTTCTAGATGAGAGGGATAGGCCTGCCTTGTGATGGTATAACTGGCTGCCCTACAGCCTTTGGGAAATTCTGCTCCAGTGGCCATCTGAGCCAACTCATTGGCTTCGAAGTTAGACTTTCTAGCCACATGCTGAAATGTCACTTCGTCGAATCCCATTAGTAAAGCATTTACCGTGGAAATATATTTATCCAATATGGGATTTCGACACTGGAATGCACCCTGGATCTGCTTAATGACGAGCTGGGAGTCTCCAGTCACATTGGTGCTAGATGCCCCCAATTCTCGTAGTATTTCTAATCCAAGGATCAAGGCCTCATATTCGGCTTGATTATTGGTGCATGGGAAATCGAACCGGACTGACATGCCAGTCTTGATTCCTGATGGTGAAGTGACCACAATGCCAGCCCCAGATGCTTTGTCTGTTCGCGATCCATCGAATTGAAGGATCCAGGGTTTCACGAATACTGATAGTATTTCGATTTGCTGAGCTACTTCGTTATCTATTTCGACACTGGGGTGGTCGGTGAGAAAATCGGCTAAGGCTTGGCCCTTCACAGCTTTTTGTGGAACAAATTGTAGTTGATACTCCATCAGGTGGATGGCCCAACGGCCTATCCGACCACGTACTACTGATCTCGAAAGCATGTATTTGACCACATCGATGCTACTGATCACAAGAACCTTTACCGGTAGCAAATAGTGTCGTAGCTTGATACATGCGAAATATAAGGTCAGACACACCTTTTCGATCGGATGGTATCTTTGTTCTGTGTCGTTCAAATGCCTGCTTAAGTAGTACACAGCTCGTTCAAGACCATTTTTGTCGTCTTGAGCCAAAAAGGCTCCAATGGTCTTGTCCGCTGCCGAAATGTAAAGCTTAAGCGGTTCTCCTTTTCGCGGCGGCATCATCACAGGAGGGGAAGTCAGAGCTTCCTTGATCTTATCAAATGCCTGCCCATGTTCTTCTGACCATTTGAATTGGTCATGGTCTTTTAATTTTAATAATGGTGAGAAAATCTTGGTTTTGCCCGCCAGGTTCGAAATGAACCTTCTCAAATAATTGACTTTTCCAAGAAACTGTTGAAGTTCTTTCTTGGTTCGAGGTGGTTGGGCGGCCAAGATGGCCTTTGCCTTGTTCGCTTCCACTCGATTCCTTTCTTATGCACTAGGAACCCAAGAAAATGGTATGCGGCCACGCCAAACACGCATTTTAGCGGGTTTAACTTCAACTGAAATTTTCTCATCCTGTCAAAGGCCTTAACTAGGTGCTCTAAATGCTGAGCAAAGCTAGTAGACTTAATGATGAGATCGTCGATGTAGACTTTGACGAAGTCATTCATGTAGTCATGAAAAATGCAATTCATAGCTCGTTGGTATGTAGCTCCAGCATTTTTAAGGCCAAACGGCATAACTTTCCATTGAAAGGTACCAATGCCCCCCGGGCATTGGAATGCCAGTTTCGGGATATCCTCTTCAGCTACGAAGATCTGATTGTATCCTGCATTGCCGTCGACAAGAGTTAGGTACTCATGCCCTGCGACGGCATCTATCATCATGTCGGCCATTGGCATTGTATACTCATCTTTCGGAGATGCCAAATTTAAATCCCTGAAGTCTATGCAAATTCTCAGTTTGCCATTCTATTTGATGACTGGCACGACATTGGCTACCCATTCGGGGTATCTGGCCACTTCGATGAAGTCTGCCTTAAGAAGCCTTTGAATCTCTTCTTTAATCAATACACAGACTTCGTCGGACATGCGTCGGAGAGGTTGTTTGCGTGGCTTAAACCCAGGCAAAATGGGTATTCGATGTTCTACCAAGTCTCTGCTGAGACCAGGCATTTCATCATAATTCCATGCAAAACAGTCTTTATATTCCTTAAGTATGCCGATCATGGCCTCTTTGTTTTCATGGCTTAATAAAGCACTAATGTAAGTGGGCCTATGATCGTTTTCATTGCCGAGCTCCACTTCGATTACAGGATCTTGAACTTGAATCCTAACGTCATCGAGCTTTGCCGGAGCGGCACTCAGTTCTTTCATCGTGATCTCATCTGTCGAAGTGAGATCTTGATCATGCTTATAAATTACATCCGCATTACAATTGTGGTAATCGGAAAGATCTTTGGCCAATAAGGCCAAAGTTTTATTTATTATTTCTGATCCGGCATTACCCAGAATTATTACAATTTCGTCTATGTCGACGTTATTCATAATCAACATTTTGAAAAGTAGAAAGCGGCCTTTCTTCGATGTTGCAAGGCCTGCTAACCTCTTTACTCATCGCTACCTCTAAACTAACCGGCGCCACGGATGAAGTGGCACAAAGTGGACGGCCATGTTTGTCCTGTCCGATAAACCTATATGGTCCGACATTGTCGGAGTAGTACCTAGCTTCTACTACATTCACATTGGCCGTGAACGGCCTTTCTTCTGCCTTCACCATTTCTGGTTCGTTCTCGCCATCTCCCAAAAATACCAAGAATTGGTGTAAGGTTGAAGGGATGCACATGGCGGAATGGATCCAATCCCTTCCTAGCAAGGCATTGTACGAAGTCTTTGCGTCGATAACAAAAAAGGCAGAAGTGACTGTCTTATTTCCAATACTGACTTCGATTGGCAGGATGCCCATTATGTCTGCTTTACCTCCGGCAAAATTGCTAATCACCACATCGGTCTTGAGAAGATCAGCCTTCTCCTTTCCTATGCGTTTCATGATTTGGAGAGGCATGATATTCACTGCGGCTCCATTGTCAACCAGCATTCTTCCAGTAGGCTTGCCATCGAGATGGCCAGCCACGAAGAGAGGTTTTACATGTTTGGCCATACTTGGCGGCGGTTTCTGGAATAAAGCCTTGATCTCTTCGACCGTTTTAGTCTTCTGGACTGTCTGTTGAGTATTACTTACAAAGAAAGCGACCTGCTCACTGTCATCCCAAACTTCACTGCTCTCTTCTGTGTCATCCTGAGAATTATTGTTAGCATTAATATCGGAAGGGAATGCCCATACCATGTTGCATTCCATGTTGACAGCGTCGCCACTGGATGATGGTACGCCTGTGGTTTCCATTGGCAACTCTTTGTCGACCTGGTTTAGTTCTTCCATTTTTACGATCCATTCACTCAGCAGGTCTTCCTCCCCGACACAATCTGGTCTATCCGAGACATCAATCTTTGATACATCAGTCTCCAACATTATTGGATCAGCGACCTTTCTCTTCGACTGAATGTCAGTCGGGGTGACTATCTGGCTTTTTGGCTCTACTGACATTACTGCCTTCCCCTTGATGGGTTTCGTTGTTTCCCTCTTGAGTATTTCAGCTTCTTTCCGTTGCCTCAAATGTCTTCGATACTGTGTTCTTGTCATTTCACGAGGACTTCTTCCGTTTGGGAACTTAGGATATCTTACTGCCGTCCAACATCCTTCCTGGACTGCTGGCGGTTTAATGAACCTGGAATGGACTGGTTCTCAAGTTGGTTCATATCTTTGAGGTGGGCTAGAGAGTGCTCTCCTCTTATCACTTCTGTCAGTCCTTCGGGGAGGACTTCGATTCCGCTCATTTCCATTTTCCCGCAATGGACCGCCATTGGCACAATGCCCCCCGAGCATGTGAGGAGAATATGGCACCATAGGCGGCTGTAGAACCATGGGAAAGTTGGCCATGGGATTGGCCCAAGGATAGTAGGCGCTAACTGGATAGACCCATGGCACTGTTGCCATTTCGGAATGACATCTAGCGCAAAGGCCTAATTGCCATCCTGACTGTATTATTTCCTGCTCAGTTTGTTGGTTTTCCTTTTCGGCTAGGTCATCCTGAACGTTGACCATGTTTACTCCCTCCGCCTGGAATGGTTCTTTGTCAATTCCCATTTTCTTATTCATCCATTCCGGTAGAAAGCGCAACGTGCCGTTGTCTAGGCAACTCTGAATCATCCACCTGAAAACCAAACAATCATTAGTGTTATGAGTCCATGCATTATGAAATTTACAATACACTTTGCCTTCCAGCTCTTTGGCCATTGGCATTCTATGGTCACTAGGTATTTGGATTTTGCCATCAGCCAATAAGTGATCAAAAATAGCTTCGGTTTTCGACACATCGAAACCATAGCGCCTCTCTGTTTCAGAACGAAACTCGGGTTTATTTAGCATGCCAGGAGGCATTTTGATGAGAGGCTGTAATGCACTTGGTTTTATTAAAGCCGGGCAAACCGTGTTCTTTTGGCAAACGACTTGGGCTAAGCCCACTTCGTTCTCCCATTGTTCTTTTTCAACACTAACCAAGTCATCTTGGACTTCGGCTAGCCCAACTTGATAATGAGTGGCCTTACCGTGATGCCCTCTTCGATTCTCTTCCCTTAACAATTTCTCATATTCAGTGACATGCCTCATTAAGTCAAAAATTGATGCAAATTGTTGGCCAAACATTTTCTTTTTTAATTCAAGGTGCATGCCTCCTATGGCCAAGCTTATGTAACTTTCCTCGGCCATGATCACTGGGCAAAAGTGTCTGGCCCGGACGAATCTCCCCATGTATTCTTCGGCTGACTCCCCGGGCATTTGTCTCATATTGGTTAATTCCGATATGGATACCTCAGGGGGTAGTCGATAGAAGTGACTATGGAAGAGATTCTCCATTATTGGCCAGTCGGGAACAGACCCAGGTCTGAGTCGAATGTACTACAAGAAAGCTTTTCCAGTTAAGGAATTCGAAAACAAACGTAATTTTAGGTTTCCGTCCATTCCGATCTCTCCACATTGTATGGTAAATTTAGCAATATGTTCAATTGTCGTTTGTGACCCATCCCCACTAAACAAAGTAAAAATAGGGACCCTAAAACCTGGGGGAAAAGGAATCGTGTCGATATGAGGGGGGTAGGGACGAGAATACCTGGGTGGCGAGGCTGACCGTTTATGCCTTGCCAACTCCTGTCGCAACATTTCCTGTATCTCTTGTCGAGACACGGCTGTGTTGTCATTCCGATTGGTGGGATTTGTGGCAGTGGTGGCAGGTTGGGGCCTTCTTGCCATGTGTGGCATGGCATAGGGGATCTCAGGTCTTTCGAAATGATCTCTGGAGCCCGATCCTTCCCCTTCCAAGAGTATTCCTCTGGATTCGAACGCCACTCTTTTGCCAGTATCAACGTTAGGGTTCCTTCCATGACAATCATTTTCTCCAATGTTTAGTCGTTCTTGCCGTGCATCGGCAAGGTCGGGCCTGTGATGCTATTCGGCCTCATTTCGTTGTGCGGTTTCTCTTACCTGTGGAACGTTGTCCATCCTTGACGCCACGCTGCGCAAGTTCATTCCGTATTGTGGATCTGTTACTCGGAGTGATTCTAACATGGTGGCCATCTGTTCGGCCCTCTCCGATTCTTCCTTGCATTGTCTTTCTATGACGACCCCGAAATCCCTTTATTATTATTATTAGTCTTATGGCTATTATTAGATTAATACTATCATTATTGGCTACATACATGCATACATTTTTAATTACAACGTATAAGGTACATTACATAAGGGTACATCAACAAAAGAGAGTCTCGACTTGCTAGTTTACTATTGATACATAGCAAAAGCAAAAACCCAAAACAGGTACGCAGCGGAAAATCCTACATCCTTCTTCCTAATAAAATGCTTCAAAAGGTTCCTCCTCCTCACCATCATAAAAGCTATCTTCGGAAGCATCTAAAATATAATATAACATGGAATCAACATACGTTGAGTAGAAACACTTCTTTATACACATAAGGTGCTCGGGTGTCAAGTGCACATTAGTTACACATAGCACATATATAATTTCACACTTTCTACCTTTCGTCACCTGACAGTGACCCTTATAACTACCCGGGCCGAAATAACAACCAGCACATTTCTCCCGCCAGCCTTATCCTCCAATGGTCGTATCCCGGGCATACGCCTTAGTATTGTTCTACGACCCTCTCTCTTGAGTAGATCCCTCCATCTACCCAAGGGAGGGATTAGGAGATGGAAGGGTGGTGAACTCTCCCGGCTACTCAATAGTATGTCCCGGTGGAACACCCCCCAGACCATTCCAGCACATATGGGCCCATCCACACAATTGCAATTTGTTCACATATGCACATAATCATAGTTTAGCAAAGTAAGCTCCACACTTATAAATGAAAGCTTTATATTTGCTTATTAAGCATATGTAAATAGATAGTAGCAAAATATGTAAATAGATAAAATATAAATATAAATATATAAACATAACTAGTATAAATATATAAATATAAAGACTAAAATATAACTAGTATAAATATACTTAAATATATATATAGATTAAAAGATAACTAATATAAATATATAAAATGTGATATAGATAAGTTTACATATATAAAGATGATAGAAAAATATATAAACTATATAAAGTGTGATATAGATATAAGATGATTGAAATTATCTACATATGTATATAAACCAATAAAATGAATATAACTATATATATACTTATACGTACCATATATATATATATATAGATTAAAGTAGTCTTACTAAGTATTACTAAGTATATAATTAGTCTATAATAAGTAGACATATATATATACGTACATAACTATATATATATATACCTAATCTCTAATAAATTAGTTAAATGAATAGATAACAATACTTTAAATATTTACATATATATACGTACATATATATATATATATATATATATACATGTATATTTCTATAATCATCAAAGTAGGCATAAAACTATACAATAAAGTATAATAAATAGATATGTGGAGCTTTCTTCACAAATACTTTCAAGACAACATAGGATATTCTCCTACTAGCTCAATTAAAGAATCATGGTCTCATACTACTTCATATAAAGCATAGAACTCACATAATAATTCAAATAAAACATAAGAATGCCATGTTATTGTAAAAAGGCACAATAATCACATAGTTTTCCAAGAAAGCATAGTAAGCACATAGAACTCCAAATAAGCATACTAATCACATAAGATCTTCAAGATCATGCTCATAATACTATCCATCCTTCAACTTCCTCCCAACAAGAGTTAAACATGATAAAATGAACTATAAAGTAACATGAAGCTAGCAACATAACTAAAACCCTCAACTTGGAGGTATGTTTGGCAAAAGCTCTCACTCTAGGCCATTCAAGCTTGTTCTTTTACATTGCTTGGGCACAAGAGTATGGAAGCTTGCCTAATCTCCTCAAGAAGAAGAAGAAAAACCCTCTACTTAAGGTATAAAGAAGAGTTCCTACCTTTGTTCTTCAAAGTGTGTAGTAATTTGGAGGAAGTGAAGTGTTTGGAGGAAAAATGAAAGAGAGTGTAAGAGCAAGAGAGAGTGCACGGTTTTGGGCTGGAAAAATGGCTGAAAAATGAGGATTTTGGTATATATGGTCTTGTGTAATTATCTTCCATGTATTAGACACAAATATCCAATTATTAAATTCAACTAAATACCTATTCCATACATTATACATGGCTATATATGCTTACACCTATTCTTACTAAATACCATGTATATGTATGTGGGTATGTGTGTGTGTGTATATGTAGCCATGTACATCACCACTAATATATAGTTATTTATGTATATGAGGTTCAAGAGTATGTATTAGTAAAGATATTTTGATAAAATATAAAATAAAATCAACTAAAATCAAACAAAAACATATATATTCTGAAACTCTTATTTATTAAGTATTTTATTGCTTATTTCTCAGGAAAAAACGAAATTTGGGGTTGGAGAGGTGAAAAGACCAAAATACCCCTTGTTTTGCCAATTTTTCGAAAATTGCCCAAAAATAGAAATAAAATTGTAAAATTCGAAAATTAATTTTTATAAGTCAAATAAAACCTAGAATATTTATTTGTATTATTATTTTAATTTTTGGATAATAATTAAGCATTTTAAAAATTAGATTTCAAATTAATAACTTAAATACAATGTTTTCCGAAAATTACTAAAAATGCTTGGAAAAATAGGTAAAAGTTGAAAATAATCTATTAAAAATTTCTGGAAGTTTAGAAGGATCAAATGCATAAAAGTTTAAAAATATTTGGAATTTATAATATTTTATAAATATTTAGGTAGTAAAATGCTCACTAGTTCACAAATAAAATCATATTTGAAAAAATAATCTCTAGAAATCAATAACTCACAAAATAATCCTATAAATTTTGTATAATATAAAATATGTAAATAAAGGATTTACCGGGTCGTTACATCCTCCCCTCCTTAGAAAATTTCGTCCTCGAAATTGAGTCGAAGCCTAATCGAACAACTGTGGGTATTTCTCTTGCATCTCTTCTAGTCGTTCCCACGTACTTTCTTCAATCCCATGATCCTTCCATAGAACACGAACTAATTTTATGGTTTTGTTTCTCAAGGTGTGTTCTTGGAAGTCTAGGATCCTCACTGGCTCTTCGACATAGGTCAAGTCTGGACTAATGTCGAGGGACTCATGGTCGACAACATGAGAGGGATCAGGATGGTATTTCTTAAGCATAGACACATGAAATACGTTATGTACTTCTGCCAAAGTTGGGGGTAAGGATAATCGGTAGGCAACTTTCCCCACTCTCGCAAGTATCTCAAAAGGTCCAATATAGCGTGGGTTAAGCTTGCCCTTTCTCCCAAACCTCAAAACACCTTTTCTTGGCGAGACTTTTAAGAATACGAAGTCACCCACTTCGAACTCCAAGTCTTTTCGTCGTCGGTCAGCATAACTCTTCTGACGACTTTGTGCTGTCTCCATCCTTTTCTTTATCATCTTGATCGTTTCTGTTGTCTCACGAATCAAATCTGGGCCTATTAGCTTACTTTCACCCACTTCACTCCAACAAACTGGGGATCTACACTTTCTTCCATAAAGAGCCTCAAACGGGGCCACGCCTATCGTGGCTTGGTAACTGTTGTTATAGGCGAACTTTGTGAGGGGCAAGTGTCGATCCCAATTCCCACCAAAATCTAAGGTACACGCTCTAAGCATGTCTTCAAGAATCTGGATAACTCTTTCAGTCTGTCCATCTGTTTGTGGGTGATAAGCTGTACTAAAATTCAACTTAGTCTCCAAAGCCTTCTATAATCCTTGCCAAAATTTTGAGACAAACCGAGGGTCTCGGTCAGATACTATACTTACTGGGACACCGTGTAAGCGAACAATCTCATTTTTATAGATTTCTGCCATCTTATCTAGCGAATAGGTCTTAGCAAATGCAAGAAAATGGGCGCTTTTTGTGAGTCTGTCCACGACCACCCATACTGCATCGTGACCTCTCTGTGTTCGTGGTAGTCCCATAACGAAATCCATCGTAATGTGTTCCCATTTCCACTCAGGGATTGGAAGAGGTTGCAATAACCCAAAGGGCTTCTGGTAGCTTGCTTTAACTTGTTGACAAGTTAAGCACTTTGCCACAAACTCTGCTATCTGCCTTTTCATTTTGGGCCACCAGTACTGTCGTCTCACATCTTGATACATCTTGTTTGTCCCTGGATGTATTGTGTACTTGGTGTTATGGCATTCCTCTAATATCTCCCTTTTCAGCTGCTCATTGTTTGGAACATATATTCGATTTCGAAATCTCAAAATTCCATCGTTTGGCAATGCGAACTCCTTTTCTTGGCCGAGGTTAACCCTCTCTTTAACCCTTCGGAGTTCGTCGTCCATTTCTTGTGCTTCTTTAATTCGCTGAAGTATCACGGGCTGAGCATGTAGTTGTGAAAACACAACTCCAAACTCCCGTTCTTTAGGTTTCCAACTTGAGATGTCTTCTAAAAATTTCCATTCTTGTATCATTAAGCAGGCTAGGCTAGCCTTCCTACTTAAAGCATCAGCTACGACATTCGCTTTACCCGGATGGTATAGAATGTCGCAATTAAAATCAGCTAGCAATTCTAACCATCTTCGTTGTCTCATATTCAACTCTTTTTGAGAGAATAAATACTTGAGACTTTTGTGGTCAGTAAATACTTCAAATGAAGTACCAAAAAGGTAATGTCTCCACTTCTTAAGAGCAAAGACAATGGCTGCCAGCTCTAGATCATGCGTTGGGTAGTTTTCTTCATAAGGTTTTAACTTCCTCGAAGCGTAAGCTACTACCCTTTTATTCTGCATAAGTACACAGCCTAGTCCTTCTTTGGACGCATCTGTGTAGACTACAAATCCTTCATTCCCCTGTGGCAGAGTTAACACAGGGGCGGTGACCAATCGATCCTTCAATTCTTGAAAGCTAGTTTCACAATAGTTATCCCAAATGAACCGCACTTTGGCTTGCGTTAGTCTGGTTAAGGGGCGAGCAATCTTGGAGAAATCCTTGATAAATCTCCGATAATACCCAGCCAAACCCAGAAAACTTCGCACCTCCGTGACAGTCATTGGTTGCTTCCATTCCACTATGGCTTTCACTTTTCCTGGATCAACTGCAATCCCATCCTTCGACACTATGTGTCCTAAAAAGGCCACCTGTGTCAGCCAGAATTCACACTTGCTGAATTTGGCATACAATTTCTCTTCCCTCAGCGTCTGAAGTACTATCCTCAAGTGCCTTTCGTGCTCTTCTTCCGACTCAAAGTAGACCAGTATGTCATCTATAAAGACAACTACAAATTGGTCTAGGTATGGTCGGAATATCCGGTTCATCAACTCCATGAACGTTGCCGGGGCATTCGTTACACCGAATGGCATCACCACAAACTCGTAGTGACCGTACCGAGTATTAAGGGCGGTCTTAGGGATATCTTCCTCTCGAATTCGTACTTGATGATATCCGGTTTTCAAATCCAGTTTTGAATAAACTGAAGCTCCTTGAAGCTGATCAAATAGCTCCTCAATGTTCGGTAGAGGGTACTTATTCTTGATGGTAACTTGGTTAAGCGGACGATAGTCGATACATAACCTCCAAGTTCCATCTTTCTTCTTGACAAATAGTACCGGAGCTCCCCATGGTGATGTGCTCGGGCGGATAAACCCTTTATCGAGTAATTCTTGTAGTTGGGTCTTAAGCTCATTTAACTCAGCAGGGGCCATCCTATAAGGAGTCTTAGAGATCGGAGCTGTTCCAGGTAACAACTCGATTACAAACTCAATCTCCCGATGTGGAGGTAAGTCTTTCAAATCATCAGGGAAAACATCGGGGTACTCATTTACTATGGGCACCTCTTGAAGCATCTTCTTATCTTCCGACTTATTCATGATATGGGCTAAGAACGCATAATTGCCCTTCTGTAGCAGTCGATTGGCTTGTAGAGAAGAGATAATGGGTAATGCGGGTGTGGTTTTGTTCCCTACGATTTCAATGATAGGTTGATTCGGGAAACAGAGCCGCATAACTTTGTGATGACAGTCTACTTGAGCGTAGTGTGTTGCTAGCCAATCCATATCCAAAATAACATCAAAGTCATGAATGGGTAGTAATACTAGGTCAGTAGTCATCTTTTGGCCACCAATTTCTAGTGCACAATCTCGATAAACTAAGTCCGTCTTCCATTTAGTTCCAAGGGGTGTTGTGATTTCTAATTCGTAAGGTAAGGCCTCAGGTTGCACTTGTAAACTAGTAAAGAAACTAGTCGATATATATGAATGCGTAGAACCAGGATCCATTAACACTTTAGCAAAATAACGGTCAATGAGAAGCGTACCTTCCACGACCGCCGAATTCTCGACCTCGGCCTGGTTCATAGCAAAGACCTTCCCTTGAATTCGTGGATTCTCCACTTGCTTCCCATTGCCCTTTGTATTCTTTCCAGTATTCGGGGTTGGCACTGATTTGTACTGAGGGCAATTCAATACAAAATGCCCACGACCTCCACAAGCTTCCAAATCTTTCTTTTCTTAAGTTCAACAAAGTACATAGCCTCTACCTTTCCCCATTCTCAAGGTCCTTATCTCAGTACTAATTTTACCAAAAGATACGTTTTCGCAAACATATAATTCAACCTTATATAAAATCCATTAGATGCACTAGAGGTTTTAGCAACTTCATATATACTCGTGGTGACTCTCGAGTTGGTTCCTATAGGTTCAAGAGGTAGATTTTACACACGTCGAACTTAAGTCACATAATTTCACAAGTATTTACAACTATTACCCAAAAAAATTCGCCTTATACTCAAATTAGTCAAGTATTTGCCATTTAGGGGAGCAAAGTATGCACTGGTCGGCCGCCCAGCCACACCCGCCACCCTGCATGTCAAACACATCTCAAGGAAATTCATTCCTACTCAACCTATTCGGATCAAGCCTATCTCCTTTCTATTCCAAAATCTTACGCCGAGGATCCTTACCCAGCATAGCTTAGGCGTAAACCCAAGCTCTGATACCACCTATGACGACCCCGAAATCCCTTTATTATTATTATTAGTCTTATGGCTATTATTAGATTAATACTATCATTATTGGCTACATACATGCATACATTTTTAATTACAACGTATAAGGTACATTACATAAGGGTACATCAACAAAAGAGAGTCTCGACTTGCTAGTTTACTATTGATACATAGCAAAAGCAAAAACCCAAAACAGGTACGCAGCGGAAAATCCTACATCCTTCTTCCTAATAAAATGCTTCAAAAGGTTCCTCCTCCTCACCATCATAAAAGCTATCTTCGGAAGCATCTAAAATATAATATAACATGGAATCAACATACGTTGAGTAGAAACACTTCTTTATACACATAAGGTGCTCGGGTGTCAAGTGCACATTAGTTACACATAGCACATATATAATTTCACACTTTCTACCTTTCGTCACCTGACAGTGACCCTTATAACTACCCGGGCCGAAATAACAACCAGCACATTTCTCCCGCCAGCCTTATCCTCCAATGGTCGTATCCCGGGCATACGCCTTAGTATTGTTCTACGACCCTCTCTCTTGAGTAGATCCCTCCATCTACCCAAGGGAGGGATTAGGAGATGGAAGGGTGGTGAACTCTCCCGGCTACTCAATAGTATGTCCCGGTGGAACACCCCCCAGACCATTCCAGCACATATGGGCCCATCCACACAATTGCAATTTGTTCACATATGCACATAATCATAGTTTAGCAAAGTAAGCTCCACACTTATAAATGAAAGCTTTATATTTGCTTATTAAGCATATGTAAATAGATAGTAGCAAAATATGTAAATAGATAAAATATAAATATAAATATATAAACATAACTAGTATAAATATATAAATATAAAGACTAAAATATAACTAGTATAAATATACTTAAATATATATATAGATTAAAAGATAACTAATATAAATATATAAAATGTGATATAGATAAGTTTACATATATAAAGATGATAGAAAAATATATAAACTATATAAAGTGTGATATAGATATAAGATGATTGAAATTATCTACATATGTATATAAACCAATAAAATGAATATAACTATATATATACTTATACGTACCATATATATATATATATAGATTAAAGTAGTCTTACTAAGTATTAGTAAGTATATAATTAGTCTATAATAAGTAGACATATATATATACGTACATAACTATATATATATATACCTAATCTCTAATAAATTAGTTAAATGAATAGATAACAATACTTTAAATATTTACATATATATACGTACATATATATATATATATATACATGTATATTTCTATAATCATCAAAGTAGGCATAAAACTATACAATAAAGTATAATAAATAGATATGTGGAGCTTTCTTTACAAATACTTTCAAGACAACATAGGATATTCTCCTACTAGCTCAATTAAAGAATCATGGTCTCATACTACTTCATATAAAGCATAGAACTCACATAATAATTCAAATAAAACATAAGAATGCCATGTTATTGTAAAAAGGCACAATAATCACATAGTTTTCCAAGAAAGCATAGTAAGCACATAGAACTCCAAATAAGCATACTAATCACATAAGATCTTCAAGATCATGCTCATAATACTATCCATCCTTCAACTTCCTCCCAACAAGAGTTAAACATGATAAAATGAACTATAAAGTAACATGAAGCTAGCAACATAACTAAAACCCTCAACTTGGAGGTATGTTTGGCAAAAGCTCTCACTCTAGGCCATTCAAGCTTGTTCTTTTACATTGCTTGGGCACAAGAGTATGGAAGCTTGCCTAATCTCCTCAAGAAGAAGAAGAAAAACCCTCTACTTAAGGTATAAAGAAGAGTTCCTACCTTTGTTCTTCAAAGTGTGTAGTAATTTGGAGGAAGTGAAGTGTTTGGAGGAAAAATGAAAGAGAGTGTAAGAGCAAGAGAGAGTGCACGGTTTTGGGCTGGAAAAATGGCTGAAAAATGAGGATTTTGGTATATATGGTCTTGTGTAATTATCTTCCATGTATTAGACACAAATATCCAATTATTAAATTCAACTAAATACCTATTCCATACATTATACATGGCTATATATGCTTACACCTATTCTTACTAAATACCATGTATATGTATGTGGGTATGTGTGTGTGTGTATATGTAGCCATGTACATCACCACTAATATATAGTTATTTATGTATATGAGGTTCAAGAGTATGTATTAGTAAAGATATTTTGATAAAATATAAAATAAAATCAACTAAAATCAAACAAAACATATATATTCTGAAACTCTTATTTATTAAGTATTTTATTGCTTATTTCTCAGGAAAAAACGAAATTTGGGGTTGGAGAGGTGAAAAGACCAAAATACCCCTTGTTTTGCCAATTTTTCGAAAATTGCCCAAAAATAGAAATAAAATTGTAAAATTCGAAAATTAATTTTTATAAGTCAAATAAAACCTAGAATATTTATTTGTATTATTATTTTAATTTTTGGATAATAATTAAGCATTTTAAAAATTAGATTTCAAATTAATAACTTAAATACAATGTTTTCCGAAAATTACTAAAATGCTTGGAAAAATAGGTAAAAGTTGAAAATAATCTATTAAAAATTTCTGGAAGTTTAGAAGGATCAAATGCATAAAAGTTTAAAAATATTTGGAATTTATAATATTTTATAAATATTTAGGTAGTAAAATGCTCACTAGTTCACAAATAAAATCATATTTGAAAAAATAATCTCTAGAAATCAATAACTCACAAAATAATCCTATAAATTTTGTATAATATAAAATATGTAAATAAAGGATTTACCGGGTCGTTACACTTTCCATCAACTCCTGGAATCTCTGGTTGGACTCCAAGATCCACTTTTCCATTACACATAGTGCGTCTTCGCCACAGTTGGCCACTCTGGCTAGTAAGGCGGGTGCTTCTTGAATCGGCGCCTCTTCAGGCGCTCTTTGATTTCGCTCGAGCCTGTCAATGATGGCTTGAACGTTGGGAGGTGGATTATTTCCACTCATCTCTTCATTCTGATCACTGGCTGCCTCGCTTCCACTGTCTGAACCGAGGTCAGCTCGAGTTTGGCTCCTTAAGCGTGGTGGTGCCATGACTTGCTGTTTTTGAATTTTAATTTTTAATTTTTTGTGAGTTTTCAATATAGAATGCAAGTATGCACTTGACCGAAATAAAACGTGCTTCCTAAGACCTAAATGTTGACAAAACCTTTTCGAAAACTGAAATGCGGTCCCACTGGGCATGCCAGAAAGATATGTTTGCATAAATTTCTTCCGGCCGCACCGAAGTGGCCGCTCAGGGTTCGAACCGGCCGAGTTCGATGGGAAAACAGTCGATTCGAAGTGAGCTTCTTTGTGCTCGGGTGCGGGCGTGCCAGTGTGCAGTAGCACACAAGTGGAAGTCTTATGGTTCAGAGTGAATGTGAGGTGGTTCGAAATGGAATTAATGCGAATCGAAATGAAACAGTGATGTGCCTAAGACTTCTATCTGAAAAGCGATTGAATTGGAGTAGGCAAACACTACCCCTGAGGTTCTACTTGCCTACAACTGAATGTAGGACTTAATAATTTAGCACTCTCAAAAATCGAAAAGGGTCAGAAAGCTTAAATCGAAAAGGAAATACATTAGAAGATGATAGTTACTCGCCATGTGGACCTTACAGGACTCGACTACATACACACGCATTGATGACTCGGGCCATATCTATGACAGAGATGCATTGAGCAGTCCCTAAGAACTCTAGCTACAAATCGGACACATTGATGACTCCGGCCATATCTACCTGTGGGCGTATTCAAAGGCTGTTCACTCCGACGAGCATTGATTGACTTCGTCTGCACTCCCCTTCATGCATGCGCTCGATATGAATGCTGGGTACCACTCCGCCGCATTGATATCTCTCCTCGACCGGGCCCAATCTGAGTGAGTGATGGCTACGACTTCGTGACGTTACGGAATGAGTGCATTGATATCCTCACTTCGAGCCGAATGAGGTATGGCTACAAACACCCCGTAGCGGTTTTCTACCTACTTGAACTAAAGCTATTCTTTGTTCATTTAAGCTAAGGAATCAGAGAAGTGTGGACTTCTTGATTGAGAGAAGTGTTTGATTGATTGACGTTGTGTGTTCATTTCTGTTCTTTTGATGTGAAGAATCCGGCTCCTTTTATAGACTTCAGGCTGCAACTGCCTTCCTTTATTCTTGGAGCTGGAAATGATTTATTCAAAACATGGCCAAAAGATGAATGGCCGGCCTTATTCCTAGAAGTGGCAGTTGCTGCCATCTTTATTTAAATTTCAAATATTAGCACCATATGGCTTTTATTTTAGGCATGTGCTTATTTTCTATCTAACAACTCCTAAAAGTGAGGGGTTTGAATTTAAATTTATTATCTATTTTCTATTTTTATATTTATTTGGCCGACTGGGCCATGGGCCGTGATTTCATTTCGGCCTGGGCCTTTGTTAATTTATTTTGGCGTGGCGAAAAGGACCAACATTAGCCCACTCCGAATTTAATTTCAAAGTTTTATTTTTGGGCCCAAACAGATCCATAAATTATGAAACTAAAATTAAAATGTCTTAATCAATGGAATTTGACTTGAAAATGAGATACATCATGGGATTAAAATTGCCATTTTGTCTGCAGAGATACCCAATATCGGCTTTTGGCCAAAAAAGCTGTTTGAAAATGATCAGTGGTTGCAATTTGGCGGTTTTGAAGGTCGTAAATTGACCAACATGGAGATGTTGAATCTTAAAATTGTTTTGAAATTTTTGTTTGACGTGATGAGGTGAGTCCATCTGAAGTAAAGGAGTCTCTCTGATGGCTGTGGTGGGGTGGCATAAATGCTAGCATTAACTAGAGGAAGTAAATGTCTAGCTCGATTTAAAAGGCACTTAGGTTTGGTTACCTAATTATTCAAGCCAAATTGAAATACAATATGAAGTTTCATGAAAATACTAATTGGAGTGGATTATTTAATTTTCAAGCCAATTTGAAATACAATTGAAGTTCGATGGAGAATTTAAAATACATATAGGAACTATATTTTATTTTATTTTAATCTATTGACTTAAGTTTACGCACGCAAAAATAATACGAAACAAATACATAAAGTTAATGCATGGTTTGAAGTGAAAATGTCCTTTAAATAGAAGACATTTCACGTATATGTGGATAAAAAAGTATAATTTGTAAAAAAAAAATAATACGAAACAAATACATAAAGTTTATGCATGGTTTGAAGTGAAAATGTCTTTTATATAGAAGAGATTTCACTTATATGCTGATAATAAAGTATAATTGGCAAAAACAACTTGAGTAATTTGTTTGGTAATTGTATATCGTCTTTATCATGTTCATGTGATCTAAGATAAAGAACTATATATTTTACCATATATCTAGCCAAGGCTCTCAACAAATTAATTATCCAGCGTAGTACCAAAACCAATAATACATGGAAAATAGAGATTCCTCGTTCCAAATTCTACTTTTTCTAAATGTTCATCCATGATATTTAATTTCTTAAATTACTTTCTTTCAAAGATATGGTTTCTCGTTTATAAAGTAATGATGCGACATTATTAGTTCCCCATTTATTACTTTTACGAGAGAAATCGTAAATTCAAAATGGGACATTAAATAGGATAGTGAAGTTAAATAACGATGAAGATGACAATATTAATGAAAGCAAACCAATACATGACAAACACGATAATTAACTAGTATTGAGGGTCTATCTGTAACCCTACCCAATAACGAACTACAAATCAGAAAATCCAAAATGGGAACACTCAAACGTGACAGTCCATTTGTCATGGGCTAAGCAGCAAAGGCAAATGGGTTTGAAACCCACTTAGAAAATCGTAGAAGTTTGAATTATCTCATGATATAATAATGTACCATCCATTCGGCCATGGACAAGGTAGCTTCATTATTACAGTATATCTCGTAAATCCAAAACTTTTGGTGATGGATTAGTGTTAAACTGAAACGTGAGTATAAGAATAACATATGACATCGAAATTGTAATGATTAAATTTAGAGAGTTTTTGGCTAAATTTATTTTAAAACGTTTATAAGCTCGTAAAGTTTATAAAATATTTTTTAAACTTGTAAACTTCCATATCTTATTTTAAAAATTAGTTCTTAAATTATTTCGATAAAAAAAAGAAAATTAATTTTATGAAAATAAATATTTTTTGAGATAGTAGAAATATACTATTGGAAAAAATAAATACATTTATATGATTTATCTTTTAGCATTAAACAGATTATAAGTTGTTTCAAAAAAAAAATAGAAAAAAAAAAGTTAGGGGAAACTTACTTTTTTTGGAGTTTATAAGCTCTTAACAACTTATTTTTGGAGCTTATAAGCTTCTTTCTAAACAAATTACCGAACACTTTTAAAAAGCTTGGCACTCACATTCTTTATATGATTTGTTTTTAGAACTGCAAGTTTGTCTATTGCATGTTGAGAAGTTACCCTTACCTTTGTATACGAGCCATATTGATATTCCTTTTGGAAATGCATCAGATAATCTGTCATATTTTGGCCAATGTCCAGCATTTGACATGTGATAAAATGAAGAGATAGTCAATTTGTCTTTAGCTTTCTTGCTAGCTTCCTATAGTTTGGTATGATATTCTCAATATAATTCTAGCACGTGATAGATTTTGAGATCACGTTTACTACTGTATTCCATGAATTTTCAATGAGATTATCACACCCCTCATTCGTTGCTCTCTCTTTTCATAATTTTCAGTTTTTTGCTAAACTCTAAAACAACTTATAAGATATTTATAGGAGTTTATAAGCTCAACCAAACTCTCTCTTACTTTTAATTAAATAGCATTAGGATAGAAACATAAAAAAATAAACTTTATTATCATACACAATTAGAGCCATAAATGTAGAATTTATTTTAACTAGTAGATCGAGCACACTCGATGCGCGTGCCAAATAAAAATGAGATATAATATAATTATGTGCTTAAATGTGTAATAAAAAATTAAGAATTTATTGAAAATGTAAATAAATATATACAATATCATATAGTCAGAAAAAAAAAATTAAATGAAATTATATAATTAAAGAAATAAATAAAAAGTAAAGATCAAATAAATATTAGAGATAGGAATGTAGAGAAGAGAGATAGAAACATAGAAAAAAATAATAATAATCTACATTGATGAGGGGAGACGAGAGAGGATAGTAGATAAGAAGAAATTAACTTCGGGATCAATTTAGTCAGTTCAATTAAAAGAACCAAAGGCAGTTAACATAAAAGCCTGGTGTTTTATATATAGTATAGATTATATAATTTAAATAATTAAATGGTCCTCATAATTGCTTCACTAATTTATGTCAATAATGTCCATAATTTTTGTCCATTAATATACACATGAATTTTTGGGTTTTTTGACTTGGTGGACACTCTTCCTTGATGAAAGGAAGTCTATGTAAGTATTTCCCTAGAAAGTTTCCAACACTACTAGAAAAATACCTATTTGCACCAGATTTTGTGATTGATTTTATTGAAAATCAGTCAGAAAAAAGTTTTGCCACTAAAAATAGGAAAGAGGAAGAAATGATTGCGTTTCTTCTTATTTTAAAGGATCATAGAAGAATACACCAGGATATATAAGGAAAAATCAGGAGTGGTGTCATGACCCGGAAAAAATATCCTTTTATTTTATTAAAATATATTGGATTGAAATGCGTAACGGTAAATATTTTTATTGTAATATATAATAATACAGAAATTTACTACAACGTAGTGAAATCATAGTTGTACAAAAGTTGTTATATGAGTGAAAATAATAACTTTAGCTAAATAAAAGCTTCGTAATGCCCTCCTCTTCCTCCTGATGGGCTAGAATGTCTTTGCCTAAAAAAAAATGTGTTCACAACACATGTCAACACAATAGTTGAGTAGAAATTTCGTTTGATCACATAAGGTGCTCGTGTGTATCATATGTGCATATAGTCATAATATCTCACATAATATTTTACATAACATTACCTTTTGAGTCACTTATTAGTGACTCCCTTATGTCTTCCACAGTACAATATTCCAACCATTCACATCATTAATCCCCATATTCCATCCGTCCACATCGATTCCATCCGTTCACATCGGTGGCCATATCTCGAGATTATGCCAATTCCCTACAACCAATACCAATACATGGAACACTCCGTCCATGCAAGATGGGATGGATAGCGAGAACTGTTTTAAGACCGGCAAGCCCATTGCCGCCCGGCCGAACTCAGCCCTATCCACACCGAAAACACATTTGGGCCCGGCATGCACAAATAAAGAGTTCCACATATTGTCACATAAAGAACATACTTCCATACTTATAACTTTATATATAAAAGCATACAAATAGCATATTTTGGAATAATAAACATACATGAACATAAGACATGAATATAACTAGAAACATAATTTCTAATAACTTGAAGTAGCATAATGAAGCATAATATCATGATAGTAAAATAATAAACTAGCACTAGAAACTAACTTATGTAATTAAGAAAATCCTTACCTTGCATACATCAACTATGGAGGTATAATATTTATGAATTAAAGTAGGAACCTATACTTATGAAATTAAGTAAGGTCCCTATCCTAATTAAATAAACTTCTACCTTTGAAGAGTGTTTTATGAAATTAAGGGGATATATAGGAGGATAATATGTATATAAGTATGTAAAAAGAAGGGTTTATGTATATAGATGTGGGTAGAAGATATTTTCTAAATATGGAGTGTTTTTGGTGTTGAAAGTAAGGTGAGTGTGGGTGGGAGTGTTTTAGGCGGGATTTGTGTTGTGTGTGTGATGGAAATGAAGATCACCCCCCTCCTATTTATAGTTGTTAGCCAAGAAACAAGATTATTTTATTTGATTTTATCTTGTTAATTAATGTGATCTTCCAACTAAGCTTATCATTAATTATGTTCACACCTAATTGTGGTTGTAAGTTACACAAGTGTTACCCTAAATAATATGAGTTGTATCCTAAATTATATTATGTTTTAGCCTAAAATGATGATTCAAGCCCTAAACTCATTAGAATGCTCCAAGTATAAGATTTGCTAGATTCACCAAATAAATGTAGGAAGATATTTTAATAAAATATTAACACAAAATCAAATAAAATCAAATAAAATCTGATTTTTATTGTCCTAATCTTATAAAATCTGAAATCATATCTTTATTTCATTAAAAATTCGAATTTGTATTTATTTATTTTTGTAAAAACTGAAAATTAGGGTTTTAGGTCATAAAATTCGAAAATTCATAATTAATTTAGAAAATTTTCAAAATTATGAAATTTAATCTTTATAAATATGAAATTATATGTATATTTCCCAGAAATTAAAAATGTTTTAGTCATATTTTCGAAAATTGTGTTGGAATGTCAAATTCGTCTAAAATTTGGAAAATCATATAATTTATTCAAAATTGAATCTTCTCCATGAATAAAAGTCTATAATACTTATTTATATTATTTTTGAAAACTCATAAGTATTTCAAAGAGGGATTTTCCAAGAATAGTAATCAAAATCCGAAAATTAGCACTTTACCGTTCAAATTGTAAATTACTCTCAAAATCAGACTAAAATTTGAAGACAAGTAATAATAACATTTCCAAGAAGCAAAAGATTTTAAATCAATTATTTAAATATTAAGGACTAACGGGGTCGTCACAAGTGGATAATGATAACCTTTCCACGAGATAAGGAACTCACTAACTAAATAACTCTTATCTATTTTAGATACTGTATTATTTATTTGATAAAGATAAATCTGATAATTAAACAAAGATTAAATTAAATATGATAATTAAAATACCCCTTCAAGTTGGTGTACAATTGTTTTATACTCCTCCATATAACTAAATTACCAAAAAAAAAATGTACAATGACAAAGGTAGACCCCTCTAGATGCCTAGTCCGCTTTTGTAAACACCTCTAGATTTCTGTGCCCATTCTTTTTGATCAATAACCTTTCCTTGGAGTACATTTAAGGTATCTGAAAGTATGGTAAACTGCCTCCAAATGTTTGATTAGTGTTGAAACCACAAAAAATAAATTCTACTTTTCTTTAAAAAGAAATATTGTAGATAAGGCAAGAAGGGTCAAATCCATAGGAATAACTTTTGATCAAATTCTAAAATAACTAGGGCATTAAATAAAGTAAAAGTAAGGGCATTTGAAAGAGATTACAACTATAAGTGATTTAAATAAAATAAACATAGGAATTCAAATAAAAGAAATCAATATGAGGAGATCTCAATCGAAGGTAATTCTTAGTACAATATTCAATGGATTTATAGTAGATTCAAAGATAACGCAATAATTTCAAGCAATAGACCAGTTACAGCCATTGAAAAACTCCTCCTACCTAATCCTTCCTTAATATTAAATTAAACATGCAAACTTAATGAATAATTCCTATAATGCCCCGGTACTTCCTACTATTTTAGAATTTATTATATATTATGTTTCATGCAAAATATTTGATATAAAATCTTTTAATTCCTAAAATTTTTATGAATTTGAAATTTTATTCTTTAAAATTACTTTATAACGTAGACCTTAAAGTATTAATTTTGAATTGTGATTGTTATTTTTTCCAAAAAATAATATAATAAATATTTTAGACATGTATTTATTTTATTTATTTTGAATTTTCTAAACAAATTATTCAATGTTTGTAACTTCAATGTTAAATTTCGAATTTATATGAAAATATGTAATTTTTGAAGTTTATAAATACAACAATATATTTTCTGAATTTATATGTATAATTTTTAAATTTTAATTATTTATAAATATCATTTTCGAATTTTAATTATTTGTAAACCTAATTTTCGGATTTTAATTAAATGATAAAATAAAGTCTAGAATTTTAGTATATTTTATAATTATTTTGCAAGAATATCTCCTCTAATACATATATTAGTAGTGATTTAAATATTTACATGTACACACACATATTCATATATAAACTAGTGGTGAATTATATATCTACTTATACACACACACATCCATATATATGCTAGTGGTAAATTATACCGCCACATATACACACACACATCCATACATATATTAGTGGTAATTTCTATATCTACATATACACACACACATCCATACATATATTAGTGGTAATTTCTATAACTACATATACACACACACATCCACATATATATCACTACAAGAAAACACTCAATTTTCGGTGGAATTTTTCGGCAGAATTTCGGCGAAAAATTAAAAAAATAATAATAATAATTTTTAACTTATACATCTACATAAACACCTATATGTCCACATACATAAATATATATATATATATATATATATATATACTAGGTAATTCATATTGTGATGTGTATATATAAATGTCCATATAGAATGAATGGTTTATATATTTATTTTGTTATAATATTAGTTATTTCTTCTCTTCCTCCTCTATAAATAGATCCCACCTCCAACCCTATTTTCATCGAAAATCCCGCCTAGAAATACACCCCCACTCTACTTCTACTCTCAACACCCAAAACACTTCCTTTTTATAGTCTATCTTCCACCCACATATATATATATATACACACACAAAGCCTTCTATTTTCATCCATATATACCTATTAGCTTCCTATATAGCCCTTTATATGCCCTCTTTTGTCCCTAAAAACATTTGAAATGTAGAATCATTACCTTTCTCATAAGTAGTTTAGGCAACATGATTTTAGATTATTTTCATAAACAAGGTTTTAACTTGGGTTTACCAAAATAATGGTAAAAATACCAAGTAATTGCCTACATTCACATTGTAAGATTTATGCCTCAAATTATTTGCTATACATAGTTAACATCATGATAATTGTCTTCGTGCTATTATGCTTTTGTAAAGATATATGCATGAACATAACATGTTTATTTATGCTCTTTATGATCTATGTGTTATGAGAAAGTTATTTCTCAATTATGTGTTGGGCCCAAAAATGTGTGGAATGGACTGTGGCTGAGTTCCGCCGGGACATTCTATTGGAGATGCCGGTAATAAGTGTTCCAGCCCTCCATCTCCTAATCCCTCCTCATATGGACGGAGTGTTCCATGTGAGAGTGGGTTGTAGGAATTCGGCATATGCCTGGGATATGACCACTGGTGTGATTCGGTTGGGATTGGTGGAATTGTGGAGTGACTCGGTTGGATTATTGATTGTTTGATCGTGGTGGGAGTTATAAGGTATTACATCACTATATGTGATGAACATGGAGTATTATGTGATTTTACATGTTTATGTGCAATTTTCACACACTTGCACCTTATGTGATTGTGTAATAGTTCTAGCCAACCGTCGCGTTGACTCATCTTTTCCAACATTTTTTTTAGACAGAAATGGGATAACGTATCAGAGTGGTGCAGCGGAAGCGTTGGAAACCTTTTACGGAATAAAGTTTCTTTTGTATTCTTTTAAAGCCTTGTATTTTGTACAATTTTATGTGAAAATTATTATTTATACAACTATGAAAATATTACAGCTGCGCGTTTCAGTCCAACATATTTTAATAAAATAAAAGGGTATTTTTTTCGGGTCGTGACAATTCCTATTTGACAAATAGCATCAATCAAAAGATGGACTTCAATTTGTTAACAATATTAAGAATTAGAAAGACTCAATCCTAGCCAACAAACTGCAAACGTGCATTCATTTAGGAACCAGATATATATTATCATAACATAATAAAAAGTTTTGACACAATCAAAATATGCTATTTTCCACTTAATATTAGTTCAATTAAACCAATTACGAATGCAACTCTATTATTTGAATTAATGCTATTCTATTACTCAAACAATTGTCTGAAATTGCATAAATAATAAAATAGCATTAATTAACTAATAGTCTTTCCCAATAAAAACAGAAAATATATATGTACTGCTAAATTAAAGAGATGAAGAAGATATTTAGATCTCACAATCCTTGTAGAACAGTGAAAGTAAGAGTATCGTTCCCACGAGGAAAGGTATACCAAGCACCAAACTTATAAGTTTTCTATTGTTTAAGCTACGAAAATATTCGGGATAAGATGAAATAAAAACAAAAACTAAATCAAAGCAAATAAATCAATAAAAACTAAGTAGGGCCTAGGCATCGTTGATTGAATCCTCCCTTGTGATAAATTAAACTTCCATTGATTTTAATTAATACACCTCCACAATCCAACTCACGAAAATATTTGTAATCTTCTTTCGAAAGTTTAACAAACGTGCCAAGGAAGCTGTGCATCTACTTTCGTAATCACATACGGATTCCTTGCCCTATTGCGCATAAGATTGCGTTAGTTAAAAAGTCTTTAACAATATTATAACTTAACCGATTGCCCAACGAATATGGATTAGTTTCTAATCTATGCATTCAAATATTGTCTTTTAAAATAGTCAAGATTTTTCACACATCCTTCGTACGAATATAAAATGTAAAGCTTGAAGATTGGCCAAAAATTCACAAGTAATAAAATACCTATGACAAATCACTAGATAGGAAGTACTGTAAAATACCAAACTCAAAAATTCAATAAAAATCACAAAATTTTCATCTTCAACTTAGCCTAGATTCCCTATTGACTTAATTAAGCAATTACCCATAAGTGAAATATAAAACAAAACAAAACATAATGAAAGTAAAAGAAACTAAGCAAACTTCAACTTTTGACGATAAATCTTGATGAATTGAGGTTTTTGGCTTTGGAATTGTCACCCTTCCTAAAGCTTTTGCCCTTGAATTCTATTCAATTCCCCTCTAAAAGTCCTTCTCATTTTGTGCTCAAGATATCCCTTTTCACAAATATTATAGTAAAGCTGCATGATGTCAATAACCTTAAGTAAAAGGGTCACTTTTTGGAAAAATTGAATCGGGACCGGCTCTTCACCTTGATGTAACACCTTAAACTTACCAAAATTGAAATATCATTTCACACCCACTGGTTCAAAACAGGACGGCTTGACAGTGGAGGCTTAAGCCGCCTATTTGACATAATCACCGCAAAGGCACAAATGGGAACGTTCAAATAAGTCACGGGAGGGCTTAAACCGTCCCGATTCGACAATGTAAATTTCATTTGTGCACTTCTGACAACAAGGGACGGCCTCAATAAACGGGACGGCTTAAGCCGTCCTAAATCGAACCATTTTAGCGGCTGAAATGTAGCACGGGCCAAATATGCATCTTGTTTTTGTTCTATTCGTTGCAAAACGTTTTTCATATCAACAACATTATCCTCCAATTGTCGCAGGCATTATCTAATTGTAGGTGTGGAACGTGTATGAGAAGTGGATGATGATGCTTCATGAGCATCCGCAGCTACTCTCGGATGCACCCTTGCATTGCAAGATTGCAACTCACCTCTAGCACAAAAATGAACACTTCATTCTTCTCTTTTTAGTAAACTCATTTTATCCAAACATTTCAAATCCAAGGTATACATTGGTGTAGCAATATGCAATGTACTGACGTCAAGTTTGATCAATTTATCGTGAATGTCCAAATGAGTAATAAATGATCCTGAAATCAAAGGACGATGATATGAAAGCGCATCCTTCAGTTGCGAAGCGAACCAAAAATTGAGAATAACTTTTATTTTATTAATCAAGCAACATAGGAAAACAACTTAGTGTTTGTTATAATATTCATCGTATTTTGATGATCGAAAAAGGAGAATGCTAGAAACTTGTGAAAATAATGCAAAGCAAAAACTTTTAATAAAATTGGCCTTTGATATTCTAGGGTCAAGTTCACATGGGCATTTTGAGTGAAATCCCTATAAACACCAATATCATTAAACTCATCAATAAAATCACATAAGCTAGAGATGTTGAATTTTTTTAGTGATAAAACCCATTGTAATGTTAAACTCGGTGATAGAAAGATTGAAATGTTTTCCTAATAGCCGAAATTTAATCACTCCATGGGTAGTTAAAGAGCAATTATCTGGCTTTTTGAATTCAAATGTTGCATGGAATTCTCGAACTTATTCAATATAGGCCGAACAACGAATATCAACATACGATTGCCAACCAATTCCATCAACAAGCTCCAACACATGGTCTTTAAGATTTAAAGCTTCGAGAGTGGGGATATCTATATACTTACAAGGGACAATTGTATGTTTAGATATCTCAGCAAATTGGTTCTTTTCTATTAACAACGTAAATTTTAAATGACCATTTAACTCTGACTCAATTGGAGGGAGGATACTTTTACCTCTATGAGTGCGTCATTAGGTTCGTGAGTTGAGAGGTGGTGCTTCTTTATTGAAAGGTGATGTGCTTTCTTGGGGTAATATTGGCACAATTTTCGCCCAACCGTATAGTGGATGTTTGTTAAACTTTTTGCTTTTTTAAAGTTTTTGTGCCATCATCTTTTACTCATTTTGTATTATCCGTCCGAATATTATCACAATATGAGTCTAAATTAAAATAATATTATCTATTTAGAAAACAATAAAAAGTAACTCAAGTAAAATATAATAAAGGACTAATTAATTAGCAAAATAAAAGATAACAGTTAACAGAATCTATAATTTTTCTCATTGCTTGGCTTTATTATAAAATAGGAAACTAATAATGCCAACTTTCCAAAGTTAAAGAAAATAACAAATATATAATATTATACTATAGGAAAGCATCAATTAAACAAGAAAAGAGGATCGGTCCATTTTTTCCAATACAATCCGAACGGTGGAAATTGCGTGTGTGTGAGAGAGGGTTTTGTTGGGTGAAGAGAGAGAGAGAGAGGAGATTGATGTAAGTGAGAGAGAGGAAGAGGCAATTCAGATCTTGGAAAAGGGAAATGGTGGCAAGGCAGAGGTGTGTGAATGGGGGCTGGAATGATTGCTGACGAGTTGGCGTAGTGGGTGGTTCTTCAGCGATTTTGAGGCTGAGAGGGAGAAAAGAAAAAACGAGACCTATGGTGAGAGAGGTTTGGTGGTTCAAATTTGAAAATTGAGAAGGGGGACGAGAGAGATCGGATGACGGTGATGAGAGAAATTACAACGAGAAAAAGACAGTGGTTGGTGTGTGGTGGTGTGAGCGCTGCACCACATGTGAAATTCACCTGACAAATGGAGAAGAAGGGAAACAAGAATAAAAAAAAAGGGCGGTAAAGAAGAGAGTTCACTGGTGAGCCTCAGTTTTTGTCCGGAGTAGCGAAAATCAGAGAGAAAGAAGAAGTTGGCGTTGGGTCAAAGAAGATAGTGGTTGTGGCATTAAGGTTTAAAGCTGTGGTGAGTGGCCGCCGCTGGCATATCAACAATGATGAGAGTGTACCTGCAGCAATGGGTGGTGTGAGGTGAGGAGGGAGACATTGGTTTGTGTGAAATTTTGGTTTTTTGGAAAAGGATGATGTGCTCGGTTAAACTAAGAAAAAGCTTTTTTTTTTTTTTTTATAAAAAAAATGAAACTAAGGCATGACTTTTTCATGAAGAGCAATGTTACTAGGACATGGCCATGTCAAAAGAAAAGAGGCTTCGTATAACACTCTTCTAAAAAGAGCAATTTCATGTCAAATACAAGTCGTGCACACATCCTAGTACCAATGCACTTCTATTCAAAATTCTTCTCTTGATAAAATGAGACATGGACACGTCTTAAACTAAACTTCACTCATGGCATAAGTATTGCATATAGAAACACTACATACTACAATTAGAAGATAAATAATAATTAAATTACAACTAGACATGATTTAAATAAAACAAACATAGGAATTTAAATAATAAGAAATCAATATGAGGAGATATCAGCCGAAGGTAATTCTTAGTATGATGCTCGTTGGATTGATAATAGATTCAAATATAACTCCACAATTTCAAGCAATATACCAGTTATAGAAATCGGAAAACTCCTCTGACCTAATCCTTTTCTTAATATTAAATTAAACATGCAAACACATTAATTTATTTCTAATTAACAAATAACATAAATCAAATGATGGAGTTCAATTTGTTAACATCATTAAGATCTAGAAAGACCCGATCATAGCCAACAAACTGCAAATGCGCATTCATTTAGGAACCAAATTATATATTTCCATAACACAATCAAAATCTTTAGCAAAATCGAAATATGCTATTTTTCACTTAGTATTAGTTCAGTCATACAATTATGGATTTAATTGCACTAATTGGATTTATGCTATTCTTTTACTTAAGCATCCGGCCGATGTTGCATAAATAATAACATATCATTAATGGATGGTCTTTCCCAACAAAAATAGAATATATATAAATATTGCTAAATTAAAGAGATAAAGAAGAATGTTTAGATCCTACAATCCTTGTAGAACATCAACCTCAAATTACCATTCAACTAAAAATAGAGAACTTATCAACACATGGCTGAGAACAATAATAAAAGAAAAATATAAGTGATAGAGCAAAAGATAATACTAAGATTTGAATGGCTTTGTTGTATCCTTGTTTCTTAAAGGACTTGGTAAATCTATCAAACCAATCTTTTAGATATTGTTTTATCCTGTATAAAGATATTTTTCAACTTGCAAAGCTTGGTTTCAAACTTATGTTCAAAACCTGGTGGAGCTTCCATGTATACTTTCTTCCAAGGTCCGATTAAGAAACAAATTCCTTGTATCTAATTGGTATAAGTGCCACTCCAATTTCGCAATAGTACGTAAGAGAACTCGTGTTGTATTCGATTTTTCTATTGGAGCCAAGGTTTATTGGTAACAGATTCCATATGTTTGAGAGAAGCGCTTTGCAATTAGTCGTGCCTTGTAGCATTTTGAGGATTCGTTCGAGTTGAACTTCCCATTTACATCCTATGGGTGATTCTTCTTTCGATAAATCAACTTTATCCCATGTGCCATTCTTTTCCAATCCTTCCATTTCTTCAAAGATAGATTTCCTCCATTCAGGAACCCCTAAAGCCTCTTGTGCATTCTTAGGAATATCCACCCTGGACAATTGTGAGGTAAACGAGAGAAATAAAGAGGAAAGATTCTCATAAGATACGTACTTAGGGATATGATACAATGGAAATCTAGTACATGATCAACTCTTTTCTCTAATGGCAATTCACACATTTAGACTGTCAAAGAGTGATAAGTGTTGTTTGAATGGGTTACCTTGACTTAGCAAAGTTTTGCTTTCTAGTTTTGTACTTGGGTTAGATGACTAGCTTTGAAAGGAAACATTTCTCTCGCCACCTTGTATTTGTTTCCGCCGTGAGCAAAGGTGCTCAAGTTGTCTTGATTTCAAGTCAGGTTTTGTACTTGTTTCAAGATCATTTGTTGGCATAGCTACAAGAGAATCCATTTACTTATTTTCAGTTTAGGCACAATAAAGTTAGGGATATGACTTGATTGTTGTAAGTTTTTCTCCCCCTCACTATAACTCATTTCTTGAACTGGTGAGTTGCTCCCAAATTCTAAATCAAAAGTAACTAAGTCTTCACAAGAACTCCCCCTTAAAGAGGTGCTACTCCAAAGCAACTGTGGCTCAAAAACGTTAACATCTATGCAGGCAAATAACTTTTGGAACTTAGGATCAAAACATTTATAACCCTGTTGTGTTGGTGAATAACCAATAAAAACACACTTTAATAACTGAGGATCTAACTTGCTTCTATTAGGTTCATGAATATGTACAAAAGCACCAAAACCAAATACTTTAAGAGGAATATCTGATGTGAGCCGAGACATAGCAAAAACACTTTGACACCTATATAATGGTGTTTGAAATTTTAACTTTCATGAGGCATTTTATTAATAGAAAAAACAATAGTTAGAACAGCTTCACACCACAAGTATCTAGACACTTCTATAGCGAACATAAGATACCTTGTAACTTCTAGGATATGCTTGTCTTTTTCTATTTGGTACTCCATTTTACAGAGGTGTATTAATGCAATAGCTTTGATGTATGATTCCTTTAGCGTCAAAGAAGTTGCCTAGAAATTTATTAAAGTACACTTCGAAATACCCAAATTTTTCTTTGAAATTGTGTCTCAACCAAGGTGTAAAAGGTTTGAAACACATGCTTGACACCAGAATTCTCCTCAAGTAAATAAATCTAAAAAATTAGTTTATGATCACCAATCAAAGAAAAGCAAAATCCCTTTTTCCAGAAATTGTAGTAACTCTTGATGGGGCCCATACGTTACTGTGAATAAGTGAAAATGGTTTTGAAGGTTTATATATTGGAAAAGACGCACATGCACCGTGTTGTTTTGCATATTGACATACATCACAATGGAAAGAAGGTATATATTTATTGTGAACTAAATCTAGAAGCAATTATTTCAAGTACTAGAAATTAGGATGACCTAATTTGTAATGCCATAGCAGAATCTTATTGTGAGTAGGAACAAAAAAAGGGGTCAAAAAGTCTTCAACTGAGCTTGTCTACTCACTTCACCTCCTTTTCCAAAGTAGTAGAGTCCATTGTGCTCCTTAGCATTACTAATCATCCTCCCAAGTTCAAATCCTAAAACTCACAATGAGATTGCAAAAACTTAGCACAACACTGGAGATCTTTGGTTCATTTAATGATTGATACTAAATTAAAAGATATATTTGGAACATGAAGCACATCTTTAAGGATAAGAAGGTTTGAAATAGCAACAGATCCTTTTCCAACAACCGATGAAAGAGAATCATCAACTACCTTGACATTTTGGTTTCCTACAAAGGGATTATAAGAAATGAAAAGCTTTGAGCAACTAGTCATATGATCAATTTCACTTGAATCGATGATCTATGGGCAAGAGTAGTTGGAAGACACATCAAATGCAATTTTCTGGGGATTGTTACCTGTTTGAGCCAATGAACAAGATGGAATGGCTTTTGAGAATTGTGCGAATGAGAAAAGTTTATACAGTTGCTCCAGTTGTTCCTCATTGAAATAAGTTATCATTGTAGAACCTTTCAAATTGTTAGAATGCACGTTTTCTTCTATACCCAAGGTTTGAAAGGCTCTGGAATTATGGTTTGAACAGTTGTGTGAGCATGGTTTCCTATACGGTGGTTTGCTCTTGAGGGTCCCAATGGGTTTTCTATGTGTACCATGGCTTATGGCAATTATGGTACCACACTTTTTTGCACCTTTTATTCTGACACGATTGGCTAGATGAATGATAGTGATTAGTTTCACCTATCTGCCAACATTAGTTTTCTTCTTCATTCTTGTCTTCTTACTTCAACAGACACCTTTTGTGGGCACGCAAAAGGCTTTCTTTCCAGTATTCTTCCATTCACTTGATTGAGATCTTTGTTTAACCTGGCTAAGAAGATATAAATTATATCATTCTCCATCCTTTTTGTCTTGATCTATCTTTTTCACAATCCCATTCCTCATCATAACATAAATCAATTTCTTGTATAAAACAACCATCACGTGGTAGTATTCTATCACTTCTTGGTCGCAAGATATATTGTATTCTGTTATTTTTTTTATTTAGACAATAAGGTGTCACAAAAATTTTCAGTATTTGAAATTTAGCAAAGCAATTTTTTATTTTGCGACACCTTATTGTCTGTTGCAAATTTTTTCACATTATGCAATGCAATATTTTACAGTTCACTTTTCCTTCATTTAATAAACCATCTAAGGACATTAACAACTTTGTTTTAACATCTAGTTAAAAATAATCAATTTATTTATGTGAAATAGATATCCAATACCAATAAACATTCTTATCATTTCAAGTCTAACATCCAATAACCAAAATATAAAAGTATTTTAGAAGCCTAACATCCAACAACCAAAACCTTAAAGTATTTGAATAAACCCATTACTAATCCTGTGAATATGGATCATCTAGCCACCATCTCTACCATCACCTCAACCATTACCATCACCACCATCACCACCATCATTCCTGTTCCTACGAGTTCAATGAGGAGATGAAGATGAATGCTTAACTTGAGGAGATACTTGTGTAGGTGACATGGATGGAAGAGGTATAAAAGAAAATTGGGCAGAGGTACCTAGAAATATGCAGCTTGGTTGCTAGTTTCTTCAGAAAAAGGATTTAACTGTGACATCCCCACCATCTCATGAAGGGACTGCACTTAGGATGTCAAAGTAGCTACCAATTGTTTAAACTCAATGCTTTTGGTATTCATTTCCTCAACCTTCTTTCCAATCTTTTATGTTTGAATTATGAGGCGTCCAAGGATGTGTTGACATCTTGTGGATTTGTTAGAGGATGATTCTATGATAGTTGAAGCTATATAGGCCAAACCTTAGGCACGTCCCTTCCTTATTCCTCTAGTCACCTCAAGCCAAATCATTTTGCCAAATAAAAAAAAAGAGAAAAAACTATCACCTATTGTTTTACAAAGTTTATACAAATGTGTAGGATTTTTTTTGCATATATAAATAAATTATCAAACTCAACATCAATGTGCATCCGAAAGTCATCACCTAAAAGGTTCCTTTTGGGTTTGATAGTACTCCTTTCTCTCAAAGTATTCATTCTAAAAAGTACAAATTTTATTAATAAATCAACTATATATTAGATTTACAAAATTACTAACTCCATGAAATATTAAGAAAGCACTTAATTTCGTAAGTATTTTTTGTTAGTTCATTCATCCAAATCGAGTTTTAAGATGCAGTCGTTCCTGCATAGAGCTTGTTAAATGCCAAAACAATGGGTGGAGGATCCCTACCACATTTTTTGTTTTTTTTTTTTTTTACACTTATTAGTAAATATCAACATTTTAAATTAAATTAAAAAGGTGAATATAATGCAAGTACAATGGAATCAGTGTGGGTGAGGTGGGAAATATAACCTCCTTTTTAAACAAACTCTACAAACCACATATCCTTACGATCCTGAAGGATCTTAATCCATGACTCCCGAACTCCTCAAAAATAAGACTCTATGATGACGGTAATGGTTTGGGCATATAATAACTTCTCGGTAAACCAGTGACATTTAATTAAACAAAGAATTATGGGAGTGTATATAAATATAGAAGTATTATATAGATTTGTGTAAAGAAATTATGTGTAATATTTATATGAATATATAAGTGAAATATATGCATACAAAAATAACACTTACTTATAAATTGAGTTAAGAAGTTTTTACTATTTCCCTCAAGGTACAATGGCCTTTATCTGGGCAGTAAAATCATGATATTTTTCCACCTTACTTCAATCTGAATACCTTTGTCTATTGCATGCAAATTGGACAAGCTAACTGTCCAAAAGTCATCCAACTTGATAACATCCTATCTGTAGGATAGTCATTAATCATCCACATTAGTACAATCCTCATGAAAAATTCCTCCTTTCTTGAGATATTGTATGTTTCCATGTCATCAGCTCAAAGAACTATCAATTCATTAATCAAATCCTATAAGTACATTTTAATATCCCCTTTGGATTGTGTGGTCCAAGAATCAAACAAGTTAAATACATATAAGGGATTGTCACACACATTTTAGGGGCAAAGTTGTAGGATTTCACTATCCAACAAGATTATTGCGTCAATGAATAACTAAATGGATTGAATCCATCTCCACATAAGCCAACATGAACATTCCTCTTTTAGCGGGAAATTTAGTGTGTTTTTCGTCAAAACGCTTTTACGCTAGCCCATGGAATGTATTAGACAACACATTAGGCTCTTTTCTTTGCTTAGAATGCCACCTCATATGCTTGGCTGATTTTAAAGATGCATATAATCTTTTAAGTCATAGAATTAGGGGCAAGTAATGCATCCTTTTATAAGGAACTCGGCGCTTATTACCCTTTTCACATGGTTTAAATCACAATTGCCAACAAAATTTATTTCATATTTGCAGTGATCCTATATAAAACCTTAAGATACTGCAGACATTTAAGAGAAAAGTAATATAAGTTGAGCTTATAGTGGGTTTTGCTTACTATATGGTGGAAGTTTAGTTTTCATCACCACCTGGTAATAACAAGAGAGAATCTTTTAAAATGTGAAGATATTATTGTAAGAGGAATTATTGAATGGACTTACAGCAGTAGCTTTAGTTGGATGATTTCAAACTCTAAAATTTTGAAAGATAAACATTATTATTTTTAGTTAAAACATTACTAGTCTCTTTCTGTTATAAGTACTAAATTAGGCACCAAAAATTGTCAACTCCTAATATGTTCACTAGTACAAGTGACAAATCATATTTCAATAATCAAATGCTCTTACCTATTAACCAATCAATTACAAAATAAATAGAAATACTATACTTTTGGAAAGTTCCATGTGCTACAAATTATAGAACCTCATTAGGCCCAACCAAGTAGTTGTTCCTAGTGGTTGACATATGTCTATGAAATATTTACAATGACATAGGTCCACAAACGGATACGTAGGCCACATACATCCCCTAACCTAATCAGTGCATTTTCTTGATTGAGCCTACCTCAACAAATGAATTACAACTCAAACCAATTTCTCTATGGAACAGATTATTATGAATTGATAATAGTCAACAATTGGACAAGTGGTTAAGTTACAAACATTTGGTAGATTATGCTTGAGAAAAACCAAGAAGCAAGTTTATATATTTAGTAGAAATATGGTTAAATTCAATTCCGAATTTGTTGGTTTTCTATAGTACTATTTAATAACATGTCCTCTTTTTGGGATATCATTAAAACTAATCATTGGTCCTAATTCTAGTTTTGGAAATTTATACATTATATTTTGTGTGATACCCTGACCCAGTTATGGGACATATTATTAGTATTATTTATTATTATTATTATTGCATTATTATTGTTATTATTATTATTATTATTATTATTATTATTATTATTATGGTTGTTATTAATATTGTTATTCGTAGCCGAATCCTCTTGAGTTTAGGATTATTAGATTTTCCTATTAAGTCTAGGATTATTGGACTTATATTATTATCATTATTAGGCCTAGGATTATTGGGCTTGTATTATTATCCTATTAGGCCTAGGATTATTGGATTAATCACATTAGAATTGAGCATTATATTTAATTGGAGATTTAGGGTTAAATACTAACAATATATATATATATATGCATTAGAATTATAGACGAGAGGGAGTAGTCGAGAGGGAGAGCAGCAACAGACGACACCATAAGAGTGACTCCTTGAGATTGACACTCGGATAGAGGTCACTTGGCCGGGTAAGTAATTAACCTTGTTCAAGTTCTAATTGATAATACTCATGTAGGCCTTAGGATATTACAAGAAAACTAGATAACTTGAATTTGGATGAAACATGATTCAACCAATCACCTTTTGATTCAGGATTGCAATGATTACACATTCATCCATATACACACACATTAGTTAAATAGGATGGTGTACTATAGGAGCATATCACCATACACATATAAACCCGTCTTTATATACATACATATATATATATGTATATATTTAATTAGTCAAGTGCATGGTGAGATTCTTTTTGTTAGCATAGGTAGTAGTACGATTTCAATGATTTGGTGAGTAATTCTAATATTAAATTCCTACATCAACAATTCATAAGCCGTTTTGCAAATAGTATTTTTTTGGAATTTGTGCATTAAATGAATTGGTCCATGATATATAAATATATATATATATATATATAGTTTAATTATACTTCTAGATTTTTACGGTTCCATAAGATATGAATCTATATAGGTTAATTATAAATCTTGATTTTTATAGTTCCACGAGATATAAAAATACACATGTTAATTATAATCTAGATCCTTATTTTTTTTTATGATAGTACTATAATAGGATGTCAACTTTTAAGGAGTTATCCCAATTTGCAATCATTACATGGTGTGTCCATATTACACCTTTTGGTGTATGTGAGAGTGTTGCTATTATAGGATTTATAAAATAAAGAGTAATTGTATTATAATTAGTTCTCTTGATTAAAAGCTTTATATTTTTGGCCGAGGATGTTTTCACACAAAACTGTACTCGAGGGTAATTAAGGTTGGCTAAAGTTACATTAGTATTATGGATAAGATTAGTGTCTCTTTTATTTTATAATATAATTTCCGAATAGAAATTTATTATTCGTAATAGTTAGGAAAAAATCAGTAGTACATTGTTGGTATTCGAATTTAGTGTACTCCTATAGATTTGCTTATACACATATTTTTGTGCTATTAGATTCTCTCCACAACGATTAGACCTTGATTGTACGGTTGGGATACAATAAGAGATTGATTGATTAAGGGAAGTGGTTTCTTTCCTCTATTTATTTTTATAAAAATATGTCTTTCTTAAATTTATGCTTTCGTTGAAAAAGTGATTTTCATATATAAAAAGTGGATTTGAGCATGCTATTTTATGAATTTTCTATATGAAAAGCTAAACTTGTTTTGTGTTGTGCTATATGTGTATATATGAACATGCTCCGAACACTTGGGATACTATTGGTAGGAACGAGTTCTGAGATTTCCGACCGAGCTACGGGGTACAGTAGCAATTTCTGAACCCACTTAACGGGTTTGTAGTTAAGACCCTCCTACGGGTAATAATAGTAGTTTCCGAACCCACTTAACGGAGTTGTAGTTAAGGCCCTCCTATAGGTAATAATAATAGTGTCCGAACCCACTTAACGGGGTTGTAGTTAAGGCCCTTCTACGGGAAATAATAGTAGTGTCCAAACCCACCTAATGGGGTTACAGTTAGGGCTTGATCAAGTTGGCCAATAGAGATTTTGAATGTTCACGACCATGTATATATAAATGAATTTGTCTGATTCTGTATTGTTATCTGTTCCATTACTTGAAAGTGGAAAACGTTAATTTTTGAATCTTGGCTATGTTTGCAAAGTGTGATTTTTATGCTATATGTATGTAACTTGCTCAAATCCAATAGAGGGTCAAGAGACCTTTTACTGGGCGAGTGCGCTCACACCACTAATAACTACTTTGCAGAGGATAGTACCGACGAGGGCGACGAGGGCTAATTTTGGGTTTGGTGATTGGATTGAAGGTCCCTGCTTAGAGATTTTAGTTATAGGTATTTGTTTTGATATTTTCTTTTATGACTATCCATTAAGATTATCATATATTGATTTACGATTTATGTTTTAGAACTGGAGATGTAATAGTTAAGGTTATTATCTTTTTCACTGCGATGTTCGAGTAAGGTTTTTCAATAAATATTTTATGATTTTTAGTATGTTCTGATTTCAGTGGCGTAGTGTCTCTGAGTCCTTTGGGCTTAGGGGCATCGCCGTGCCGCGTCCCGGGTCCGGGGCGTGATAGTTTGCCCATGATATCTTGAACATTTTTTTTAATTTGATTTTTATGTTTAAAAAGTACAATACAATTGTGAGAAATAGTTATAGAACATATTAGGACATACTCAGAAGGAAAATGGAAAAGAAAAACACAAATTTACACATTGTATTAAAAGTTTTCAGCAAATAGTAAAATTCAAGGTATCAAATGAGAACAAAAATTAAACAGATTACATATTCAAATTTAAAGCTCTAGCTATATTATCTATCAACAAAAGCTTCGTTAACTATCCCACATAGACAAAATACCAAGATGTGGATTGCTTAATGAAGGCTTGGACAATCCTCGCCTCTTGAGCATGCTTTTAGGGTTGAGTTGGTTCAAACTCCTAATATTTGTACATGGTATCAGAACAAGCTAGGTCTTGCGTTGCGCTCCCCACTACACTAATTTGATGTTGCAGGTTATTTCCCATATGTTCGAGCCTAGGGGTGAGGGGTGTGTGTTAACTATCCCGCATCGAGTAAATACCAAGGTGTGGTTGCTTAATAAAGGCTTGGACAATCGACACCTCTTGAACTAACTTTTGGTGTTGAGTTAAGCCCAAACCCCTAATATTTCTACAAGCTCTCTGGCTGTACACTTTGTAACTTTTTTCAATTGAAGGTTTCAAGCAAATTTACAACTTTGCTAGGCATAGCTACTTACAATTAAAGCCACATGATACACAACAAATAGCAATACAAAAAGAATAAACAAAAAGCACTAAAAATCAACAACCAACCTATTATATCTCCAATTAAAAAACCAACATAACTCCATTAATCAGAAAGCAAATAAATCTCCAAAAAATATTTAGTATACGTAGAACTTTAGTAAAGCAACAATCTCCCCTCTTGGTATTTACTAAAATCAAATAATGACACATTAGTTTAATACTCCAATTTTCTTAAATTGAGAACCCAACGATCACACTGGTACACATACACCTAGGAATCACTCACTATATTAAAAGAAAAAAAAAATTGAAATGTATTGAATTAAGAAAATGAAAGGAAGCAAAAAGGAAAATAGGGCTATAGGAAGGATGGGATGGGAGAAGATTGGAGGGTGGATTGACAAGAATGAGTATTGGGGGGGGGGGGAGCCACTAGCTAGAGTAGAGGGTGTTTACAATCGCCACCGACAGTGACATTAAACAGAGGGGGCGACGTTGAATAGGGGGTTATGGGGTAAGTTTGTCGGGTTTTTTCTTTAATTTGTTGGTCTCACATATTAATTTATTGTACATTGCTATCTCATTAAAAGGAGCCCAATTATGTGATCCATTTAAGAAAAAAATTTAATGGGCTTACAGAAATATTATATTAAGTATGGGTCTTTTATGTGTAGAAGCCCGGTCAGACTTTAATTATGTTTGATGGGCCCATAATTAAAGTGTGACACATTAGGTATATTAGGGTATAGTCCATAAACCAGAAAAGAACAACGTCTTTCTTTCTGCCCCATCTAAGAGAGAGAATACAGAAAACTCACGCCGTCTTTCTTGGTTTAGAAGACCACTAACCCTAGATCCTGTTCTCTTCCGCATCTATCATGGATCGAGGTTAGTTATTTAGATTGAAAGCATTATTTGGTTGTTTACTAAAGATCTTGTGGTTAATCGATTCATAAGAATCGTATATTTGTTTTATATTATGGATTATTCGGTTTGAATCCATATCTTATGAAAGGTTATTCAACAAGTGGTATCAGAGCAGGATTAGTAAATAATCAAATATGTTTTGATTTATCCGGTTGTTATTAAATGTTTTTGAGCATACTTTAGTTAAATCTACAATATATATATTTATGTTGGATATATATTGTAGATGTATGTTCATATATGTAAATCTTATTTGATTTCATGTTATTATGTGGTTTTATTTATGTATTCATCAATGATAAAAGAAATCGATCCATAAAGTTTTTTTTCGGATGATTTCTTGATGATTTGTAAAATTTGGATTGTTGTCTCAAAAAAAAAAAGGGCAATAAAGCCTAATTGTATGCAAATAATGGGGCTTGAACACGAGACCATGCGCAAGTGCTGCGCGCTCCAAACCGTTGGGTTGTTGCTCGCATACTTGATCATGGTTTTGGTCTTTAGACTAGTAAGCAAAAAATATGAAAAGCAAGAGAATAAGTATTCCGTTGTACGCAGGGTGAGTCGAAACCGGGTCTGTTCGGTGGTATTATGGTATCCCTACCACCGAACTGCTACATGGGGTACGAACCTGCGACTGCTGTTGATTTGTAATAAAATAGTATTCATTTATAAAATAAAAAAAAGGAGACAGCAGCAGCGAGCGGGTCTCGAACCTAGGATCTTGGGGTTGGCTGTGTGTGCACTCAACCGTTGGGCTGTCACTCTATTTTGAGCACTAATATCATCACGCGTATTTGTACTTGGGATTGAACGCGTGTGTCAGATTTCAAAAAAAAAATGTTAGCCATATTGATTGAACTTGGGTTTATTATGTGATAATATGGTATTTATGCCTTGGCTGTTGCCAAGATCTATAATTGTATGTTGTTTTTATTTTATATTAAATTCAACATATGTATGTTTTATTTTGGGATCAAATCAAAATTGAACCCTTGAACTAGAACGGTATATCGGCTAGAAACTCGGACGGCCAGACGAAAAGAGTCATCTTTGCTGACTCGTGTCCTGGTATAACAACGCCACGTACAATTCGAGTTCAAAAATTATTGTATATAATATGCGCACTACTTGACCATATTGCTATTACAATATAGTTTGTGTATTTAGCTTTATGTATAAAGTTTCCTTTTAAGTAGTGCATTTGGGATTTAGTTATTTTGTCTATTTTGAAATTGTATAGATTGAACTAATATGTTGCCAAAGCAACCTCTATTAGGTAAAATTTATCACTTTTGAAAATATAGGCATGTTTCATCTATGCAAAATAATCGGCCCAAAGGAAGATTATTTTGGCCAGATGGTTAATATTTATGAATATGTTGTTCATACTCTTTTATCTATGCGAAATAATCAGCCCAAAGGAAGATTATTTTGGCCAGATATGATATTCATAAATATGTAAGTCGGCCCAAAGGAAGATTATTTTTGCTAGATGGTTTATGCATGAATATGTGAATTTTGTGTTATTTTGTCTATGCGAGATAGTCGGCCCAAAGGAAGACTATTTTTGGCAAGACAAAGGATAGTCATAAATATTAAAATTATCTTGGTTAACATGCTGGCAATTTGTCGGTTCAAAGAAAGGCATATTGCTAGGCCGTTTTCCAATTATGAAATATTTATGAATTATGTGACTCCATTACGAGTTGTTATTTTTGTCCAAAGACTAAATAACAATGTCGTGTTGGGTATTTTAGGAAACTATCAATATTCATGAATTATGGACAAAAGTACCACTTACAAGTTGTTATTTATGTCAAAAGACTAAATAACGATGTTGTGCTAGGTATCTTGAGAAGGGCACACTTGCATGTAATGTGTTTGATATATTTATTATTCACACTTGTACATGCTTTATACGGTTGATTTACTTTGAGCATATTTAATTTTCTTTATAGAGTCCTTAATATTTGCCATCATGAATAACATCCCATGTGCTTAATAGCACAAACCCTGAGAAATAGAAAAATGCACTTTATGATGTGCTTGGTTGCATAGACTTGACTATATATTAGGATTTGATAGTCCTGCAAATCTAATCATTAGTATTAGTACTATTGATAGAAAGTCGCATATGAGAAGTAGGATCAATCAAATTATATTAGTCCAATACTCATGCAATATTTAAATTCCCAATATCCATAAGGGGCCATATTTTGAGAAAGAAAATGCCAAAGTTTTCAATAGAAGACCGATTCGTTACAGCGAAAAGGTCGAAATGGACATTATCCTTAGAAAGCTCATTTCAATGCGGTATAAATGCAAAGGAAACATAAAGAAATACATCAAAGAATAGTCCAAAAGAAATACATTAAAGAATAGCCCAATCTTATAACAAAACAAAGGTCCTTAAAAATTTGAATGTTGAAAAACATTCTTGTGGACCTGGTTTCAGTTAAGAAAATAGATGAAGTACTAATTGGGCAATAATTTCTCAAGAAACTGCCACCATTAAGAAATGAACAAGGACTTAATTTAAAGAAACTGCAAGACTTGTGATATTCCAACATAAAGTGCAAAAGAAACATAATTCAGTAATTATGTGTTACTTTTGCAAGAAAGTTGGTCACATAAAGAAATATTGTCCCAAATAGGTCAATGGGTATGCGAACAATATTGACTTCTGAATTTTGTTTGCTTTATTAATTTGACTTTAGTGCTTCATACTTCAGGATTAATTAAGGTGTATAGTGTCAATTGGTGTTGAAAGACACATCTATATGGAAAATGGCAACAAGGCTTTGTTGAAGGCTATTGGTGTCCATAATATTCTCATGAATACTAGTTTGTGTTTGAATTTAGAGAAAAATTTTGATTACGCCATCAATGAGATGGAATTTAGTTCCTATTTCCTATATGGACAAATTCAGACCCACTTGTCCTTTTGGAAATAAGATTTTCAGTATTTCTCTAAATTTAAATATTAACGAAACTTGTATTCTAGTTTGTTATATTGTGAATATTAGATACCAACAGCTTTAACATAGATGAAAAGACACCTTTTAAAAGTAACTTTGCTACTAAAGCCAAAATTGGATAATAAGAATTCATTTGTGTGACAATATAAACAATTAGGTAATTTTTCTGAATAGAGAATAAACATGCTTATGTCAAAGGAATTCTTGATTTTCTTATTCTTACAGACTTAAAAAAAATGTATAGAATGTATGAAGAATATATTTATATATATATATAAGGAAAACAAGTGTGAATAGGAGTAAAAAATCTCTAGAGTTGATACATGTAGACTTTTGTAGACCATTTCCTACGGCATCATGGAATGGATAACAATTGACATCAACTTATTGATAATTACTCCTATGTGGTTATTTGTAATTGATTATTGAGTGGTCGTAATCTTCGAAAATAACTTTTAGATGGGACATTAAAGTCTATAGTTAATACAATAAGGCGAGTTCTAAGCAAAATAGTAACGAAAATCCCATACAGGTTGTGGATGGAACAAGAAGTCTAGCATTAGACACTTGCATGTCCAGGGATGTCTAGTTGAGGCTAGGCCTCATAGGCCTAGGTAAGAATAAACTGGACTAAATAACAATAGTTACTACTTTGTAGGATATTCAAAATCGAGGGACTTTAAATTCTATGATCCCTCACATATGTCCTTTTTCGAAAGAGGAAATGCCAAGAAATAGAGGTTGTTGGTTATAGTGGGAGAAATCAAAATAGCAAGGTTGTGTTTGAAGAGGAGTGTGTTAGCATTCCCACTACGGTTACAACTGAAAGGGATTGGATAGTTTATACTAGTACTCTTTAGCTTGTAAATGGGGATATTATATAAAACACAATTATATTTGAAATGCCCACTAATCAAGTACGGAATCATCATCTATTGAAGCTGATGAACCCCAACAACTTCAAACCTATAGTGCCAATAAGGAGATCCACCGGATGAAGGAGAAAAATAATTTCAGATACTCTATCATCTATCTCCATGAACACAAATTTGATATGAGATTTCAAGATGGTCCTACATCTTTTAGTTAAATCAAATTGTGTTTGAATTCTGATGCATGGATCAAGGCCATGAATGAGGAGATGAAATCCATGAGGGGCAATGGTATTTAGGATCTTATCGAGTTACCATAGGGGATGAAATTCATTGGTTATGAATATAATTTCAAAATCAAATGGAATTCAAATGGTAATATTAAAAGATACAAAATATGCCAATGGATTTACTCATAAGGAAGGCATTGATTTTAAAGAGACTTTCTAGTTGGTTTAAATGAAAGACTCTTTTAAAATTGTTACGGCACTTATGGCTCATTATGATCCAGAGCTGCATCAAATGGAAATAAAGATAATGTTTCTCAATGGAGACGTTGAAGAAACAATATAGATGGTGCAACCAGAGAACCTTGAGTCCAAAGACTCAAAGCACCTAATGTACATTGAAGAAGTCCATGAAAGATTCAAAGTAGGCATTCCATTCGTGATAACGAAAATATAATTGGGTGATGACCTCTTTTGGTTCAAAGAAAACACTTTTAATCAGTGCATATATCTCAAGATTAGTGGGAGCATATTCACCCTCCTGGTATTGTATGTAGATAATAATGTACTCATAAGCAACAATATAAGCCTATTGCATAAAGATATACTTAAATGCAAAAGGCCCATATTGGTAAGGTGCTTAGCTATTTTGGTATGCAAAATTGTGCACTAGGAGACACCCCTATAGCAAAGGATGACAAAGTTTTTGCTCCAATTTCATATATGCATGAGTATGTATGCATTAGGATTTAGCATACATAGTAGGGATGGTAGGCAAATATTTTAGTAACCCAAAAGTGGATCATTAAAATGATGGGTTATGAGGTATCTACAAAAAATAATAAATATATGTTCGCTTATTAGAAATAAAACCACTTAAAGATTGTGTGGTATTTCAATTCAGTCGTTTGTTGGATGCTTCGATAGCAAGAGATCCACATTACGTTATGTATTTATGATAGTTGGAGGAGCTATTTCGGAAAAAGTGTTAAGACACTAATAGCTTTTCAATTATGAAGGCTGAATGCATAATTTGCTATAAGACATCCAATCAAAGAATATAGCTTGTATTTATCACTAGATTGAAAGTGATCAATGGTGTTGACACTATAAAGGATCATTTTTGATAATAACGTCTCCAAGCTATATTCGAAGAACAACTAGATTTTTGGAAAGTCTGATATATAGATATTAATTTTATAGTTGTGAATAAATGAGTTCAGAGTATTTGGGTATCAATAGAGCATATTAATACAAACTCAATAGTTTAAAGCTCACTAAGGAATCACCACTTAAAGTGCTACGTGGTCGTGAAGCTTAATGGGTATCATAAGGATCTATGGTACGCCATGTTAGTGGGAGTTTGCTACCCGATTTAATGCTCTTTGTACATACTTTTATGATTATGTTCTGTACAGACTAAGGTTTCATAATTAATTGAATATTCTGAAATAAGGATATTAACTTTCCACTGCGGTTTTACATAAAGATTGGAAAGTGTTGAGGGACTCTTTGAGTCATAAGATAGGACCAGTTGGAAATAGACATGATTGAGATCACGTTACATATAATTTCCATGCTACATATCCATACTTGATCTATGTCATTAATTTTGCTAGTATTGTGACCATTGTTCGGTTTAGTTACGAGTTATGTGACGAAAGCTGCTTTGATCCTATATTAGCACAATTGATGGACCAGATTGTTTTGGGATATTTCAAGGTTGAGATGGCATAAAGTTTGCGCGCACTAAGGTTTCAGCTATATACAATTTTCGGAAACATATGTGGACTAAGTGGGAGATTGTTGGGTTTTTTTTCTAATTTGTTGGTCTCACATATTAATTTATTGTACATTGCTATCTCATTAAAAGGAGCCCAATTATGTGATCCATTTAAGAAACAAATTTAATGGGCTTACAGAAATATTATATTAAGTATGGATCTTTTATGTGTAGAAGCCTAGTCAGACTTTAATTATGTTTGATGGGCCCATAATTAAAGTGTGACACATTAGGTATATTAGGGTATGGTCCCTAAATCAGAAAAGAACAACGTCTTTCTTTCTGCCCCATCTAAGAGAGAGAATACAGAAAACTCACGCCGTCTTTCTTGGTTTAGAAGACCACTAACCCTAGACCCTGTTCTCTTCCGCATCTATCATGGATCGAGGTTAGTTATTTAGATTGAAAGCATTATTTGGTTGTTTACTAAAGATCTTGTGGTTAATCGATTCATAAGAATCGTATTTTTGTTTTATATTGTGGATTATTCGGTTTGAATCCATATCTTGTGAAAGGTTATTCAACAAAGTTCGGGTGGTGGAAAACCTAAGTGAGAGGTTAGCCTATGGTTTTTTGGATGAGGGTGGGTTTCGCTAGAGGCAAGCCTAAACAAGAATTAGAGAGTGGGTTTACCTTGAAGAGAGGTAACAAGATTTGAGTGGGGAAACCGAAATTGTAATTAAGTTTCTGCATTTGCAATATCTCTTGGCGATCGCAAAACTCTTCGCAAGCCGCAATAATAATAATAATAATAATAATAATAATTTGGAAATAATATGTAATGTTGCACAGTCATTCATCATTCATATGTTATGATAATTTAAATAGTTAATTATTTCTTTAATTTATAATTAAGTTAGTCATTCATTTACATTGATATTGAATTACTATATATACGATCATTGAAATCAAAGTGAGGTATTAGTTCTTGTTGTGTGGCTAATTAAATATAATTAAATTGATTATAGAGTGTATTATATAATGAATGGATCCACTTATTTCGTCAAATCACCAAAAATTAATGGGGAGTTTTTGCGACAATAAAGTAAATGATTCAAAATTTACCAATTCAACTAGGACTAAAGAAACAATTAATTAATCAAACTGTAATTATTGCACTAATATTATATAATTCAAATCAAATTAATTATTTTTAATCAATTAATATTTGATATTATTTCAAAATCAATTGAGAAGATTAGTCATGTAATAAATTCAGAACTAATCAAAATTTAAATGGAAATCAGGAAATGACTTCCTTCTTGAAAAAAAACAGAGGTTAATTAAATAAAAATTAAATAAATTTCTTCGTTCAATTAATGTTCATAAAGTAATAAATACAATGTGTGAAAATATTTTTTGTTGATGGGATTAACTAAAATTTTTAACATACATTATTCATTGGTTATTTCAAAATAGGTGATCGATATATATATATATATATATATATATTTATAAGGTCAATTGCTTCAATTGATTAATTTATAAAGTGCTAATGGATATTTACTATCAAAATAAAAACCAATTTTACGGAAAAAAAAATTGCTATCCATCAAAAAAGTAACATATATCCAATTGTGGAACATTTACTACAAAAGAAAGTGGTCGCATAATGTAAACCAACCTTGAAGTTGGTGCGGTGGTCACAAAAGTGGTGAACCATCTCAAAAAATATTTACGATCGATTAAGTTGGTTGCAAAAATGGCTAAACCATTTGTGACACTATTGTGGTCGCAAAATTTGCACGTCTAATTTGCAACAAATTGGTTGGTTACAAAAGTGGTGAACCATCTCAAAAATATTTCCTATCAACAAAGTTGGTTGCAAAAAAGGCTTCACAATTTGCCACACATAGGGGTGCTCGCAAAATTGCCACGTCAAATTTAAGATGGACATTGTTGGTCGCAAAAGTAGAGGCTCATCTCAAAAAAGGTTGGTTGCAAAAATGGCATCACTACTTGCATGCAATGGACATGAGAGGTTGCAAAATTGCCACATCAAATTTGCAACATAAAATGTTGTTTATAAATATATCTTGTCAAATTATGCGACGGATAGTGCCCATTGCAAAGTAGTGCCAAAGAATTTTGTCTCGTCAAAAGGCAATGATGCAATTTGGATAGTAGTTGATAGACTCACAAAAAGTGCTCATTTCATCTCATTCTCGAAGACTTGTTTCTTGGACAAAATGGCCGAACTCTATAAACAGAACATCGTTAGACTTCATGGTGTCCCAGTAAGAATAGTCTGCCATAGAGATCAGCGATTCGTTTCCAAGTTTTGGCAGGGATTGCAAAACGCTTTGGACACTAAGTTAAATTTTAGTACAGCTTTTCATCCTCAAACGGATGGACAAACCGAAAGAGTTATACAGATTCTCGAAAATATGCTCCAAGCTTGTACCATTGACTTTGGAGGTACTTGGGATCCACACTTAGCACCGACAGAGTTTGCTTATAACAATAGTTACCAATCCACGATCGGTATGACACAATTTGAAGTTCTATATGGACGAAAATGTCGGTCTCCAGCTTGTTGGAATGAAGTGGGTGAAAACAAAATAATTGAGTCCGAAATAGTACGAGATACGAACGAAGCCATTAACATCATCTGAAAACGCATGAAAATCGCTCAAAGTCGACAAAAGATTTACGCAGATAGATGGCGTAAAGACTTAGAATTTGAAAAAGGGGACTTTGTGTTTCTCAAGGTTTCACCTAGAAAAGGGATTCTAAGATTCAGGAAAAAGGGAAAGCTAAGCCCAAGATATGTTGGCCCTTTTGAAATCTTAGAACAGATAGGAAAAGTAGCTTATAAACTCGCCTGACCTACAAGCCTATCTGTAGTTCACAGTGTATTTCATGTATCCATGCTTAAAAAGTATCACCCGGATCCTTCTCATGCTATAAATCATGATTCCCTCGAAATAGATAAGGACTTGACATATGAGGAAGAACATGTTCCCATTCTTGAAGTGAAAGAACAAACCCTGCGAAACCGTTCTATTCCTATAGTCAGAGTTTTGTGGAAATATCATAACCTCAAAAAAACCACACGGGAGAAACTAGAAGACAAGATGGTCAAATACCCACATCTTTTTGACTAGCCAAGCCGAAATTCGGGGACAAAATTCTTTTTAGGAGGGGAGGATGTAATGACCTAAATTCTCCTTTCGATTATATATATATATGGATATACCTAAATGTGTATAATTTAAATGTTTCTATGTATGAGTTTTCATTATTTTCATACTTTGTGGTACATGTTTGTTTTAAGTGCAACATGTACAAGATTAGGATTCGTTCTTGTTTTAGTTATTCACCATACAAACCATAAAATTCAAGAAAATACATGGATACATATATATATATATACACACGGTTTATATATATGTATACACCTAGACTTAGTAGATTTTCTTGTAATTTTTATAACTTTTTGGAAAAACCCCTAAGGCCTAGGTAAATTGTATTTTCTACCCCTAGACATTATTTTTTTTCCCTAATATGAATAATTATATACAATACAAGAAATAAATCTACATTTTTGCTGAATAATAAGAGGGTAGACGGTTTTTATAGAGAAAAAAATATAAAATGTTAAATACTTGGTGTATATTAAGTCTCATCCTCCAAGTTTGCTAGATACAATGTATTAATACACTTGTAAAATACCTTTTAGATGCAAGAATAGATGCTTGGCTCATGTTAATGTAGAGCTACACTTAAGCTATCTTAGACCATATACTTGGCCAATTAGGGTATTAATTGGGAAAATGACTTAATGCTATTTTAATTCTATCTCTACCTATTATCTTCTGTGTAATATTACTTAGAAAAAAACACAAAAATCACCACATAGACACAAAAAGAGACCGGCTACTACACTCTTCATTTCTAATTGTTTTCTTTCACTTTTCCCTGCTCGCCTTCAACCCTTCAAACACTTTCCCTTCTTCAAACCCTACAAGGCAAGAAAGACATCAAGGTAGAAATTTGCCTATGGCATGAGCTAGGGTTAGGTTTTTTATCAATCTATTAGCATTTTTATCTCCCCTATAAGACCTAGGAGGTCACCACAAGGTGATTTCCATATTGGGTCTAAGGGATTTCAAGATGTGTTGGTTATATATGTGTATATGATGTTTATGATGTTTCTATGAGCATGTTTGGTTAAATTGTTGAATAAGCATGCTGAAAATTATTGCAATTATGCTAAAGTGATGCTTGAATTCTATGTTATCATGTTTTATACCTTGTTAGACTCTTATATATGTGCTAGAAGCTAGAATTTTAAGTTTTTGCATATGCTGGAATTACCATTCATGCTGAAAATATTGTTTTGAAGCTGAAAAATCCAAATATTCCCAACTGAAACCTGGTTTTAAAACTGTAAATTCAGTGTAAAATAAGCTGGATTTACAGGTTTTTCAAAGCTGAAAATTTAGGGTTACGAAAGTTGAAATTCTCAGAAGTTGCGCGCTAAAACGTTTCACGTCATAGTCTGAAATTTTATCAACTAAAAGTCTATTTTACAACCTTGGAAATATATGTGTGGATTTCCAGTAGGTTTTAAGCTAGAATTTTAGTAGTTTGAAGGCTAGAAATTTCAGTTCGAAGTTGTAAATGTTGATTTCGTAAAACTAGAAATTTTGGTGCCCTATACTGAATTTGAGCTGAAACAGTTTGTATTGTGATGAAATTGTGATTCAAATGTGTTGAAACTGTGACGCCCCGAAACCTCTAATTAATTATGCAACATCTCTCATAGAACCATTTCTCCAAAACATGCTAGCACAAACGCAATGAAACCCAAGCACACATACTTATATTCCAAAAGAGAGGTTTACATAATTCATTTATTACATGCACACACTCTTAACTTTCAAGTTTCTAACTTAATACAAATACATAACTAACTAAACGCCTCGAAGCGACCTCCTACCTCCTCCTCGTTCCTATCTTCTGGTGTCTCAAATCCAGCTAAAAACATAATGAAAGCAACAATGTCAACATATACACATGTTGAGTAGAAATTCGCATAGACATAAGGTGTTCGTGTGAAATTGCATATTGTCATACGAGCACATAAACCACACATAAAACCATAGAAATTTCAGTCTTCATGATCAAATCATATAAATTTCCAGATCTGATAGAGCATCACAATTCAACACGTTGTTACCATTTTCCACCTCGGAGGGTGGCTACCTTATCTCGCCGGGCCGTAAATCAAATTCCAACCGAAACTCCAACCCAACCTATACACACCGGTGGTCATATCTCGAGTATATGCCAAAACCTATGACCCACAACCAATACATGGAACTCTCCGTCCATGCAAGATGGGAATAGGACATGGATGGCGAGAACTGGTTTAAGACCGGCAAGCCCATTGCCGCCTGGCCGAACTCTAGCCCCATCCACACCGAACACATATAGGGCCCTTACACACACAATTCCAACACATTTGAATCACAATTTTAGCATAACACAAACTGTTTCAATGACCAGTGCACAAATTTCAGCATGGAGTAACAAAATTTCCGATTTTTGCGAAACTGACATTAGCTCATGTAAACAGAAATTTCAAGCCTCCAAACTTCCTGAAACTCTTCACATATATGTATAAGGTTGTAAAATAGACATTTATTTCAAAAATACCGAGATTTAAGCTTACGAGAGCTAGAATTTGCAGACTTGCGACGCAAAACACTTTTAGCGCGCAACCGCTGAAATTTCCAGTTCTCGTAACCCAAACCTCCAGCTTTTCAAAACCTGTTTCTACAGCTTATTCTACACAGAATTTAAAGTATATAAACCAGGTTTTTGGTTGGAAATTTTTGGATTTTCCAGCTGTGCAAAAATCGAACTTTTCAGCTTCGAAAACCAAAGTTTCTGTATGAACAGTGATTTCAGCATGTGTACACCTCAAAATTTCTAGCTTTGAACCCTTAAAATTTTAACTACTAGCACATAAATAAGACTATAAGAAGGCATAAAACATGATAACATAGAACTCAAGCATCACTTAAGCATAGGTTCAATAAATTTCAGCATGTGTACTCAAAGATTGTAACCTACCATGCATCATAAACACATACATAACTAACACGTATTGTATCCCCTTGGACCCAAGATGGAAACCAACTTGTGGTCACCTCCTAGGCCTAATTGGGAAGGTAAAATACTAAGAGTTTGATAAATTCTAACCCTAACTCATGCCATAGGCCAATTTCTACCTTGATATGTCTTCTTCCTCTCCTTGTAGGGTTTGAAGTAGGGATAGTGTTTGAAGGGGTGAGAGGGTTTCAAGACTTGAAGGATATTTGGAAAATGGAATGAAAACAAGAGGAATGAAGTGTGTGTGTGTGTGTGTGGTGGTTTTGGTATTTTTCCAAGTAATATTACATATATACTAATAACAAGACATAGCAATAAAATAGCATTAAGTCCTTGTCTAATTATTACCCTAATTGGCCAAGTATTTGGGTCTAAGTAGCTTAAGTGTTGCTCTACTTTAACCATGGCCAACCAAGTATTCATACCTCTAGAAGGTGTATGCCAAGTGTATTTATACATTGTATTTGGCAAGCTTGGAGGATAAGACTCAAACAAGCCTAGTATTTAATATTTTCTATTTTCTCTCCCAAAACCCCTTCAAAAATTCGTCCCCCTTCCTTAAAATATCTGAAAACATAATATATTTCTTGTATATTATATAAATTTATTCATATTAGGGAAGAGAATAATATCTAGGGGTAGAAAATACAATTTACCTATACTTTAGGGGCTTTTTTGCAAAAGTTAGAAAAGTTACAAGAAAATCTACTAAGACTAAGTATATATACATATATAAACCATGTATATATATATATATTGTGACGACCCGAAACTTCTAGCTAATTACGAAAATACCCGATTTATAATTTTTGCACAAACATGCAAATTTTTCAAAATAATAGTAAAACCAACCCATACTTTTATTTGAAAATCCAAAAGTACACATAAGTTTATTATTACATGATCGTGACTACAAAATAACCTCAATCCTATAACATGCATAACTAGCCAAATGCTTCGAACCGCCTTCCTATGTCTCTTTCGCTAGCGACTCCGTTCGTTTCAAAATCGGCTAAAACATTACATGAAACACGTCAACAACACGTTGAGTAGAAACTTTGCATATAACATAAGGTGATCGTGTGAGGTTTGTGCACCATATCACAGAAATTTATGAACATAAATCACATAATTTCACATTTGATTTCTTCCACCTCGACGGGTGGCTACCTTATCACTTCGCGCCGATTTTTCCAACCAAACAGTCCAATTCCCTACCAATCACTCCGGTGGTCATATCCCGGGCATATGCCGATTTTTCCTACGACCCACTTCAGTACATAGACACTCCGTCTATGCAAGGAGGGATTAGGCAACGATGGAGGGTCGAGAACTAATTTAAGACCGGCAAGCCCGACACCGCCCGGCCGAACTCGACTACATCCACCCCTATTCACATTGGGGCCCATCATGAACACATAAACTTCATGTATAACACATAGTTTTACAGAATTTCAGTATGCTTTCACACTGATTTCAAATAAATGAAGATATTTTTCAAGTTTTACGAACTGAAAATTCGCAGTCTACAAATATTTACGTCGAGCAGAAAATTCCAGTTTGTAAGCACGGAATTTCTAGCCTAAAACCTGCTTGGATTTCACAAATATGTTTCTAATGTCATAAAACAAAGTTTTGGTTAGTAACATTTCGAGTTTTCAGCTTACGAGACTTGGAATTTTCCGACTGCGACGCAAAACGCTTAATTGCGCGGCTGCTGGAATTTCCAGGCCCCGAAGCCGAACTTTACAGATTTGAAAAACTTTTTTTCCAGCTTATTATACACTGGAATTAGAACATATAAAACAGGTTTTGAGTTTGGAAAAATCGGATTTTTCAGTTGTACAAAAAATAAGAATTCGCAGCCTTGTAACAAATTTTTCAGCACTATGAATAGGGTTTCCAGCAAGCTTGGAACTAAAAATTCACCTTGACAAACATGAAGTTTCAGCTTCTAACACATGATTGAAGTATTAACAAAGTATCAAACATCATAATACATAACTTAAGCATCAATTGAACATATTGCAAGCAAAATTTCAGCATAGTTTCAAGAAATTCAAGGGTAAGATGCACATAAAATCACTATAAGCATAAGACCAAATTCTCTTGTGTTCCCTAAGACCCAAGATGGAAATCAACTTGTGATCACCTCTTAGGGTCTAATGGGGAAGAAATAAGGCTAATACTTTCACAAAAAACCTAACCCTAACTTATGCCACAGGCAAGGTTTCTACCTTCTAGTTGTAGGGGTTCTTCTTGTAGTTTAAGGGTTGTATGGAAGTAAAAGGATGAAAGTGGCTGAAATTTGTGATGAAATTGACAAGAGATGAAGGCAAGAGAGTGTAAGAGGGAGAGTGCACATTTTTTAGGGTGTGTGTGGTGATTTTTTTGTGTTTTCTTTTGCCTAATACTTCTTATAATTAGTAGTGTAACAAATAGCATTAAAATACTATTGTGTCTTAATCTTCATCATTTCTTACTTTCTAACTAAGTGCCCAACTAACAAGCCTAATTGGGTTAAGTGGTAGTCTAGACTAATATGGGCCATACATGTATAACTACATCTAGAAGGGATTATACAAGTGTATGTACACTTGTACATTGTCATCAATACTTGAGGGATGAAGACTTGAGGGTGATTTTCTACCAAGTATAAAACATTTTTATGTTTCTTACACCTTAAAAAAACGTCCACCCTTAGTTCAAATCTGAAAATTTATAAGTTGTTTTCTTATTTTACATTTTATTGGAAGAAAACATCATTTAGGGGTAGAAAATGCAATTTTAGGCTTTCATTAGGGATTTTTCAAAAATCTTCTAAATCTTATTACACAAAACCAAACATATATATATCTATATGTGTATACATATATTTTCATGAATTATATAGTTTATATGATGCTTAACTAGGACAAGAACTAATCCTAACTTATACATTTGCGAAAAACGAACATGAAACACAAAGTATTAACATTATGAAAACATATACCTATAAATATAAAATAAACACATGTAATTATATCTATACATAATGGGAGTGGGAATACGGGTCCTTACATATATATTTATCTATGTATCCCTATATTTCTTGAATTTTATAGTTGTATGGCGATTAACTAAAACGAGAATGAATCCTACACGTGTACATGTTGCACTCAAAACGAACATGTACCAAAAAGTATGAAAATAATGAACACTCATACATAGAAACATGTAAATTGTTCACATTTAGGTATATAGGTATATCTATATATATATAATCGAAAGGAAAATTCGGGTCCTTACAGAAACTATGAGTATAAGGGCCCGATATATTTTCAGTGTGGATGGCGCTAGAGTTCGGCCAGACGGCAATGGGCCTATCGGTCTTAAAGCAGTTCTCGCTATCCATATCCTATTCCCATCTTGCATGGACAGAGTGTTCCATGTATTGGTTGTGGGTCATAGTATTTCGGCATATACCTAGGATATGACCACCGGTGTGTTTAGGTTGGGATGAGAGTATCGGTTGGAATTGAATTACGGCACGCCGAGATAAGGTAGCCGCCCATCGAGGTGGAAAACGGTAACAAAGTGTTGGAATGTGATGCTCTTGTGAGATGAAATTTTATGTGATTTTATCAGAACTGAAATTTCTATGGGTTTATGTGCTTTTATGACAATACGCAATTTCACACGAACACCTCATGTCTATGCGAATTTCTACTCAACATGTGTATATGTTAACATTGCTTTTATTATGTTTTTAGCCAGATTTGAGACACCGGAAGATAGGAACGAGGAAGATTTAGGAGGATGCTTTGAGGCATTTAGTTAGTGATGCATATATGTTGTGCTAGAAACTTGAAAGTTAAGCTTGTGTACATGTAATAAACGAATTATGTAAACCTCCCTTTTGGAATATTAGTATGTATGTTTGGTTTCATTACGTTTTATGCTAGCATGTTTTGTGAGATGGTTAAAATAGGTGCTTTTATAATTAACTAGAGGTTTTGGGGCATCACAACTCTGGTGGCCACGGGTGGCTAACAGCCGTAACCTAATCCATGTTGGGCAAGTTGGCCATCGCAAGGGCGAGAGACTTTGCCTAAGAGAGAGGATTCACCCAAGGTAAGCATAGGAACTAGTGCCAGACAACAAAAGCCTAGGAATTCGTGCGGACCATAAAAGCCCACTCCATGGACCAATAATCTAGGGCTTTCAAAACCACTAAAATTACTGCAAAATTGCTGACCATATATTTCCAAGTGATAGGGTTGGGATGGGAGCAAAGTACAACCAAAAAAAGTGCATCGAATGGGGGAAAAACAATGAAAAAAATTCATGCGGATTAAGAACCCCTATAATTTTTTGATTTTTCAACCGTCTTGGAATTCGATGAAATTTTGCACATACGCTTGTACGCAACAACTGAGGTTGCACAAAAAAAGTCACAGCGAACGGACATCTACGAAAGGTGCTATAGACTACCCAAGATATGGTTAGGAACTCGTATGGTCCCTAAAAGCCCACAGCTTGGACCAACAATATTGGGCATCTGAAACCCCTAAAATTACTGCAAAAATCACCTCATATTTTCTAGTAATAGGGTTGGGATCAAAGCAATGTATAACTGAAAAAACTACAGCAAATCAGCAAAAAGACGGTGAAAAAACTCATGCAGGTTAAGGATCCCCAAAATTTTGTGTTTTTTTGATTATCTTGGAATTCAATAAAATTTTGCACACATAAAATTAGGTCGCACACAAAAAATTTCATCAAACGAACATCTGCAGAGGGTGCTATAGACCACCCAAAGTGTGGCTAGGAACTTATGCGCTCTCCAAAAGCCCACAACTTGGACCAACGACTTGAAGCATCTGAAACCCCTAAAATTACAACAAAAATATGAACTACATATTGCCAAGTTATAGGGTTGGGATTCGAGAAATGTACAACCAAAAAAAAGTATGATGAATATGTGAAAATATGGTCGAAAATCTCGTGTGGATTAAAGAGTGTTGAAAGATTGTGAATTTTGTACCGTCTTGAAATTCAATAAATTTTTGCACGCATACTCGTGTGCTTGGAGTGAGGTTACAAGCAAAAAATAACGGTGAACGAACATCTATAAAAGCTATTATAGACCACCCAAGGTTTGGCTAGGAACTCATGTGGTTACCAAAAGCCCATGGCTTAGACCAACGACTTGGAGCGTCCAAAACCCCTGATATTATTGTAAAAATGCTCACGACGTATTGCCAAGTGATAGAGTTGGGATTGGAGAAATGTACAACTAGAAAAAGTGCAGCGAATCAGCAAAAATACGGTGAACAAACTCGTGTGGATTAAGGAACCTTGAAATTTTATGAATTTTTTGACTATCTCAGAATTCAATGAAATTTTGCATATACACTCATGCATATGAAGTGAGGTCGCACGCAAAAGATCAAAGTGAATGGACATCTACAGAAAGCACTATAGATTAACCAAGTTATGGTTAGGAACTTGTGCGGTCCCCAAAAGCCACAGCTTGGACCAATAACCTGGGCCTTTTGAAACCCTTGAAATTACTACAAAAATGCTCACCATATACTGCCAAGTGATAGGGAAGGGATCAGACCAATGTACAACTGAAAAAAGTGCAGCGAATCGACGAGAATATAGTGAAAAAAACTCGTTCGAATTAAGGACCCATACAATTTTGTGATTTTTTCGACCGTCTTGGAATTGAATGAAATTTTGTACGTACACGCGTACGCATGAAGTGAATGTAGACAAAGAAAATTTATATCCAATTAAATGGCAACACATGGCAAATAATATATTAAATATCAATATGATATTTTTTGATTTTTATTTGCAGAATTTAATGTAATTTAATTTCTAAATGAAAGAGTTAATTAATTGATATTTTAATATATATTTTCTTGGCCAAGCAAATGGTGCTAAGTGTTAAATTACAATATTTGGCCACAAACATTATATCTTGCAAAAACAATATGCTAGATATTGTTATCTCGGTAATAAAAACAATATCTTGCAAACAAATAGGCTAGATACTCTAATTTTGGCAATTCAAATCACTTGTTTTCATTTAGAAAATGAATTGCTGGCAAATATGGGTCGGGCAACCAAATTGCACCACCTCATTAAGTAAACATGACAAGAGACTTTCCCCTACACCCATAAATAAGGGCCTTCTCTACAAGCTAAACACACATGGAAGTACAAGAAGTCTCCTAAGCAGGAGAAGTGATGGAAATCCCACAATTCTCTCAAGAAGAATCAAGGTGCAAAACTATCATATCAACGTTTTTCCAAATCAAATGCACAACGATCAAGGTGAAGTTCCTGACGTTCTTCACAAAGATCAACCAAGTCAAGGCATTCTATCTGTAGACAAGGTGCTAAGCTAGCTTGGCATTCTTTTTGAATTTAAATCAAGAATGTGTTCACTACATTCTTCGTGGTCTTCATCTCAATTCTTAAGGTTTGTTTCGCAATCATGTTTTGAAGGCTAAGAATCACGTTATTGAAGGTCAAATCGAGTTCCAAGGAGATCAAAACACCAAATCCACTCTGGAAGTGTTTGGATTTTCAGGTTTCAAATTCATGAAGGAAGAATCAGAGGGTCAAGTTTAGAGAATGTACCCACATTATTTTTCAAATTCAATTTGTCCAAATTTTCTTGTCTTAAAAAATAAAAAGACTCAAAATTTGTGTTATAAAATTCTAACATAGCCAATGGGACGACTCTAACCTCTCATCTCTTCCTTTCAGCAAGAAATTTCCTTTAAGTATCAAATAGCCACCTACAAATTTGTACATTTCGAGGTCGCCACTTCAGAAGTCCCTAGTTTTATGGATGGGAGTTTCAAGGTTAACATGAGAAGTATGTCATCCAAGAAGCCTCAGGTGTGATACCCGGACCCTTTTAGAAGTCGTATTATTATTATTATTATTATTATTATTATTATTATTATTGGGATTATAATTTTATTACCTTATAATTAATTATATTATTAATTAATATTATTAGTTAAAATCCTATTGGGTTTAGGTTTTTAGACTAATCTTATTGGGCTTATTACAATTGGGCTAATTCTATTAGGTTAATGAATCCTACATGACCTATAAATCCTATAGTGTATCAAATTAGGATTTGCCATTATATTAATTAGACATTTAGGGTTACACACTAATTATATATGCATTAGAGTTATAGACGAGAGGCAGAGAGAGCAGCAGCAGACGTGATTCATCAATGCCATAGGAGTTGCAAGATTGAAAATTCCGAAAAAGGTTAATAAGATTGGATTCTCGTTCTCGTTATTGTTTTTTTTATGCTCCAACCTAGAACATGTCGTAACAACCATAGCACTATGTTGAATATAGCATGATGAACGGATTGAGGTAATCAATTAAATTGAAGAGCTTTGATGAATTTTATATTATTTAATAGGCTTGCACTAATTGCTCTAAGAATTGCACAACCACGTTAGATTACACACACATGGAATAGGCGCACACTAAAGGTGGGCATGTGTGCTTCATTGACCCTAGGATTTGTTTAGGTTTTCAATTTAAGAAATGCATGCATGCACAATGTTACGGAGTAAGATAAAGTTGAGGGTAATTGCATGATATAAATGAAATATTTCTTTAACCCTCATTAAAAGTTTCATCTATGGCATAGAAATATTCACACGTATGGAGGGTTTTAGGAATTTGAGTTTGGACTTGTGTTTGATAGAAAGCAAAGATGACACAAGTTAAAATACTATTAAGAGTAAAATTGTTACTTCCTTAAATTTCGGAATAGGGATTTAGATATTTGTGACGATTGGGATACGACCTTTAATAGGGTATTTATATTCGAACTTAGTATACCTTATCCCTATTTTTTTCTATATTATTAGATTCGATCGATACGGAGTAGGATCTGACTACGAATTCGTTAGAGTTTTAAGAACACTCATTGGTCAAGGTAAGTGGTTTCTTCCGTCTATTTATTTTTATAAAAATATGTCTTTCTTAAATTTATGCTTTCTTTGAAAAAGTAATTTTCATATATAAAAGTGGATTTGAGCATACTATTTTATGAATTTTCTATATGAAAAGCTAAAATTGTTTTGTGTTGTGCTATATGTGTATATATGAACATGCTCCGAACACTTGGGATACTATTGGTAGGAACGAGTTCTGAAATTTTCGACTGAGCTATGGGGTACAGTAGCAATTTCCGAACCCACTTAATGGGGTTGTAGTTAAGGCCCTCCTACGGGTAATAATAGTAGTTTCCGAACCCACTTAACGGGGTTGTAGTTAAGGCCCTCCTACGGGTAATAATAGTAGTTTCTGAACCTACTTAACGGGGTTGTAGTTAAGGCCCTCCTACGGGTAACAATAGTAGTGTCCGAACCCACTTAATGGGGTTGTAGTTAAGGCCCTCCTACGGGTAATAATAGTAGTGTCCGAACCCACCTAACGGGGTTGTAGTTAGGGCTTGATCAAGTTGGCCAATAGAGATTTCGAATGTTCACGAGCATGCATATATAAATGAATTTGTCTGATTCTATTTTGTTATCTGTTCCGTTACTTGAAAGTGGAAAATGTTAACTTTTGAATATTGTCTATGTGTGCAAAGTGTGATTTTAATGCTATATATATATATATGTAACTTGCTCAAATTCGATAGAGGGTCAAGAAATCGCTTATTGGGCGAGTGCGCTCACACCACTAATAACTATTTTGCAGAGAATAGTATCGAAGAAGGTGACGAGGAACAATTTTGGGGTTGGTGAGTGGAATGAAGGAGTCCCTATTCAGAGAATTGAGTTATCTCTATTTAGTTTTGATTGGTTCCTATATGACTCTATTTATTAAGACTATTATATATTAGTTTATATTTATGTTTATGAACTGGAGATGTAATAGTTAGGATTATTATCGTTTCCGCTGCGATGTTTGACTAAGGTTTTTCAATAAATATTTTATGGTTTTTAGTATGTTCTGATTTCCGTGGCTTAGTGTCCCTGAGTCATTTGGGCTTAGGGGCATCGCCGTGTTGCGTCCCGGATTCGGGGCGTGACATCAGGCATCTTCTGCGAAAGGCTCGCTTGCTCAATAGCATCAAGAAGAGCCTACCACAACTTGCCAACACAAAGTTCAAACCAAAGAGCCAATGGTGAAGAGTGCAAAACCTATCAAATTCAGGGAAAGAAAACCAAAAAGTCAAAGAAAAGAAACACGTTGCTCTAGAAAAAAGGATAGAGAAAGCCAAGCCTAAAAGAGAGGCAGACTAAACATTATCCTTTCCTTAACTTCGATGTCTTTGGCATATTTGATGATCTGCTTAAAGCAAACCTCATTAAATTACCTGAAATGAAAAGACTCAATGAAGCCGGAAGGACGAATGATCTATAATACTGCAAGTATTACCACTTGATAGGTCATCCAATCCATGATTGTTTCCTTTTCAATGACAAGGTGATGTAATTTGCCCAACATGGGAAGATTTTACTTCAAGAAGATAATACAACCACAAACATGGTCACAATTAAAGCTGCAACAATTCCCCTTGGGGAGGCTTATGAAGTATGCCACATGACGATTGAAGAAGGGTGTACTGACACTGTAGTTGATGATTGTATAGCAGTGATTTCCTTTATGGATGAAGATTTGCTGCTTGGCTCTAAGCCCCATAACATAACATTGTTCGTGACCAGCTATGTTTGTGAGCAAAACGTGAACAGGATGCTGATTGATGGTGGCTCCACAATAGATCTATTGCCCTTGCGCATGATGAATGAGTTGGGGATCTCTATGGATGAACTTTCAAGAAGTCGTCTGATGATTCAAGGCTTCAACCAAAGTGGGAAGAGAGCTCTCGACATCATACGATTAAAGTTGCTAATGGATGATATGCTATTGATTGCACTACTCCATGTCATAGATGCTAGGTCGGCCTTGGCTACATGAAAATGGAGTAGAACCCTCCACCTGGCACCAGTGTTTCAAATATTGTTGAGAAAGTGTAGTGAAGATGGTGCTTGGCAATAGCAAACCTTTCACTGAAGCTGAGCACACCTCGCCAATGCCAAGTACTACCTTAAATATACTGAGATCACGAAGATCAAAAAAGACTCAATACATGAAGAGTACAAGCCATAAAAAAATTGTGGTAAAAGGGATAAAAGTATTGCCTCGATTCTAGTAGGCTACGATCAAGAGTGCTCAAAAGGTGAGTCATCCAACACTGATTTCAAGTCGTTTAAGGAGTTGATACTGCCCCTCACAAAGCTCGATGTAAACAAACCATTTGCTCAGCCATTCAAGGGATTCATTTGTCCAATTCAAGGAGCCAAGGTAGAGGATTGGAGTCCAGCAGAACTAGACAATGCAAAAGGCTTTGACCCAAAAGCATACAAACGCTTAGTTAAAGCGCTATATAATCTTGAAGAGAGTCAGGGAAAACTCTCACCGATGGCCACCAAGCAATTAGAATAGGGCCTTAATACAACATAGAAGATATTGAAAGAAGGAACACATGCTATGACGAATCCCCAACAAGGACTTGGATTCATCCCGTAGGCTCCTATTCGTATAGCTATCAAGAGAACAAGTAACAACTATGTGACAGATGAATAACTTTTGTCAAATGGTGGAAATAGAAGATGAATGCAAACAATGTCAATCTTTGATAGGCTTGGACCTTCTAAAAAGATTACATATAGAAGAATGAAGAACCAGAGGTACAATAAGAAAGTGAAGACCCAAACTAGTTAAAGACTATGAAGTGTCATTCTTTATCTTACGAAATGACAAACCACTTTGGCCATATCATGCCATGCAATCCAAAAGGCTAAATTGTAGATCATTATTTTCACGGATACCCAGTGTAGTAAGGAGGATGATAGAGAAGGTGTGGCTTCTTCTCACCACATTTGTGACGTCGCGCGCTAGCCAACTCACCGAAGTACTAAGAATTGCTTACTCAAGCAAATCATCAAACTTATTAGGGGTGGTTATATTAAGGCAGGTGATGCCATAAGAATGATACCAGTAATCCAAGTGAGAGGGATGCATGGTCAAATAAGGGAATGCATAGACTTTGAAGAAAGTGAAGAGGATGTTATGCCGACGTACCACATCACTTCTAGCGAGAAATCCTAGAAAAAATGCTAAAGCTACTCCTTCTGAGCTTGAGGAAGGAGTTAAAGCAATAGTTGATGAAGTAAAAGAGATCAACTACGACGATGTTGACAACCCGAGGTCAATCTACATGAGTGCATTATTGACTATCGACAAGGAAAAAGCTTATGATATATGCCCAAAGGATGACTTCCACTGCCCATAGCCGAGCTTATGATCGACACCGCTATAGGTCATGAGGCACTATCTTTCATGGATGCATCATCAAGGTACAATCAAATACACATAGAGCTTTGACCTTTTGCGCCCCAAAGGGCATATATGGCTATAAAGTGATGCCCTTTGACCTGAAAAATGCCGGTGTTACCTATCAAAGAGCAATGTAGAAGATCTTTGATGATATACTCTATAAAAACATCAAATGCTATGTAGATAGCCTACTGGTAAAATCCAAGAAGCTAGAAGGACACCTCTTTGATCTAAGAATGGTTTTTGAATGTTTAAGAAGGTACCAACTCAAGACGAATCCACTAAAGTGTGCATTTGGAGTTTCATTGGGTAAGTTTCTTGGATTCATCATCTGCCATTGACATATAGAGATTAAGTAGGCAAAAATTGATGTGATCCCTGAACCTCAGGATATTTATGAGCTGAAAAGTCTACAAGGGAAACTAGTTTATCTCCAAAATTTACCTTTGATTCTCTACATAGCCACTTAAGAACATTTTGTTGGAGCCCTGCTTGCTCAAAAAAATGACAATGGGCAAGCAGTATTCGCCTAATCTAAAAGATTTGCTTGCTCCTTCTTTTTGCAATTCAGAAATTGGAGCACTACTTCTAGGCTCATACTATTCACCTCATCTCAAGAGCAAATCCACTGTAGTACGTCATATCAAGGCCGGTCCTTTCTAATTGGCTTGCTAGGTCGTACCTTCAGTTGCAGCAATTGGTGATCATATATGTGCCTCAAAAAGCCATGAAAGGTCAAGTTGTAGCTAACTTTTTAGCTGACCATCCTATCCTCACTGAATGGGAGTTGTCTGTTGATCTCCCGGATGAAGACGTGCTTGTAATTGAAGTTACTTCTCCATGGAGGATATACTTTGATGGAGTTTCTCATGGAGTGGGGGCAGGTGCTGGAGTCATATTCTTGACTTCTGAAGATGAGGTACTCCAATATTCTTTTACTTTAACCTAAAATTGTTCTAACAATGTCACTGAATATATATCAAGCTCTCATCCTCGGGTCGGAGATAGCAATGGACATAAAATAGTTTCACCTTAGAGTGTATGGAGATTCTATGTTGGTAGTCAACCTGCCGAATGGATCTTATGAAGTGAAAATTCGGAGTTGGTTCCATACATCAATTATGCCAGGAGACTTATTGGTTGGCTTGGCGATGTAACAATTGAGCTTGTACCAAGAAAATAAAACAAACAAGCCGATGCATTAGCGAAACTCACTTCCATCCTGGTGATGAATGAAAAGGAAGCTTGTGTGATGAAAATGTTGTTGAAGTGTTTGAAATCTAAAAAGAAGATTGAAATACGAAAGGTTACTGGATGATTCACGTAGAAAAGTTGACATCAGATGGCGTGCAACGTATTTCATTTATGTCAAAGACACACTTTATCGACGCTCATTTGATGGAGTCTTTTTGAGATGCTCAGGTGATAAAGAAGTTATTCATGGCATAGAGGAAGATCATTCTAAAGTATGCGGTGCTTATCAATCGGGCCCAAAATTGTTTTTGTAGATTAAGACGATGTGCTACTGTTGGCCATCAATGGTAAAAGAATGGACGGACTATGTAACGACCCCGAAAAATATCCTTCATGTTTCATTAAAATAAATAATAATTTTCACATAAAATTTGTACAATATACAAGAGTTACAATTTTCAAAAAGAATATGAAAGTAACTTTATTGTGTAAAAGGCCTCCAAACGCTTCCGCTGCGCCACTCTGATCTACTATCTCATTTCTGTCTAAAACTATTCACGTAAAGAAGAATCAACGCGACGGTTGAGTAGAAATTTCACTTAATCACATAAGGTGTGTGTGTGTGTGTGTAAAATGTGCACATAGTCAAAAAATATTTCACATAATACTGTACCTTTGGATCACACTATCGTGATGATAATTTCCTTAAATCTCCCATATCATAATATACGAACCGTTCACATCGTTGATCCCAATATTCCATCTATTCACACCAATTCCATTCGTTCACATCGGTGGTCATATCTCGATACTATGCCAATTTCCTACGACCCACAACCAATACATGGAACACTCCGTCCATGCAAGATGGGATTAGGGCATGGATGGCTAGAACTAATTTAAGACCGGCAAGCCCATTGCCGCCCGGCCGAACTCTAGCCCCATCCACACCGATAACACATTTGGGCCCGGCTTGCACAAATAAAGATTTTTACATAAACATATTCTCACATAATTTCATGATTTCATGCTTTAGGAGAGCATATATTGGCCATAATAAGACATGAACATAAACTAGAGCATATAAATACAACTAAGGAGTACTTTATACATGGATGCATCTAACTTGTAGTAAAACATGATTCCTAGGCTTATTCTAGCACAATAGCACTTAAGTAAGTAAAAGCATAGAACAATTAAACTTATGGAATTAAGCAAAATTCCTACCTTCAAACATTTTTAGGGAAAAAGAGGGTATATAAAGGGCTATATGGAAGGATAATAGGTATATATGTATGTAAAAAGAAGTGTTTATATATATACATATGTGGGTGGAAGATATTTTATAAATATGGAGTATTTTGGGTGTTGAGAGTAGAGTGAGCGAGGGGTGTGTTTATAGGCGGGATTTTGTGTCGTGTGTGTATAAAATGAAGATAATGCCCCTCTTGCTATAGCGTTTAGGGCAAGAAATAGAATTATTATATACTTTAAGTCATTTTCTAATTATTGTTATCTTATCATATCTTATCCTAATCTTATCATAATCTTATCTAATTCTATCCAAATCTTATCATAATCTTATTTAAATCTTGTCTAATCTTATCACAATCTTATCTAATCTTATCATAATCTTATCTAATCTTATAAAATCTAAAATCATATCTTTATTTAATTAAAAATTCGAATTTATATTTATTCATTTTTGTAAAAATCGGAAATTAGGGTTTTAGGGCATAAAGTCCGAAAATTCATAATTAATTTAGAAAAATTCCAAAATTATGAAATTTAATCTTTATAAATCTGAAATTATATCTATATTTTCCAGAAATTAAAAATGTTTTAGTTATACTTTTGAAAATTGCAATTTAGGACATAGAATTTTGAAAATTGTGTTCGAATGTCAAATTCGTCTAAAATTTGGAAAATCATGTAATTTATTCAAAATTGTATATTCTCCATGCATAAAACTCTAGAATACTTATTTATATTATTTTTGAAAACTCATAAGTATTTAATAGACGAATTTTCCAAGAATAGTAATCATAATCCGAAAATTAGCACTTTACCGTTCAAATTGTAAATTACTCTCAAAATCAGACTAAAATGGGCTCATTTTCAAGAAACATAAGGTTTTATATCAATTATTTAACTAATAAGGATTACCGGGTCATCACAGACTACACACAAAACTGTCAAGCTTGTCAGTTCAATGCAAATTTAGTCGACTAACCGCCTAAGCCATTGCACCCTATAGTGGCTTCATGGCCTTTTGATGCCTGGGGATTGGATGTGGTAGGACCCATGACTAAGCCTTCAATGGACACTTGTAGTGGCAACGAATTGCTTTTCTAGGTGTGCTGAAGTAGTGCCCCTCAAAGAGGTAAAGAAAGAGAATCCCAAGATACATAATCACCGATAATGGAAAACCTTCCAGCAATAGTCTGATGGACAAGCTTTATAAGTTCAACTTTAAGCAAAAGAAGTCTTCTATGTACAATGTTGCCGCAAATGGTGTCGCTATAGTAGTTAAAAAAACTCTATGTAATCTATTAAAGAAAGTGGTTGCAAAATCGAAGCGAGATTGGCATGAAGGAGAAGCTTTATGATCATACAGAACAACTTATAGAACATCAACACAGGCAAGTCCTTACACTTTGGTGTATTACGATTAAGTAGTTGCTCTCCTTAAGCAACAGATTCCATCGCTGAGAATAGTTGTACAAGAAGGGCTCATTGAGGAAGATAATGCATGCTTGCACCTCGAAGAGCTGGAGGCCCTTGATGAGAAATGGTTGGAAGCGCAATGAAGACTTGAATGCTATCAAGCTCATATTTCTAGAGCATTTAACAAAAAGGTGAATCCGTGCTCTTTCCAAGTGGATGATATGGTACTTGCCATAAGAAGGCCCATCATCACAACTCACTACACTAGAAATAAGTTCACCTCCAAGTGGGGTGGCCCGTATGTTGTTAAAGAAGTTTACACAAATGGTAAGTATAAGTTGATCACTAAAGATGGATTGAGGATTGGCCCAATGAATGAGAAATTCTTGAAGCGTCACTATGCATAAAGGATGGAAATTGCTCTTGAGGCGGGAGCCCAGACTGCATCAAACTCCTGACTTGCATGAGTATAAACTGTGTACGGTACTCACTAATGGTAATGCACATGGTTAAACTACTACCATACTCCACTGAAGGTATTTAATGTGGTTAAACTACTAACATACTCCACTAAAGGTATTTCATGTACTTAAACTTAGAAATACTCCATCTTCTCCAAGGTGCTTAAACCATGGACACTCCTGGCCTGCATGAGTATAAACTGTGATCGGCTCCTCCCTCAAAACAAATTTTGTCTTTGAAATACATTACAACTTGATCCTTTTAGCGGGTACATAGGCAGGTTATATAATTTCTAAGTTCAGTTAAGATTTTTTTAAGATATACTTTCTGGTGGATCTGTTACCACGCCGAGTTGGAAGCTAGATCATTTGAAGAATTGTGTTTGCAATAGATTTTATTTTCATGAAAGTTAGCAATTCATTACATAAAGTTTGAATATTGTAGTAAGTTGTATAGTTTTGTGTTTGCATTAATTTATTACAAAAGACATGATAAATTGTACAGTTCTTTATATTGAAAAAAAATGAAAGAAGTTGCATGCATATCCATAAGAATAAAAAATGGAAAGGATGTAAAAAAACATTTCTATTGCATAATCAAGAAAAATAAAAAAATAAAAAATATAACATCGTTCAGAGCAAAAGGGAAAGAAATGCAAAGTCCTAAACTAATCTCAAGTGAAAGGACTCAAATTCTTCAACTCTTCTCCTAGCAGTCTCTAGTGATGCTGCCAAAAATGTTAATACCTTCAATCTCTTTGTCAACCAGTGAAGAAGCATTCTGGAGGGCGTGCTTTCCTCTTCAATCTCACAAACTTCAGTTTGAACACTTTGTAGGAATTGTTGCTATCGGTTCAATGATTGAGACAAGTTCTTTTTGGCTCATTCAAGTTATTAATCTCTTGTTTCATCAGCACCAATTCATCCTTTGTAGTTGAACTTGATTAGCCTCCTTACTCTCTTTAGTCTTGACATCCAAAAGATGTTCTTTAGCTTAGCCTAGATGATGAGCAATAAATTTCTCAGATGTTTTCTCAAAAGATGCAGACCTTACCTTATCTTAAGCAGTTGCCTAGGCGAATAAAAGCTTGAGTGATCCTTCCACATAGGAGATGTCAAAATCATTAAGGATTTTCATCTAGTTGAGCACCACATTGACGTCAACTTCAATGGAGGAAAGGGAGTCAAGAGAAGTATGTGATATCTTCTCTATAAGGTCTCTCCACAAGTTTTGAAAAAATGCCTTCTCGATTACGGATGAACTTCTCACCTTGAAACATTGAAGCCTCAAGGCAAGAAAGTGTTGATTTTGTTTTGTTCAGCTTGGGTACCTCTTTGTGCACTTTCTTAGCAAGTGGAGCCGCGATCGGTGAGTTAAGTCCAACAGTCGATCTCTGACTATCTTCAAATCTGTTAACGTCTTCTCATTCTCCCACTGAAACATTATTTGTTTTGAAGTTAGAGAATTAAAAAAATGAAAAGCAAATAAAAGAAACTTGAAAAAGAGAAGTGTTAAGAGATAATGTGATACCCTGACCCAGTTATGGGACATATTATTAGAATTATTATTTTTTGTTATTATTATTATTATTTTTATTTTTATTGTTATTATTATTATTACTATTATCATCATCATCATAATTTACTATTAATATGATTAAGGATGCCATTGTACTATTTTTATTATTATCATTATTATTATATTATTATTAGGACTTATACTTTTTATTAATATTGCCATTATTTCTTTTAACATTGATTATTGTTATTATGATTATTATTAGTCATACCGATTATTATTTCATTATTATTATTATTATTATTAGTAGTAGTAGTAGTAGTACTATTGGGATAATAATTTTATTATTTCATTATTATTGCTGTTGTTATATTATTAATATTAATTAAATCCTATTAGGTTTAGGGATATTGGGCTATCCTATTAGGCTTAGGATTATTGGCCAATCACATTAGGTCAAGACTATTGGACTAATACTATTAGGCTTAAGACTATTGAGTTAATCATATTAGGTTTAGAAATTTTAATTACATATATATACACACACACCCACGAGCTACTAAAAAATAAAAAATAAAAAACTTACTAGACGGTGAGAATTAGCAACAAACGTGTGACGGCATTGAGTGCAAGGCTGAGTATGCATTGGAATTAACTTAGACGAACAACGGTCAGTAAGTCTTCTTGCTTTATGGATTTGGATCACTAATTGTATAGGAGACTTTACTTTTAAGATAGGAGGGCTTGCACAATGGGACATGCAATATAGTGTACTATTTGTAATAGTAGAACATGAATTACTCTAATATAAATTCTCACAATTCATAAGCAATATGTGATTATTTTCTCGGAATGCATGCATTAAGAAACGTATCAATTTATTTGTCCATGAGTTATGAAGAGGAATTTATATATATATATATATATATATAGATATAGGTTGATTGTATTGTAGATATTTTTAGTTTTTTTAAACGGTAGCATATTAATAGGATGTTAATTTTTATTAGTTATCCCAATTTGATAGAATATTATAAGATAGCTTATATTCATACTCTTATATTATTATATTCATACGATCACGTTTAGTACCCGATCCGTGAAGTCTTGGATTATATAGAAACCCAAGTAGATTATGGTAAGTGGTTTCTTTCCTTTATTTGTTTTTATAAAAATATGTCTTTCTTAAATTTATGCTTTCATTGAAAAAAAAGTGATTTTCATATATAAAAAGTGGATTTGAGCATGCTATTTTATGAATTTTCTATATGAAAAGCTGAAATTGTTTTGTGTTGTGCTATATGTGTAAATATGAACATGCTCCGAACACTTGGGATACTATTGGTAGGAACGAGTTCTGAAATTTCCGATCGAGCTGCGGGGTACAGTAGCAATTTCCGAACCCACTTAATGGAGTTGTAGTTAATGCCTTCCTACGTGTAATAATAGTAGTGTCCGAACCCACTTAACGGGGTTGTAGTTAAGGCCCTCCTACGGGTAATAATAGTAGTGTCCAAGCCCACCTAACGGGGTTATAGTTAGGGCTTGATCAGTTGGCCAATAGAGATTTCGAATGTTCACGAGCATGGGTATATAAATGAATTTGTCTGATTCTGTTTTGTTGTCCGTTCCGTTACTTGAAAGTGGAAAACGTTGATTTTTGAATATTGTTTATATGTGCAAAGTGTGATTTTAATATATATATTTATATATATATATGTATGTAACTTGCTCAAATTCGATAGAGGTTCAATAGATACCTTACTGGGTGAGTGCGCTCACACCACTAATAATCATTTTGCAGAGGATAGTGCCGAGAAAGTTGACGAGGAACAATTTTGGGGTTGGTGAGTGGATTGATAGAGTCCCTGCTTAGAGACTTTAGTTATAGTTATTTGTTTTGATGTTTTCTTTTATGACTATCTGTTAAGACTATTATAGATTGGTTTACGATTTATGTTTTAGAACTAAAGATGTAATAGTTAGGGTTATTATCTTATCCGCTGCGAGACTAAGGTTTTTCAATGAATATTTAATGGTTTTTAGTATGTTCTGATTTCCGTGGCTTGGTGTCTCTGAGCCCTTCGAGCTTAGGGGCATCGCCGTGCCACGTCCCGGGTTCGGGGCGTGACAGATAACATTGCCAATAAATTGATCAATGGAGGGCTAGGAATCTCTCTTTAGCCTCTACCAATGGTGATCTGCATTAATGCTTTGAGTTTCTTTTATCGGATGAATGGCAACTTTTCTTTTGTTTCCTTCATCTTGTTTCTTGCATGGGAGTGAGGCTTTGAGCAATTTTAAGTCAGCTAGCTTTCAGCATTCTCTTCAAAAAGGGTTCCATGCGTTTTGTCCCACTATTTTTTATGGTTGTCCGAAGAGAACTTTTTTGCATTCATGAGAATGAAAGGAAAATATACTTGGGATATGGACTTGAAATAAGTGCACAAGCACCAATGGTGGATACCTTCATCTAATTAAGCCTTACAAATATCCTGCTTGAGAACCCCTGGCACTTCTTGATAATACCCGAATTGGCGGCCAAAATGGTGAGGACTATAAGGCTTAATGAAAAAATGCTTGCCTTGCCACAGAGGCAGAAAACTAGAACGAATGGCGATGAAGTAATCTTAATCAAGCTCTTCAACATACTCATTGTCAATGTACGTGAAGTGGCAATTCTTTATGATCATATTGCAAGTCTACAAAGCAAGCTCTCCTTTGTGAATCTTCTTGTGAGCTTCGTTTGGGTCGTATTGATTTGCGCTGCCTTCACCAGAGAATTAAGTTATCTTAGGACCGCGTACGCTTTGACATACTTGAGAATGAGTCTTGAAGTAATGCACTAGCCAGCCGCAGATCGAAGTTGATAGGACAGGAAGAGTAGAGACACATCGGTCGTGGTGCACACGAGATCTTGTTCAAGCCTTTGTAGATGCTAGCCAAAGTCGGGATAGCAAGACCTACTTGGTGCCCGCTCTCCATGATCCTCATAACTTTGAAAGTACTTGGGTGTATTGAGTTGATATCATCGATTGGAAGAATAAAGGTGCAAAGCCAGCAAGCTAGGTTCGCCACCAAGTATGCCTCCTCTTTTGAACTCCCCATGATACCAAGCTTTGAGAGCAACTCTTCTTCTGCTCTAGACCATCCCTTGTGAGTGCCAAAGTTGTTGAGTGGATTGTGAGTGGACTTCGAACAAGCTAACTTCTTATTATTTTGTGGTGGTGTTTGGCAATACTTTGTGCCATTCTTAGTCTAGAGGCTAACTTACTTGATGATGATGACTTGAGAGAGTTGACCTCCTTCGGCACGTCCTTGTAGCTGGAAAACAAACCTTTGGCCTGTCTCATTAGCTTCAGTAAGCTCTATGGCATTAGGAACCACCTTGTTGTAGATAAGCCCTATCATCGGAAGGCCTCGCACGAGTGTGCAAAAATCCCACAGCGATATGGATAGCTCTCTAAAGGAAGTCGAAAGGGTGTTGGTAGCTGGACACCACGCTTTGCAAAATGCCTTGATGATCTTTAGGTCGCAATCGTACGTGAATGATGAAGCATACACTGCATTGTAGATCTCGGCCTCTACCAACTAGCGCTTACACCGGTTGAAGATGCCCTCTGTCCACTCCTAATAGCCTTTGACCAACTTTAACTCGCCTTCGAACTGGATGGAATCTCCGCCACTCGGCCTTGCCTTTTATGATGCTTCACCCTAGCGTTGGTAAGACACTTGGCTTGTCTAAACTCTTGTGATGGATTGCTTGCAAGGACATCTTGTTCAAAAGAATTTCTTGATACCATTTTTCTGTTTAGTGTGGATTCATCAATCTCGGCCATTGCTTGACGACGAAGTATTCTTAAAGTACACCAATGCTTTAATCTATCAAATTCCAACAAAGGTGTGAGTTAACTTGATAGTTCAAAAAGAAAAAAAAGAAGAAGTAAGGGAAAAAGAAAAAAAGATCCCAATCACTGAGGTAATTATTGTTGATTTTGTGGAGAGAAACCCTTGAATAAACCTGTTGCAAAAAAAAATAAAAATTAGAAGATGAAAAGGGCATGTTTGCAACATAGAAGAGAAGAACTAAAGAGCATGCAGTTGTGATTAGTGGAAAGAAGATTAAAGAAAGATACTATTGTTTAACGCATGAGCTATGTGAAAAGAGGTTTCTCATTAGAGACATGGGCTTTTTTTTTTTTTTGCCTCAAGCACTCAACATACTTAACTCCAGTGTTCCCATGATTTTTATTGTCTGGTAAATTTGAATTAATAGCAAAGAAAAAAAAACAAAGTAGTAGTAAAGGCCACAGACTACTTGTTCTCCCACAATATTCCAAAAGGAGCAGTAGTGTTTTAACACTCTGAAGTCGAAGAGCAACAAAGACAAACAAAAAAAAGGGAAGAAAACTGGTACGCGGAAGATGAGGTATTGTCACGACCCGAAAAAATACCCTTTTATTTTATTAAAATATGTTGGACCGAAACGCGCAACGGTAATATTTTCATAGTTGCATAAATAATTATTTTTACATAAAATTTGTACAAAATACAAAAGTTACAATTTTCAAAAGAAATACAAAAGTAACTTTATTGCGTAAATGGCTTCGAAACGCTTCCGTTGCGCCACTCTGATCCGCTATCTCATTTCTTTCTAAAAAAAAATATTGGAAAAGAGGAGTCAACGCGACGGTTGAGTAGAAATATCATTCAACCCCATAAGGTGCGTTTGTGTTTTAATAGGTGCACGTAGACACATAATTTCACATAATACTATAATGAAAGCATTAAATATCTAAGACTTACAAGATACTTAAATTCCTATCTTGCTCATGAAGTTAAATAATACTCCTACCTTTCAAAAGGTATAAAGTGTAGAGTGTACATATATAGATATAGAAAGGTTAATATGTCTATATATATGGTTAGAAAGAGGGGTAATTCTATATATATGTATATAGGAAGGTATGCTAATGATATAGTGTGATATATATATTGAAAGTGCAAGATTTTGGGGTGTGTGGGTTATAGGCGGGATTTGTGTTGTGTGTGTGAAAAAAATGAAAACATGCCTCCCCTATGTTGAGCATGTGAAATAGATTTATTTAATATTAAGGTCAATTTTTATTTAATGCAATTTTTACACCTTGGTTGGGTAATTAATGAAATAATCCAACTCATGGACTTGAGTGGCACCCTAAATATGCTTAAGTGTGCCCTACATTGTATGAATCATCCCCTAAGTAAATATGAGCCATGCAAGTACATATTTTCTAGAAATATTGTTACAAGATTTAACAAGAACCATGCAAGTGTACAAGTTGAAGAATCATCTTAGAAAAATATCCTGTAAGATATTTTAATAAAATAGTAACACAAAATCAAATAAAATCTGATTTTTATTGTCCTAATCTTATAAAATTTGAGATCATATCTTTATTTAATTAAAAATTCGAATTTGTATTTATTCATTTTTGTAAAAATCAAAAATTAGGGTTTTAGGGCATAAAATTACGGTCTTTGGGCATAAAATCCGAAAATTCATAATTAAATTAGAAAAATTCCAAAATTATGATATTTAATCTTTATAAATATGAAATTATATGTATATTTCTTAGAAATTAGAAATGTTTTAGTTATACTCTTGAAAATTGCGATTTAGGACTTAGAATTTCGAAAATTATGTTAGATTGTCAAATTCGTCTAAAATTTGGAAAATCATGTAATTTATTCAAAATTGCATCTTCTCCATGCATAACAACTCTATAATACTTATTTATATTATTTTTGAAAAGTCATAATATTTAACAGATGAATTTTCAAAGAATGGTAATCGAATATTGTAAATTAACACTCTTTACCATTCAAATTGTAAGTTAATCTCAAAAGTAAACTAAAATTTGAAAACAAGTAATAATAACATTTCCAAGAAGAAAAAGATTTTAAATCAATTATTTAAATATTAAGAATTACCGGGTCGTCACAGGTATTGTTCTTTTTTATAATGAGAAAATCATTCTTGGTATTAAAGAAGTTAGGATTACAATACAAAAAGTAAGAGAAGGGATTTTTTTTATCTTTTTTGCCCTGTGACCAATCATAGCATAAGCATACTGATTTCTTACCAAAATTGATCCATCCCAAGCAGCAATTTTCTTTCTTAAAGAGAAGGACAAAAAAAAGAAGAGATCATGTTGAACCACTAGTGTTGTTGGAGAATATTGCCTTGGGAGAAGATTGTTGTTGCTGCTTGATCGAAGGAAATAAAATGGGTTCCTAAGAATCCCAATTGAGAGGAAAGGAAAATTAAATTATCAAGTTAAATAGGAGAATAAAAGTTTCCTTTGCAAAACCAGAGAAGTGAAGGAGGCTAGTTGTGATCTGGTGTGGCGGCACTATACACCATTGTAATGCCCAAGCAAAATTAATTATAATCTTAAGAAATATGAGGGAATTGCACAAGAATTCAATTGAGTTAAGCTTGAATAGGAGATGAGAGGTATAGAGAGAAGAGAGAGGTGAGAAAATAGAGTCTGGATAAACTTCTTACTAATGCTTTCATTTCTTTCAAAAGTGGTATTTATAAAATGAAGAAAAATAACTCCTAGAAATTTAGAAAAATAGCTAAATAAAATATACTAAGCATAAAATCCAAGATTTGGCTAGATGGGATTCTGATGAACGTAGGTGGTGGTGTATTCTTTTGCTAAATTGGTTGCAGCAAAGTTTGTTACACTAGGTGAAGTCTCTGCCTTTGATTCCTGCTTGATCTGGATTGTGGAAAAGAGGCGATTTGGTAGACTCTCATGTGAACAACATATAAATAAAATGTTGTTGTTTGCTCCCTTATTATCTGCAACAGTACTGACAATCCTACGGTCAACCTTCTTTTCAAAGCCATTGATCCAACAGTTGCGATTTGATTGTTTCTTTAACTCTAACGACCTAACATTTCCCTCCCTTTCAAAGGATCCTTGTCCCCAAGGGTCAAATTCTGGGAATTTAGCAGCAATGTAATCAAAGTCCTCCCAAGTGGCTTGATTCGGCGTAGAAATGCACCCATTGAACCAAAATTTCAAGTACGGTAATGTTGTTTCTCGGTACCATTCTTTTATCAAGAGCAGCTATTGGGAAAATTTTGTAATTGCCTTCTGAATCCATATCTAGTAATGTGGTTGATGTAGTGTGTTTGCTTCCAATCTTTTTCTTGAGAAGGGATACATGGAATACCAAGTGAATTTGGCTTCCAACCGGTAATTACAGTTTGTAAGCAACCTTCCCTATTTTCTGGATCACCTTGTACATACCATAGTATCTTGGGGCTAGTTTCATATTCTTCCTTAGTGCAACGGTAGCCTACCTGTATGGTTGCAACTTTAGATACACTTCATCCCCCACTTGAAACTCCCTTTCTGTCCTAGTTTTGTTAGCAAAATATCTCATCCTTTCTTGAGCAATAGTGAGGTTTTGTTTGAGCCATTGAGTGACCTTAGCCCATTCTTGCACCCATGCATTAACCTCTTGGTGCTCCATGTGTGCATAAGGCCCTAGTGGAATGTGAGAAGGAGGGTAACCATACAAAGCTTGGAAAAGGGTTAACTTCAGACTGGTATGAAAATTGGTATTATACCAGAATTCAACTAGCGGTAACCACCTACTCCAATCTTTGGGCTTTTGATGGCACATGCAACGAAGGTATGTCTCTAAGCATTGATTTACCCTCTCTAATTGGCCATCAGATTGGGGATGATATGTAAATGACATGTCTAAAGAGGTCCCAAATATTCTAAACAGGGTCTTCCAAAATGTGTAGTGAAAGTTTTATCCCTATCAGAAACTAAACTAGTTGGAAGACCATATAATTTGTATATGTGATCAATAAAGATTTTGGCAATATGCTTATAAGTGAACGGATGAGTGAGTGCAATAAAATGTGAGTACATGGTGAACCTATCCACTACTACCATGATAGAGTTTGTGCCTTCTGAAATGGGCAAACCCTCTACAAAATCCATTGCAATGTTTGACCATGCCAGTGAAGGAATTGACAATAGCTGTAACAAGCCAGGATAAGCAATCCGCTCATTTTTGTTCCTTTGACAAGTATCACACTCCCATACCCAGGTATTTATCTCATCTTTCATCTTAAGCCAGAAAAATAAGGACTTGGTCCTTTGATAAGTACATTTTATGCCTGAATCTCCTCCAATGGATGAGTTGTGCATAAATTGGATTATTTTATTCCTCAACTCTCCTGCTTTCCCCACACATACTCGACTCTTAAACCTCAATAATCCAGAATTATAGCTATATTCTGGATATGAAGCTGGACCTAAAGTTTTAGCTTGAATGATTTCCTGGAAGCTAGGATCTTCTTCATAGTTGTTATGAACTTGCATAATCCATGTAGGTAAAGATATAGAAATGGCCATGTTCTACCTACCATCTTGTTCTCTTTTGGATAGGGCATCAACAACCCTATTCTCATTCCCCTTCTTGTAGACTACTTTATAATCCGAGCTTATGAGCTTACTTACCCACTTATGTTGCAACACTGGCTCTAATCTCTAATCAAGTATATGTTTCAGACTTTGTTGATCAGCTTTTATGATGAAATGATGTCCCTGTAAGTAGTGCTTACGTTTGGAAACAACCATGAGCAATGCCATAAACTCCTTCTCATGAATGGATAGGCCTTGGTTTTTTATCCATAAAGCCTTGCTAAGGAAAGCTATGGGTTTTTTCTATCTTGCATCAGGACAACCCCTATGCCTTTGTCACATGCATTAGTTTCTACTATAAAAGGCTTGGAAAAATCTAGTAGAGCTAAGATCAGAGCAGTGGTCGTGAATCTTGAGTTGTTCAAAGGCTAAATTGGCTTTTTCTTCCCATTGGAATCCATCTTTTTTTAGCAGCCGGGTTAGTGGTTTGCTAATCAATCCATAATCCCTTATGAACTTCCTGTAATACCCTGTGAGACCTAAAAATCTTCTTAACGCCATTTTTCCATGCATCTAACATTTTCTAGATCAATAGATACCCCCTCACTTGATATGGTGTGCCCCAGGTACTCTATCTTCCTTTTAACAAAACTGCTACACTTAGCCATCTTAGCATATAGCTTGTTTTCTCTTACTTTGTTCAACACTACCTCCAAGTGTTTAAAATGATCGTCTAAAGATTTACTGAACACCAAAATATCATCAAAAAACACTAAAATAGTTTTCCTCAAAAATTCAGCAAACACCTAATTCATTAAGGCCTGGAAGGTGGAAGTGGCATTACAAAGCCTAAATAGCATGAATAGAATTTCATAGTGCTTGTGATGGGTAGTGAAACTTGTTATATACACATCCTCGGACCTTTTTTTGATTTGGATGTTGCCAGACCTGATGTCTATTTTCGAAAAATACTCAGCTCCATGTAGCTCATCAAGAAGCTCATCTATCACAGGGATGGGAAAATTGTCCTTAATAGAAAGGTTGTTCAAATATCTATAGTCTACACACAACCTCCACTGGCCATCTTTCTTCTTGATTAAGGCTGCAGGTGAAGGAAAGCGAGACTGACTTGGTCTTATGTAACTAGCCTCTAGCATTTCTTTTACAATCCTTTCTAACTATGTCTTTTGTGCATGTGGATACCTATAAGGTAGCTCCTTTCTTGGCATAGCTTGAGGTTTGAACATTATTTGATGCTTAATGCTCCTGTCGGGGGGAAGGGATGCTGGCTCCTCAAAAATGTCTTGATATTTGTCCAGTAGTTGTGCTAATTTGGGTTTCTCCTCCCTTCTGTGATTTTCTTGGCCTGAAATAGAAAATAACTGCCCAATAAAAGTGTAACTCCCCTTTCTAAAAAGTTTGTTGAACCCTTTAGCTAAAATCATTTGAAGTTCAACATTTTCTGTCATAGCTTTTAGTTATATTTTCTTGCCTTGCTTAGAGATAGTAACCATCATCTTTTCTTAATCAAACTCCACTGGGCTATTCTTTCTAAACCAATCCCCTCCCAAAACCAATCACAACCCCCTAGTTTGATCACTCTGATAGGATATACAAACTTATAGACTTGGATTTGCCAACTAAAATCATGGCAGATCAGTCAACTAACCATTTTGCTTCCATCAGCTATACTAACCATCATGGGAGTTGTGTGTTCCAAGCAACACCCTAGCTGTTGTGTTGTATTCTCATCTAGGGAGTAATGAGTGCTTCCATTGTCAATAAGTATGTATATCTCCTTGCCATGGGAGCTACCTCTGATTCTCAAAGTGTTTATATTACCACTTCCAGACATGGCACTTATAGATATAGTCCTATCCTCATCAATGACCTCGTCTTCATTTTCTACTTGTAATTCAGTTTGACATACTTGTTCATCCTCTTTAGTCATCATCAAGAATAGTTGTTAGTGTTTGCATCTATGTCTTGGTATGAACACTTCATCACAATTATAGCACATGTTATTCACTCAGCAAGCTCTCATCTCAGTTGCAATCCAGAGTCTTGTAGGTGTTAAGTTGGGTTCATTATTCTGCTTGAATGGTCGTTTAGGTGGACTAGAAAATGTTTTTGCTATGGATTGGGTATTGGGTTTGTATGTGTTTTTGTTTTGGAAAGATAGTTTGTGACTTGCCCTAGCTCTCTTGATTATGGCATCATAGTGGCTTCTTGCCTCTTAGTAAGAGAAACGGCTTGTTGTAAACTCGATGGTTTCATGGCCATAACTACACCTTTAATTTCATGCCTTAATCCACTTATGAAACTAGCAGTAATGAGCTCTTCAGAGAAGTCCTTGTTGAATATCAGTAAATGAGATTTGAGCTCCTCAAACCTTTCCAAGAAGCTTGCCACACTATTAGTTTGGTGTAGTTTATTAAACTAATCAATCATAAGCTTAGGATCCATATCATCAAATTGATTTAACACAGAGATAGCAAATTGATTCCAATTGCGCATCTCCCTACCCTCTAAATAACCCTGACACCACGGCTCTACTTTTCCATCTAAATAAATAGATGCAAAAGGTACATTTTGTTCTTCAGGGATGCTTGATAGGATTTGAAAATATCTGTTGCACTTTCTGACCTAAGCTCTAGGATTTTCCCCATCAAACCTTGGAAATTCAATTTTAGGAAAATAACTTACATTGCCTTGGGGTCCTGTATTATCAGTATCTTCTTTCTCTGTCTGGGTAGGACTGTCTTGTGAGGTGGAACCTCTGTCTCCGATTGTAGAAAGCCCTTATCCCAAAACGGATTTGTTCTTGTTGTAACTATGGAGTTGCTCGATTATACTTTGCAACTGTTGTTGGATTTCCAAATGATTACCCCTATAACCGTAATAGCCTTTTGAAGCTCTTTTTGGAAAGCTATAACCGCATCCATTTAACCCTGAAAATGGTACTCGTTGGCCATCCTTATAACGTTGTCCTCAACCAACAAAGCCCTCTATTTCTTTTGAGCTTTCATAAGCCCCTTTATTGTCACGATCCGGAAAAATACCCTTTTATTTTATTAAAATACGTTGGAATGAAACGCGCAACAGTAATATTTTCATAGTTGTATAAATAATTATTTTCACATAAAATTTGTACAAAATACAAATGTTACAATTTTCAAAAGAAATACAAAAGTAACTTTATTGCGTAAATGGCTACAAAACGCTTCCGCTGCGCCACTCTGATCTGCTATTTCATTTCTGTCTAAAAAGTATTAGAAAAGAGGAGTCAACGCAACGGTTGAGTAGAAATATCATTCAACCCCATAAGGTGCGTGTGTGTTTGAATAGGTACACGTAGACACATAATTTCACATAATACTATAATGAAAATGAAAGCATAAAATATCTACAACTTAAAAGATACTTAAATTCCTACTCTACTCATGAAGTTAAACAATACTCCTACCTTCAAATGTTTTTAGGGAAAGAGAGGGTATATAAAGGGCTATATGGAAGGATAATAGGTATATATGTATGTAAAAAGAAGTGTTTATATACATACATATGTGGGTGGAAGATATTTTATAAATATGGAGTGTTTTGGGTGTTGAAAGTAAGGTGAGTGTGGGTGGGAGTGTCTTAGGCGGGATTTTGTGTTGTGATGGAAATGAAGATCACTCTCCTCCTATTTATAGTTGTTAGCCAAGAATGAAAATTATTTTATTTCATTTTATCTTGTCATTTATTACATTTTTACAACTAAGCTTGTTATTAATTGTGTTCACATTACAACTAAGCATTTCATTAATTGTGTTCACATTACAACTAAGCATTTCATTAATTGTGTTCACATTACAACTAAGCATTTCATTAATTGTGTTCACATTAATTTGTGGTTATAATTTACACATTTGTGATCCTAAGTATCATGAGTTTGCACCCTAGATTTCAATATGTGTTACCTAGATTGTATTATGTGTTAATCTAGTTTAATAAGATGATAACACATGCTTCTTCCTTTAATTTTATCCCTACAATTGTTGGCTACATTTAGCAAAATTATTACAAGTGTATATCTTAGGTGTATAAATTTATTTAATGAAGATAATGACATTATGAGCATATGTCTTAATTTATTTATGTGAGTATATATTATCTAAACTTATTTATATACCTATTTATAATTAGATATATATATGAACAAATTTTATATATATATATATAACTATATACATGTAACTATATATATATAAATCACTATATAATTATATATATACATATACGTGTATGACTATATGTATATGATTATAAGTAAAAGCCTTAATTACATATTTACCTTAATTAAGTAAATTAAGTATTATTAAACATATAAAGTGTTTTTAGGACTAATATGAATTATTCATGTAAGGGAATTATTCACGTAGACACATATTTTCACATAATCACTCAAGCATATAACCATGAAATCAATCGAGCATGTAATCACATTTCTTTCACATTTCTACCTTTTTCCATCTCTTGGTGTGGCTACCTTATCTCGTTGTGCCGTCACTCGCAATTTCCAACAAAAATCACACCAAAATCCACCAATCCCAACCAAAATCACGCCAATGGTCATATCCCCGGCGTATGCCAAATTTCTTACGACCCACTTGAGTGCATGGAACACTTCGTCCATGCAAGGGGGGATTAGGCAAAGATGGAGGGTCAAGAACATTTTAAGATTGGCAAGATCAATAGCTTGTCCCGACCGAACTCAACTGCGTCCACCCCTACCACGATTGGGCCCATCAAACACACGAAATTTCATATAACTCGCAAGATTTCTCATGTAATTTGAATTTCCAGTTCATGTAAATAGCATTTACAGCTCATGTAAACAGGATTTTCAGCTTATAACAAATAGAAATTTCAGATTATGAAAACAGAATTTCCAGCATGTAACACAGAATTTTCAGCTTGGACAAAACAGAATTTTCAGCTCGTATAAGCAGAAATTCCAGCTTGCCTAAAACAAAATTTTCAGCCTATTTTCAGCGGGCTTCCAGCATACTTTCAGCACAATTTCAGCATAGTTTCAGTATATTCTAAAACATATAACTATCTACTAACTAAGCATGCTTCATTCTATGAATATAGAGCATAATAAGGACATAAAGCACAACTTCGTAGGCAAGCATGCTTCCTATCATTTCATGAAAACCTAATAGAGGATCATAAACATAACTTCATATAAAACATGCATCCTATCATTTAGTAGAGCATAGTGCAACATATTGTAAACTAATTCATGGACTTAGAAATATCCCTACTTTCATAAGCATATAACTTCCTCAATATATCAATATGTATACAACCAAACGCATATGTATACCACTAGAACCAAGATAGTAACTAACTTGTAGTTGCATCCTAAGTTCTAGTATGGAGAAATACAAAGAGCAACGCATCCAACAACTCATGGATTAAGCAAAATTCCTACCTTTTCTAACTTGTTATTTCTTTCTTTTCTTTGTGTTTTTTGAAGTTGTGAAATATGAAGAAGTGTTAGGGAATTGTAGAGAAAATGAATGGAAACAAGAGGGAAGGAGACTGTCTGTGGCCGTGAGCTTCTTTGTATGTGTGTGTAGTGTTTTTGTGTTTTTGTTATGTAGAAATACTTATAGTTAGTAATAGGTAGAAATAAGATTATAATATTTTTAAGTCATTATCTAATTATGACCCCTTTTACACCTCAATGCCCTTGTACTAGGTCTAATTAGCTTCAGTGTATATCTAGGTTAACATGAGCCAACCATGTATATACTAGTCTAGAAGAATTTTTACATGTGTATTTATACATTGAATCTTGAAGAATTGGAGGGCAAGAAACAATATACACCAAGTATTTAGTGTATGTATATATGCCCAAAAATCATCCCCCACCCCCCTCTCTTTCTATATATGTAGGATATTTTCTTATAACATTGTATAATTATTCCGACTTTTATTGTACATAAGACTTAAAGAGACAAAAACTGATTTTTTTTTCTATATATTTATATGTATTTGACCATGTATATGTATATATATCTATACATATGTATTTTTGAACTTTAGGGTTTTATGTGTACTAAATGAAATAAGAACTAATTCCAAGAATTATGCATGTGTAATGCATATTCACAAAGTGTTTTACAAAGTGTTTGATGCAAGAAAAATGTCACCTAATAAGCATAATTAAGCATTTAAACATTTAAATAACATGTATATAAAACATAATATAATATTGGAAAAGCAAGGGAAAATCGGGCCCTTACGTACCACATATTGCCAAGTGATAGGGTTGGGATTGGAGCAACGTACAATTAGAAAAAGTGCAGTGAATCAGCGGAAAGATGGTGAAAAAACTCTTGCGGATTAAGGAACCCTGAAATTTTGTGATTTTTTCATTTTTCATGGAAGTCAATGAACTTTTCACATATGTTTGTATGCATGAAGTGACAAAGCACTCAAAAAAATGCAGCAAGCGAACATATATAGAAAATGCTATAGACTACTCGAGGTATGACTAGCAACTCTTAGTGTCCCCAAAATGCACAACATGGATCAATGACCTGGGGCATCCGAACCCCTTAAATTACTACAAAAATGCTCACCACATATTGCGAGGAGATAGGGTTGGGATCAATGAAATGTATACTCAAAAAATGTATAGTGAATTGGCAAAAATACGATGAAAAAGCTCTTACAATTTAAAGGCCTCTGAAATTTTGTGATTTTTTCAACCATCTTGGAATTCAATGAAAATTTCCACATACCCTTGCACGCTTGAAGTGAGATCGTACACAAAAAATCATAGCAAACAAACATCTGTAGAAGCGTTATGGACCACCCAAGGTATGGTTTGGAACTCGTACAGTCCCAAAAGCCTACAGCTTGGACCAACGACCTGGGGCCTCCAAAATCCACGAAACTAGTGCAAAAATTGTCACCACATATTTTGAAATGATAGGCTTTGAATTAGAGAAATGTTCAACCAAAAATCTGCAACGAATCAACAAAATATGGTGAAAAAACTTGTACGAAATAAGGACCCCTGAAATTTTTGATTTTTTTGACCATCTTGGAATTCAATGAACTTTTCACATACACTCATACACATGATGTTAAGTTGCACACAAAAAATCACAGTGAACGGACATCTACGAAAGGCGCTATACACCACTCAAGGTAAGGCTAGCAAATCGTGTGGTCCAAAAAGCCCATAGCTTGGACAAATGACCTGGGGCATCCGAAACCCCTGAAATTTATGCAAAAATACTCATCACATATTTCCAAGTGATAAGGTTGGGAGTGGAGAAACGTCCAACTAGAAAAAGTACAGTGAATCAACGAAAATAAGGTGAAAAAACTCACTCGGATTAACTACCCGTGAAATTTTGTGATTTTTTTGATCATCTTGGAATTTAATGAAATTATTCTCAATGCTCATATGCATGAAGAGAGGCCATGCATCAAAAATTGCGTTGAACGGACATCTACAAAAGGCATAATAGACCACCCAATGTATAGTTGATAAGTCCATAATTATACTTCACTTATATGTTCATTTCGTTGGACTTATAATGTATTTTTTCTAGTTGAGCTTTATTGTGCCCAAATTTGAGTTAAATTGTTGTTTTTCTGGATAGAAGGGAAAATACATAAAGGACACAAAAAACTTTTAGTTAGGAGCTGAGTATTTACACAAGACATTGTGAGTATCTACCCAAGTGCTATCCGAAAGAGAAACGCATATGGAAGATTGTGTTGGTACACAAGATATTTTGAGTACTTGCCCCATTTTAGACATCCAGAAGAGAGTAGAGTTCGTAAGATTTCGTATGTACGCAGAGGTTAACGCCAGTAGTTAAGACTTTCCTTCTTCGAGTAGGACTCTGATTAGGACTGCCTCTTTAGAGCTGAGAATCAGGGCACAACAGGGGGACATCTTTTTCCTAGGTCTTAGACAATAGAAAAAAATACTCTTTCAATTTGAGATCTAGTTTTTATCTTTTGAAAACAAAGATCGAAAAGGGACAGGAGGGCGAATCAAGAACACCATTGGAAGAAAGCTCCTACCCAGAATTTTCCACCCTTCTGATTCTTGTTTTTTTTGTTTCCTTTATGAACTCTTTTACATTCTTCATTGTTGTTTTTAAATTCAGCATGAACTAATTTATTTGTCAAGTGTAAGGGATGGGGATATATTAGTTTTGTGATGCTTGATAGAGATCATGGATATATTAGTTCCTTGCTTCGCACAATAACGAAATCATTGAGTCTAGGGAACGGGACAGAATACGGATTAGGTTGATGAACCTACCTTGCACTTAAGTTTAGTAATATTGAATATTTGTTAGAATCTTGAATTGCTAGAAATAAATAAATATATTTTATTACTTAATTTGATATTAGCCTTAAATTAGAGAAAACCACTCCACATTTGATCAATTCGAGCTAAGTAAAAATAGTTCATTCTCACGGGATAAATCCCAATATCTGTGGGATCGACGCTCTACTCATCATTATACTATTTGTGTGATTGCGTCTACTTGCACAGCACCAACAATGGCTAGGGACTCGTGTGATCCACAAAAGCACACCACTTGGACCAACGATCTGGAGCATCCCAAACCCATGAAACTACTACACAAATGCTCACAACATATTGCCAAGTGATAGGGTTGGAATCCGAGAAACATACAACTAGAAAAACTGTAGTGAATCAATAAAGATAAGATGAAAAAACTCGTGTGTAGTAAGGACCCCTGACTCACCACATATTGCCAAGTGATAGGGTTGGAATCAGAGAAACATACAACTAGAAAAACTATAGTGAATCAATAAAGATAAGATGAAAAAACTCATGCGTATTAAGGACCCCTGACTCACCACATATTGCCAAGTGATAGGGTTGGAATCAGAGAAACATACAACTAGAAAAATTGTAGTGAATCAATAAAGATAAGATGAAAAAACTCGTGCGTATTAAGGACCCCTGACATTTTGTGATTTTTTCGACAGTCTCAAAACTCAATGAACTTTGCAAGGTCACATACAAAAAAATTGCAGCGAATGAACATTTACTGAAGGTGTTATGGACCACCCAAGGTTGGCCCAACAACTTATGCGGTCCCCAAAAGCCCACAGCTTCGATCAACGACCTAAGGTGACTGAAACCCCTGAAATTACCACAAAAATGCTCGCCACATATTTCCAAGTGATAGGGTCGGGATAGAAGAAATGTATAACTAGCAAAAGTGCACTGAATCAACGAAAATATGGTAATAAAACTAATACGGATTAAGGACCCTTGAAATTTTGTAATTTTTTTGACAGTCTCGAAATTCAATGAAATTTTCCACATACACTCGAGGCATAAAATGAGGTCACATGCAAATAATCGAAGCTAATGGACTTCTACAGAGGTGCTATAGACCACCCAAGTTATAGCTAGGAACTCGTGCGATCCCTAAAAGCCCATTGTTTGAACCAACGTCATAAGGCGTCTGTAACCTATAAAACTACCACAAAAATGCTCAACACATATTGCCAAGTGATAGGCTTGGAATCAAAGCAACTTATGACCAAGAAAACTACAACGAATCGAAAAAAATACAGTGAAAAAAATCGTGCAAATTAAGGATCTTTGAAATTTTGTTATTTTTTCGATAGTATTGAAATTCAATGAAATTTTCCACATGTGCTCATATGCATAAAATGAGATCACATGCAAAAAATCAAATCTAAAAGACCTATATAGAGGCACTACAAACCATCCAAGTTATTGCTAGAAACTTGTGCGGTCCCCAAAAACCCCAATACTTGGACCAATAACCTGGGGCATCCAAAACCCTTGAAATTAATGCAAAAAAGCTCATCATTTATTTCCAAATGATAGGGCTGGAATCGGAGCAGCATACAATCATAAAAGGTACAGTGAATGATTGAAAATATGGTGAAAAAACTCAAAATTTAATGACATTTTGCACATAGGCTTGTACGCATGAAGTGAGCTCGTACAAAAAAAAGCACAGTGAACAAACTTCTACAGAAGGCATTGTAGACCACCCAAGGTAGGGCTAGGAACTCGTGTAGTCCCCAAAAGCCCACAACGTGGACCAATGACCTGGGACATCCGAAACTTCTAAGATTATAACAAAAATACTCAGCACGTACTACCAAAGTACAGTGAATTGACGAAAATACAGTGAAAAACCCAAAAAACTTTCATCCAAGGTGTGGTGCCCAACCCTGCCGTCTGTACAAGGTATATCATCTAACACGTGATAGTGGAGACGTTGGCTAAACCGTTGTGTTAGAAATGGTTATTTTGGGGACCACCCCGAGGAGGCAAGGGGGACCACGTCTAGGAGAGTCTATATGGGATATTCGAGGAAACATTTGTAGACAGGGGCCATGGTGGCCTGGGGCCTCCTCAATATTCGATGAGACGGTAAACGTGGCGAATGTAGATGGTGCCACATGTGAATCGTTACTCCAGGTGGCACTGTGACGACCCAGGTAAACCACATTATTTTAAACTTGGAATTATGAAATGTTTTACTATTTTATGAGAAAATCATTTTATTGTGAATAAATGTGCATTGCATTACATGCATTTTACAAAAATGTGATTTGTTATTAGTAAAATTGAAATCTACGAAATTCTCCTCAATTTTTCGAAAACTAAACCGTCGATGTTAATTGTATTATTTGGAAATATTGTCTTCATATCATGAAATTAACATGCATTTTCTCCATAATTTTGAAAATTAATAATAAAAAAAAATTATTTTAGAAACTATACAATTACTAGAAGTAATAATTTACTCCACAATTTTAACATTTTTGAAATAATACTATCAACATATGTAACTATATATAAAAATCCGAAAATACACAATAAAATTAGTTAAATATGTCTTCTAGTAGTTTAATTACCTAATTATGTCATTTTCATGGAATATGTGGTAAAAATGAAGACTACATGTAAATTTTACCTCTTAGTATTTCAACTACCAATATGTGCATTAATCTTTACCATTCATATATAATTATATATTGGCTATCTCTCCTACTATTATATATATATATATATATGAAGGAAAAATAATTTCCTAAAACCATTGAGCTTTTTAAATTGTTTTCTTATTTATAAGAATTTATAAATTTACTTTCTCAACACATAATATTTTTTCAAAATTGTATTTTATTCCTTAATAATTAATAATTACATATCTCAGACTATTATGACTTGGAAAAATATATTTTTCAATATTAGAATTTAATTTCCATAATTTTTGAATTTTGCTCAAATTAAAGCATAAATTTCCAATAAAATTATAAACTTCCAAATAAAAATATAAATTTCAAAATTTTAATTACTACAATATATTTCCTAAATTTATAAGTATAAATTTCGAATTTTAAAGAATTAAACTTTGATTTTCGGATTTTAATTGAAGGCAAATATAAATTGTGGATTTTAACCTATTTTAGGATATTTATACAAGAAAAATCTCCTCTAATATACTATAAATAAATATTAATACATGGATCACATTCATGTAGCTTATGAATCATACCATAGCTTGGACACCCAAGCTTAATTAGTCTTCCACATGGAAGACTTCATTTAATGTATTAAGCTAGGTGGAAAAAATGGTAATTATGAAGAAAATGACCTAAGAATAAAATAATTGCTTCTTCCTCTCATTTCTAAAAACAAGAACAAGAATTCCTCCATTCTTCCCCTAGAAACCGTCCATAACACACCCTCACATACACTCTTCCTAATTTCTCCCAAAATCACTAAATTGTTACTTCTTTTTTTTTTTTCCTCATTCTCAACCGTACGTCCACTCCACACACCCTCATACCCTCTTGTTTTCTTCTAAAAACCCATTAATTTTTTATCTTCCAACCTTACACTATATTATACCCTCAAAACAAAACAAAAAAAAAAGGTAGAGACCTTACTTAATCATATAAGTAGAGGTTTTCTTGCCTCTTGAAGGAGGTTCCATGAAGTCATGAAAATTAGTTTCACTACTTTGTGTATTCTTAATTAGAATTATGTGCTAGCATATGGTCTTGCAAATATTATTTGATTTTATGAAATATTATATGATCATTATGTGCTTAGGGGTTCATGAAGATTTATTATATTACAAGTTTAGGGTAATATATTATATTTGACAATATGTTCATCTTATTTGGAAAATTTAATATGTTTATATGAAAAATGTTAGTTTGACAACATATATGATTTTCTTGCAAACACATGATTTAAAGTTACAAAATATATTTATATTATATTCTCTATAAATATATATGGGTCAAATAAACACTTTTATGTTTGTGTATATATATCATATATATATACGTATCATATATATACATAGTACATATTTATGTAGTTGATAACTAGATATATAGTACGTACATATAGAAATATATATATATATATATAAAAATAGGTGTATATATAAAGAATATATATAAAGAGTATACTTATGCCTATATAATACGTACATATATAGATATTTATCAAGATTAGAGTATGTATTAAATTTATATTCTAAAACACAATATAGACATATATATATGTAGGTTCTGCCGTGTATATACATATACATATTATTATGTTTTGATTCAAATTTGGTAATTGATATATGTATATATCTATATTAAATAGTTTATGAGATATTATTTGTTTTATTACTTTATTTCATAGTGATGATATTATTTTCTAAGATGTTGGAATCATATGTTGAAACATGGAAGCAAGACTTCCAAGAATATGCTATGTGCACAAATTGTGATTGTGAAACCGGCCCGAAATATATCGGAGTGGTTTGGGTGAGTTCCGCTGGGACATACCAATGGGGTAGCCGGCTGTAAGAGTTCTCACTCCCTCCATCTCCTAATCCCCCTTTATATAGACGGAGTGATCTATATAAGAGAGCAGGTCGTAGGAAAATTTGGCGTAACACCCGGGGTACGACCGTTGGAGGATAAGGCAGGCGGGAGTAATGTGCTGGTTGTTATTTCGGCCGGGGAGATATAAGGGTCACTGTTAGGTGACGAGAAATGTTTGAAATGAAAACTTACATTTTATGTGTAAAGTAACCATATGTGCCTATGTGCAAATCACACACACGAGCACCTTATATGCTTAAGTAATGTTTCTACTCAACTATATATGTTGATCGTGTTCTTATGATATATTTTAGATGAGCTCGAGAATACCTTAAATGAGACCGAGGAGGAAGAACAGTTTGAGGCCTTTTATTAGAAAGAGAGCTACGCATATTCAGCTGCGTATTTGTTGTTTTGTGATTGTCAACTTTAAGTATGTTGTAAAAGTATACTTGCACCCGACGTCTTGAACTTGATGTATTATTTTGATATTCTGTTTTGTATCTAAGTATGTTTTCTATTCCCTAATTCTTGGAATGTAAATTATACTTTGGATTGTAAATTAAAATAAGCTTGGTTATCGGGGTCGTTACAGGCACTCCGCAATTGGTCTTTATCTTGAGTTGGCGCCGACGTGGTTGAGGCATATTTCCCTATGTTGTTAGCCCCCGTCCCCCAAGTAGGCCATAAAACTAGCTAAGGTTTGAATTATCTAGTTCTAAACAGAGAGCTGAGTATAGATTATGGTGGTAAAATCAAATTTCGACCGTTGAAATTTGACCGTTAGTAATGATTACGGGTGACGATTGAACTTCACGAGGAGATTTTTACTCGGCGTGGCCTAAAGTATGTGATTTTAACTTCGAGCTAAAAAGCAAAATCGAGCAGAGACTTGAGAGCACCGAGCATAACAAACTACTTTCGAGCAACCAACCACTTAGGTATTCCTCTCCCCTTTCTTTTTCAATTCTCGCCTTTTCTATTTCTCGTTTAGTTTACCTTAGAGCTCTTTCAACAAACATGAGTGGGTCCAAGAGTAGTAGTGATAGTCAGAATAGGTTTGAGGGATTGTCGTCCGAGGAGGAGTTGAGTAGTTTGGAACTGACATCGTCCTCGGACACTAAAACTACTTCCGGGGAGGAAGTTGAGGTGGGGGTATCATCTCGATGCCCAAGTGAGGCACGCACTAGTTAGCCGAGGAGAGGTAGAAAGAGCCCAAGTAAACTTGAGATAAGGCAGCGGATATCTATGGAGCTCAGAATCGACCTCCCGCCGATGGTGGACTACTCGGACGTGCCTATCCCCGGATGAAGAAAGCGATCCGAAGAGGATCTCCTCCTGGAGAAGCCAAATCGGAAGAGGAAAGCAATTTCGGGGAACCAAACAACCATTAGCTGGGGCAACGTCATCGCATGTAACTTTGATCGGGACATGAAAACGGTGATGACCCATGACATCATGACAATTTCAGCACGATTTGGCCCACAACGGAGGATTCCATGATAGACCAGCTTCCAAGGTGCATCCACATTCATTACACCCAGATTGAGAATGGGCTTAGGTTTCCTATCCCACCATTTATTTCTTTCATCCTCAACCATCTAAATATCAACCCAATTCAGCTCATCCCGAATTCATATGCTTCGATCTCTACCTTTGTCATTTTTTGTCTTAGTACCAGGCATAGGCCTTCCCTAGCCAATTTCTCTAACCTTTTCCAAATAAATCACTCTACTCAGTCCTCCCTCGACGATGAGTTTAATTGCTTCTTCGTTAGCGCCAAAAATGCGAAAAAAATCATCCAAACAACCTCCTCCTCTTACGGCAGTGATTAGAAGTAGAAATAGTGTTTCGTCCACTCTGACCAGGGATAGCCGGTCAGGCACCTGCATAACCCCGACGCCAAAAAGTCATCTCTGGTGGGACTTAGGTTAGCTAGCTAGTCAAGGGAATAGGTTCTTGAGAATAAAATGCAGGGTCTTATTTGCTCAATCTTTCTGACCTATGGGAGGTTTTTGGTTAAGGCCGGTTTATAGCTGGGCCGATTAGGAACTGAGGGCATCATGTTTGGTACCCTCCCTCCCCCTCCCTTTTTTTAATCCATGTGCCTGATCGAGATTATCTTACTTATTGCAGATCTTTGAACTTTGGATATATCTAGGACGACGATTCTCAGGAAAGTCTCTAACTCCAAAGACGTCCATCTTCTCCTGCCCCTCCCTACGGAGAAAGTTGAATAAGCACGCCCATAGAGCTGTTGACGGGAATAGGGGCCCGAATAGTGGCCCGAACTGGCCTCACTGCATAAAGAGTCCCTGACGCAGGCAGGGTGGACACTATCAAGGTTGACAAAGGGTCTCCTCAACTCATCAGGAGAAAGAGCCGATATTTTTAACTCTCTCTCTCTCGGACTCCCTCCCTCACGTTAAACCCTAACTGCTGCCACCGCCCCTATGGACGACACAAAGCCGCCTGATGGTGGCGACACTGATGCTGGACGGCTGCCCACTGGCCGTTCCTATGCTGCTGCCGTCGGCCTCCAGCCGGCGGATCCCTTTATGCCGGATGCTAGGGAAAGGAAAAAGAATTTTGACACCTCTACTTTTACCCCCATCGGCACGGTGACTGATTTCCACGGAGACCCTGCAGCAGTCTTCACCCACGCTGATCGGGAAAACTATGCCCACCGTTTCAATACGTGTTGGTCGGGAAATTCTCCCATGGTCACCCCTCCATAGGTGCACTCCGATTTATTTTCAGGAAGATGAAGTTAAAGCGACATTGCAGGCTGTTTTTCTTCGACAACACGCACCTATGCATCCATCTTTACGACCATGATGACTACGCAAGGTTGTTTATGCGAGAACTCTGGCACTTTAACGGCTTTCCTATGCGTGTTTTCAAGTGGGATCCAGATTTCGATCCCACTGTGGAATCGCCCATCTTTCCTGTTTGGTTTAAGATTCACCATCTGCCATTGCACTTGATTCCAGTTGAGGGCCTGTACACGCTTGCAAGTTGTATTGGATCGCCGGTTCGAGTGGATGAGCCGACTGCTGATTGCTGGCGGCCTCCAGTCTCTAGGGTCTGTGTCGAGATAGATGTGACTAAACCCGTGAATAAGGCTATTTGGGTTAAGGATGGGGCTCGGGTGTATCAGCAGCCAATTGAATGCGAAGGACTACCTGAATATTGTCGGCGTTGTCGCCGTCAGGGTCACACTATCCGAAATTGTTTTCACCCTCCCAGCGACGAAGAAGATGGCACGGCCCCTGACTTGCTGCCCAAGGCTCAAGGTGATTCATGGTCTACTTTGGATGCTAATCGCCAAGCAGTTCGTCAAACCGCCCCTAGTCCAACTTCTAACGTGGAGCCCAAGTCTCAGGATGCACAGGCTGTCGATAAGCAGAAAACGCCCATGATCAACCAGATACCGTCTCAAGAAACTCAAGAAGATCTCCAGGCCCATCGAGAGGTGCAGGTTTGGAGGGAAGTTACTCCAAAGTCCAGGAAGGATAAGGGCAAGCAGGCAATGGAGACGTCAAGTCCGCGTTTGCAGGAAGCGGACGGCGTTGTTACAAATTTGAACAATCAGTTTGCTTCCCTTCGTGATGAGGATTCGGATGATGAAGATCAGGGGGTTAACTTGCAAGCGGATGTGAGTGCAGCAGGATCACGAGAAGTTTCGGACGAAGCGGATAGTGTTCCGCGGCAGATACAACTTGATGACACTGAAGAAGAAGTTCCTCAGACCGCCTTACACCTCACAGACTCCACTGCTAAGGGGAGCGAGCCCAGGTCACGAGAGCAGCCATCCACGCTAGCATCAGTAGAGGTGCCTCAAGGTGAAAATCAGGTGCAACCTGAGGGGGGTACGGATACAGCTCTGCAGGGAAACCTGGACGACATTGAGGATGTAGAGAGTGTTGAAAAAGAGGGGAGGCCTTGCTCAACAGCCAAGAAACGAGACCTGGAAGTTATCAAGCCTCAACCAACGGTGAAAAAGGGGACCAAGAAGCCGAATGTAGATGCTCCTCCTCGTGTCATGAGGAGTAAAGCCAAGGGGAATGATTCTCAATCCCTCACCAATTAATGATTAATATTCTTATTTGGAATTCGCGGGGCCTTGGAAGCGCTGCAAAACAACGGTATCTTGCTGATTTGAGGTATCGTCATAAGCTCTCTATTTTAGTTATTATTGAGCCAAAGATTTCTTTGTGTGAACGAATCTTGCTTAAGAAGCTGGGATTTGCGGGGGTTATTTCAAATCCTACTAACCACATATGGTGCTTTTACAACTCTTCGTTGATTGTGGATACATTAATCAATGAGGCTCAAATATTGCATGTGAAGGTTACTTCTGGACTAATCCCCACCCCTCTACTTTGTTTGTTTGTTTATGGGCGTCATACGCGTATTGAGCGCAAGGATTTATGGGAAGTAATGCGGGGCATTGCTACACCGGACCCTTGGTTTATTGGGGGAGACTTTAATGTGGTGCACTCGGTGGATGAACGCAAGGGGTGCGGACCCCCACCCCTCACCATATGCACTCGGTGGGCAGTTTACTTGGAATCGGGGAAAACGGTGGGAGCGATTGGATCGTGTTCTGGTTTATTTGCAAGAGGATTAGTTTATTTGCACTATTGATTGATAGCATTCGTGCTAGGATCCTTCGTTAGGAAAAATCAGCGCTCAATTATGGAGGTTGTTTGACACTAATCAAGAGTGTCCTTGCTTCAATTCCTCTCTACATTGTTCAGATTTTAAAGCCGCCTAAAGGTGTTATCCAAAAGATCGAAAAGCTGTTCAACAGGTTTCTTTGGGGTTCTTACGGCGGGTAGCAACGTATTCATTGGTGTTCGTGGGAGGAGTTATGCTACCCTATAGTGAGGGGGGCTTGGGCGTGCGCTCGTTAGAGGATATTGTTAATAGCTTTACTTGCAAGCTTTGGTGGAAATTCCGATTGGGGGAGTCTTTTTGGGCACGATACCTGCATGCTAAATATGTTAAAGACCAACATCCAGCGGACGTGCAGCAAACACGAAATGATTCTGCCACCTGGAAGCGGATGTGTAGAGGGCGCGCTTGGATTGAGCCCGACTTGCGCTAGACGATTGGCACCGGAGAACTCTTCTTTTGGCATGACATTTGGTTGACGAATGCACCTCTGAAATAGCTGGTTACTAGGGACCACTACCCGTTAGACAGAGTTTCCTATTTCCTCTCCAATGGTGCGTGGAACAGATCTCGGCTGGTGCAGGTGCTGCCTTTTAACCTGATCCAGCAAGTTCTGGAGATTCCGATTGATTCTAGCAGGGGCGATGGGCTTGTTTGGTCAAGGGGTTTGCACGGACAGTTTGTTACAAAACAGGCCTGGGAGCAACTGCGTCGTTCCAGGGCAGTCAGCTCACTTTATGCGAGCCTTTGGTCGAGGAATTTACTGCCCAATATTTCAATTTTTTTGTGGCGGCTTCTCCGCGGAAGGATTCCGGTGGATTTACGTATAAAAAGTAAAGGTATTCAACTTGCCTCTAAATGTTACTGCTGCGTCCACGAAGAGAGTTTTTCCCACTTATTCTTTACTAGCCCCAAAGCTCTGCGGATTTGGGAATTCTTTGGCCACATGTTCCGGATTCCGCTCCCGAATACAAATCAGGTGCATATCTGGATTCAGGCTTGGCGAGGTACGCATAAAGGTGAACACATTAGGACCTTAGTACCTGCTCTTATCCTTTGGCATATTTGGGAGGCACGAAACTCATGCAAATATCGGGGTCACCGGATGGTTGCTAGTCTCATTATCAAGAAGGTTTGGCAGCTTTGCTATCTCTTGGGCAAGGCTGGCCATTTCAAGGCTTCCAACTGGAGGGGAGTCGAATTTGCAGCCCCTTTCTTCTTGGTTCAAGTACCCCAGCCAGTTCACCCCCGTCCCATTATGGTTCGATGGCAGAATCCCGATCGATTTCAGCTGAAACTGAACACCGATGGGGCAGCAAAGCGCATGGGGCTAGCTAGAGCGGGTGGCGTTGCTCGTGATCATAATGGGCAGGTTATCTTTGCCTTTTTCAGATTCCTCGGTAACATCACGAACTCATATGCGGAACTCTATGCTGCGTATGAGGGGATCCGAATGGCGACTCAACGGGGATATCATAATATTTGGTTAGAGATGGATGCCCAAGCGATGGTGAACCTCATCTTAGGTCAGCGTATGGTAAACTGGAAGCTACAGCAATTGCTCACTCGCATTCGTCTTCTTGTACGACACGTTACATTTAAATGCACTCATATCTATCGGGAGGGGAATAAGGCTGCTGATTGGTTAGCAAACAGGGCGTGTAAGCTTCGAGAAAGCGCAACTTGGGAGCCGGAGGAGATACAAGGACAACTTAGGGGAATGATTCTTATTGATTCTATGGGGATGCCTTCTTTTAGACATAGTTAAAGTTTTTCGTGTAATTTTGTTTCGATTGTTTTTATGCTTTCCTTTGCTACTTATGTTTTGGTAATATATAGGGGGGGACCCTTTAACCCCACGGCTCTTTGCCGGTTTCTTCCAAAAAAAAAAAACTCATCAGGAGAAAGAATAAAGCTCCAGACACCACCACGAGGTCAAAGAAACCCTAATTCAAGAGCCTCACCCCGAAGAAGACAACTCCCCAAAGCAAAGACAAGGGGAAGAGGGCCGCAGATGGCTCTGGGCATATCTTTGAGAAAGTGGAGGTACTGAATTACAAGGGGGTGATCGAACCCCATTTTGGACCGAAATGTGGTGACCTATTTGACCATAGTTTATTGATTGGGAGTTCCCCCAGGTTGGGTATGCTCTGTTGGCAGAACTATATTTTCAAGCCCAATCAATAGATGCTGACCGAGCTCGACGATGGGAAATTGGCCCAGCAGATCGGGGATAGCTTCAATGCCATGCAACAGATGGCGTTCAATGCAATTCGCCGACTAGAGGCCAGTCGGGATAGGTAGACATAGGGCGTCTAAAAGCCATGAAATTACTACAAAGGCTCACCATACATTGCCAAGTGATAGGCTTGGGTTTGAAGCAACGTACACAAGTAATAGTGCAACGAATCTGTGAAAATATGGTGAAAAACTTTATGCCGATTAAAGACCACTAAAATTTTGTGATTTTTTCGAGCGACACAAATTTAAGTGAAAATTTTTACATACGCTCGTTCGTATGAATTGCGGTCGCACGCAAAAACGCCGTGAACCGACATCTACATAAAGCACAATAGACCACCTAAGGTATGGGTAGAAACTGATGCGGTCACCAAAAGGCCACTGCTTGGACCAACAACCTATGGAGTCCGAAACCACGAAAATTACAACAAAAATGCACACCACACATTGCCATGTGATAGCCTTGGGATCAGAGCAACATACAGCCAAAAAAGTGTAGGAAATCGACCAAAATACAATTCTTAATCAGAGATTAATCTCATGCGAATTAAGGACAATTGAAATTTTGTGATTTTTTTTATCGTCTCATAGTTCAATGAATTTTGCACATACACTCTTACGCTTGAAGTAAGGTTGCATGCGAAACATTTTAGTGAATAGACATCTATAAAAGGTACCATAGACCACCCAGGGTGTGGGTTAGAACTCATGCGGTCTCGAAAAGCCCACAGCTTGTTCCAACAACTTGGGCATCCAAAATGCTTGAAATTACTGAAAACAATGGTCACCACAAATTGCCAAGTGATAGGGTTGTGATCAGTGCAACATACAACTAGAAAAAGTGCAATAGATCGTCAAAAATTCAACGAAAAAACTCGTACGAATTAAGGACCCCTGAGATTTTGTGATTTTTCTGATCATTTATGAAATCAATGAAATTTGGACATACGCTTGTATGCATGAAGTGAGGTCGCATGCAAAAAATCGCAATGAGCGGACATCTACAGAAGGCGCTATAGACCACCCAACGTATGGCTAGAATGTCGTATGGTCCCCAAAAGTCCACAGCTCGCACCAACGACCTATGGTGTCTAAAACCCATGAAATTATAGTGAAAATGCTCACCGTATATTGCCAAGTGATAGGGTTGGGATCGGAGAAATGTACAATCAGAAAAAGTGCACTGAATCGAAGATAGTACGGTGAAAAACTTGTGTATATTAACGACCCTTGAAATTTCGTGATTTTTTTGGCTATCTTGGAATTCAATTAAATTTTGTACAGACGTTCGTACGCATGAAGTGCGGTCGCACACAAAAAATCATAGTAAATGGACATCTACAAAAGGCATTATAGACCATCCATGGAATGGCTAGAAAGTCGTGCGGTCGCCAAAATCCCACAACTTCGACATATGCTCATACGCTTGAAGTGAGGATTCACACAAAAAAAATCTTAGGAAATGAACATCTACTGAAAGTGCTACAGACCACCTAAAGAAGCCTATAGTCTGGACCAACGACCAAGGCATCTGAATCACCTAAAATTACTGCAAAAATGCTAAACGCATATTGTGAACTGATAGGGTTGGGATTCGGAGTGCCATACATCTAGAAAAGGTGTAATGAACCAGCAAAAAAACAGTGAAAAAATCTTGCGGATAATGGACTACAAAATTTTATGTTTTTTTTTATCTCAAAATTCAATGAAATTCCTAGCATACAGTTGGGCACATAAAGTGATGTTGCATGAAAAAAAATTGCAGGAAACGAACATCTACAGAAGGTGCTACAAACCACCCATTATATATCCTGGAAGTCGTGTGGTCACCAAAAGCCTACAAGTTTGACCAACAACCTAGGGCCTCTGAAATCATGGCAAAAATATACAACTCATATTTCTCAGTGACAAAATTAGGATTTTGAACAACACACATTCAGAAAGTGCAACAAACCAGCAAATATACGATCAAAAACTCGTGTGGATAATAGACCTTGAAATTTTGTGATTTTTTTTTCTGTCCCAAAATTCAATGAATTTGGCACACGTGCTCGTGTGCATGAAGTGAGGTCGCACGTAATATATCATAGGAAATGGGCATATACAGAAGGTGCTATGACCACCCAAGGTATAACGAGAACTCATGCAGTCCCCAAAAGACCAATGAAATATGGCTCCAAATCGCTTGAAATTATTGTTAAAATGCTCAAAACGTACTCTGAAGTGATAGGGTTGGGATTTGGAGTAACATACATCCAGAAGAAGTTCAATGAACCAATAAAACTACGGTTTAAAACTTGTGCAGATAATAGACCATGAAATTTTGTGATTTTTTTTCTGTCTCAAAATTTAATGAAATTTTGTACATGCCTTCGTATGTATGAGGTTAGGTTCACACAAAAAATCACAGAAAACGGACATCCACAAAATATGTTACATACCACCTAATGTATGGCCAGGAACTCGAGTGGCCCCCAAAAGCACACAACATGGACCAATGACATAGGGCATATGAATCCCCTAAAATTACTGCATAAATTGTCAACACATATTATAAACTAATAGGGTTGGGATTCAGAGCAACACACATACAAAAAATGGGCAACAAACCCCACAGCTTGGACCAAGAACCTAGGGCATATTGTGAAGTGATAGGGCTGGGATTCAAAGCAACATACATCCTAAAAAAATGTGATGAACAAGTAAAAACGTGATGAAAAACTCGTGTGGATAATGGAACACGAAATTTTGTGTTTTTTTCTGTCCCAAAATTCAATGAAATTCGTCAGACACTTGTATGCATGAATTGAGGACGCACGCAAAAACTCGCCGAAAACGGACATCTAAAGAAGGTGCGACAAACCATCCAAGGTATGGCTAGGAACTCGTGTAATCACCAAAAGCCCACAACTTGGATCAACGACCTCAGGCGTTGGATCCCTTGATAGGGTTGGGATTCGAAGCAACTTACACTTGGAAAAACTGTAACGAACCAACCAAAACATAATGAAAAACTCTTGTGGATAATGGACCACAAAATTTTGTGATTTTTTTTTCTATCTTTGAATTAATTGAAATTTTGCACACACACCCGTACCCATGAGGTGAGGTTGCACACAAAAAAGCACAGAAGACGTTCACCTATCGATGGAGCTACAGACCACCTAAGATGTGGCTAGGAACTCGTACGATCACCAAAAGCCCATAGCTTGGACCAATGACCTAGGGGATTTGAATCCCCTAAAATTATTGCGAAAATGTTGAATAAATAGTGTTAAGTGATCAGGTTACGAACCAGCGAATACACAATCAAAAACTCATGCGAATAATGGGCCGCCAATTTTTGTGATTTTTTTCTGTCTCAGAATTTAATAAAATTTTACACAAACTCTTGTACGCATGAAGTGAGGTTGCACGTAAAAATCATAGGAAACAAAGATCTACAAAATGTGCTACAGGCCACCTAAGGTATGTTAGGAACTCGTGCAGTCACCCAAAGCCAACACCTTGGACCAACGACCTAGGGCTTTCGAATCCCATGAAATGACTGCAAAAAATCTTAATGCATATAGTGAAGTGATAGGGTTGGGATTCAAAGCAACATACATCCAAAAAAAGTGCAACGAACCAGCAAAAATACAGTGAAAAAATCGTGTCGATAATGGATCACGAAATTTTGTGGTTTTTCTATCTTGAAATTCAATGTAGTTTTGAACACATACTCGCACACATGAAATGAGGTTACACGCAAAAGACTGCAACAAACGGACATCTACAGACAGTGCTACAAAGCACCTAAGTTATGGCTAGGAACCAACGTGGTCACCGAATTACTGCATCCGAATCCCTTAAAATTACTGCAAAAATGCTCAATACATATTTTGAAATGATAGGGTTGGGATTCGAAGCAACATACATCTAGAAAAAGTGCAACGAACCAAGGAAAATACAGTGAAAAACTCATTCGAATAATGGACCATGAAATTTTATGATTTTTTTCTATCTTTGAATTCAATGAAATTTTGCACACAAAAAATCAAAAGCCCACATATATGTTTAGTAGTGAAATGGAATTTGGCACAAAAAAATCAAAAGCACACAAAATAATTCAATGAAGTGAGATCATAAGCAAAAAAATCATGTGAAATGGACATCTACAAAAAGTATTACAGGTCACCCAATATATGTTTAGGAACTCGTGCGGTCACCAAAAGCCCACAGCTTGGACCAACACCCAGGGCATCCAAATCCCCCGAAATTACAGCAAAAATTCTCAACGCGTAATGTGAAGTGATTGGTTTTGGGTTTGGAGCAAAATACATCAAGGAAAAGTGGAATGAACCAGCGATAATATGGTGAAAAATTCGCGCGAAGTTCAATGAAATTTTGTACATATGCTTGTATGCGTGTACTGAGATTGCACGCAAGAAATCGCACTAAATGGACATATGTAGAAGTTGCTACAAACCATACAAGCTACGGCTAGGACTCGTGCAATCACCAAATACCAATAGCTAGGACCAACAACCTAGGGCATTCGAATCGCCTGAAATTACTTCAAAAATTCTCAACAAACATTGTCAAGTAATAGGGTTTGGGTTTGGAGCAACACATCCTATAAAAAGTGATTTGGCACAAAATTTTGTGATTTTTTTTAGTTTAGGAATTCAATGAAATTTGGCACCTATGATGTACAGACACAAATACGGGGACACAGATACGACATCACATGACATGACACAAGCACGAACACGATTACGGTCACACAAAATTCTTAAAATTTTAGGACACAGCACGGCTCCGACGTGGTTATTAAAATATTATGTTATATTATATTATATGTTTATAATTTATTAAATCAAAATGCATCATAGAAAAATAGAAATATCCATCATTCAAATAGAATGTCATGAAAGTTTTCGGCAATAAATTTTGATTGGAGATTTGTGAAAAAGAAAAGATAGATGAAAAAGACAATGTGAAATAAAGGCCGATAGATAAATAGTTTAAATCTAAATAACTAGTTTAAGATTAATATAATCTTAATTTTTTTCATTTTCAAATTTTCCACTATTCTTTTTAAAATTTGAAAAAACAGCCCATTATAAGCTTTCTAAAATATCAAAAAAGCCCGACCGTGTCCAAAACATGTCGGACGCACTCTCAGTCGTGTCTGATACCGTGTTGGATTTTATCTTTTTTCTTTTTATTTTTCAGACACGTGGTTGCCATGTTGGACATATGTTAGAGCCGTGTCCGTGTCCGACACTGCACAATGTGATTTTTGAAGTGTCCATGCATTATAGTTTGGCACCTACACTCATATACTTAAAGTGAGGTCGCATGCAAAAATTACACAGAACAGGCATCTACAGAAAGTTCTACAGACCAGCTAAGGTATTGCTAGGAACTCATGCAGTTACAAAAAGCTAATAGCTTGGTCCAACGACCTAGGGCACCCGAATCCCCTGAGACTACTGAAAAAATGCTAAATGCATATTGTCAAGTTATGGGGTTTGGGTTCGGAGCGACATACATCCAAAAAAAAGTGAAATGAACCAATGAAAATACGGGAAAAAACTCGTACGGATAATAGACCACGAAATTTTGTATTTTTTTTTTCAATCTCAAAATTCAATGAAGTTTCACACATACATTAGTACACATGAAGTGTGGCCGCACGCAAAAATTTGCACAAAATGGACACCTACAAAAGGTGCTACAAACCACACAATATATGGCTAGTAAATCGTGCGGTCACCAAAGGCTCACAGGTTGCACCAATGATCTAGGGTGCCCAAATCCTGTGAAATTATTGCAAAATCCTCAATGCATATTCTTAATTGGTAGCATTGGGATTTGGAGCATTATACATCTAAAAAAAGTGCAATGAACCAATGAAAATACGGTTAAAAACCCATACGAATAATGGACCACAAAAATTTTTACTTTTTTTCTATATTCAATGAAATTGCTCATACACTCGGACATATGAAGTGAGGTCACACTCAAAAAAATTGCATGAAACGGACATCAGCAGAAGGTGCTACAGACCACCCAAGCTATGACAAGGAACTTGCGATGCCACCAAAAGCCTACACCTTGTTCCAATAACCTAGGGCATCCGAATCCCCTTAAATTACAGCAAAAATACTCAACGCATATTGTGAAGTTATTGGGTTGGGATTTGGAGCAACATGCATCTAGAAAAAGCAGAACGAACTAGCGGAAATATGGTGAAAAACTCGTTCGGATAATAGAGCATGAAAGTTTGTGATTTTTTTCTATCTTGGAAGTCAATGAAATTTTCACATAGGCTCTATCACACGAAAAAAATCACACTGAACAGACACCTACAATCGGTGCTACAAACCCCCCAAGGTATGGCAAGGAACTCGTGCGGTAATCAAAAGCCCACTACTTGCACTAGAGGAACATATATCCAAAAAAAGTACAACGAACCAGCGAAAATACAGTTAAAAACTTGTGCGAATAATGGACCACAAAATTTTGACATTTTTTCGATCTTGGAATTCAATAAAATTATACACATACGCTCATATGCATTAATTGAGGTCACATACAAAAAATGGCATGAAACGGACATCTACAAAAGGTGTTCTGACCACCTAAGGTGTATGGCTATGAACTTGTGGGGTCACCAAAAGCCCACAGCTTGGACCAACAACGTAGGGCGTCCGACTTCCCTAAAATAACTGAAAAAATACTCATCATACATTGTGTTGTGATAGGGTTGGGATTTAGAGCAACATATATCCAAAAAAAGTGCAACGAACCAACGAAAATACAGTGAAAAACTCGTGCGGATAATAGACCTCAAAATTTTGATTTTTTTTTTCTGTATCTTGATTTTCAATTAAATTTTGCACATACACTAGTACACATAAACTGAGATCACTCGCAAAAACTCACACGAAATGGAGATCTACACAAGGTGCTACAGACTACCATAGGTATAGCTAGGAACTCGAGCAGTCGCCAAAAGTCCGCAACTTGGACCAATGACCAAGAGAATTCAAATCCCTTGAAATTACTGCAAAAATGCTCAATGCATATTCCGAAGTGATAGGATTTGGGTTTGGAGCAACATATATCCAAAACAACTAGAATGAACCCAGAGCAAATACGATGAAAAACTCATGCGCATAATCGACCACAGAGTTTTGTTATTTTTTTACGTCTTTGAATTCAATTAAATTATGTAAACACACTCACACTCATGAAGTGAGGTTAGACGGGAAAACAATTACACAAAATGGACATTTACATAAGGTGCAATAGACCACCCAAGGTATGACTCAAAACTCATGCGGTCACAAAAAACCCACAGCTTGGACTAACAACCTAGGGCATCCAAAGCCCCTACTATTACTACAAAAATCCTTAACAAGTATTGTGAATTGATAAGGATTGGGTTTGGAGCCATATACATCCAAAAAAAAGTGAAAACGAACAAGCGAAAATACAATTAAAAACTCATGCATAAAATGGATCATGAAATTTCGTAATTTTTTTTCTATCTCGAGATTCAATGAAATTTTTTGCATACACTCGTATGCATGAAGTGAGATCTCTCACAAAAAATCACAAACACACACATCTACAAAAGGGTGCCACAGTCCATCCTAGGTATAGCAAGGAACTCGAGCGGTCACCTAAAGCCCAGAACTTGGACCAACGACCTAGGGCGTTTGAATACCCTAAAATTACTACAACAATGCTCAATGCAAATTGTGAAGTGACGATTTGGGATTTAGAGTAACATACATCAAAAAAAGTACAATGAACTAATGAAAATATGGTAAAATACTCGTGCAGATAATGAATCATGAAATTTTGTGATTTTATTCAATCTCGGAGTTCAATGAAATTATGCAGATATGCTCAACTTATGAAGTAAGCTCACACGCAAAAAAATAGCACAAAACGGACATTAATAAAAGGTGCTAGAGACCACCCAAAGTATGGCTCAAAACTCGTGCGGTCACCAAAAGCCCACAGCTTGAACCAATGACATTTGGCATCCGAATCCCCTAAAATTATTGCAAAAAATCTCAACACGTATTGTGAATTGATAGGGTTTCGGTTCAAAGCAACATTCATCTTGAAAAATAAAAAATTAACCAACGAAAATACAATGGAAAACTCGTGCAGATAATAGACCACAAAATTTTGTTATTTTGTTTTCTATCTCAGAATGCAATAAAAAATTTTTACATATGCTCGTAAGCATGAAGTAACGTTGCTCACAAAAAATTAGTCAAAAGCAAACATCTATAGATGGTGCTGCAGACAACCCCAGGTGTGGCAAGGAACTCGAGTGATCACCAAAAGCCCACAACTTAGACCAACGTCCTAGGACATCCGAGTCCATTGAAATTACAACAAAAATGCTCAACACTTGTTCTGAAATGATATGGTTTGGGTTCAGAGCAACATACATCTAGAAAAATGAAAAACAAACCAGTGAAAATATGGTGGAAAACTCATACAGATAATAGACCACAAAAGTTTGTGATTTTTTTTGCTCTTGGAATTCAATAAATTTTCACATACGCTCATACGCATGAAGAGAGGGCACACACAGAAAAAAAGCACGAAACTGACACTACAAAAGGTGCAAGAGACCACCCAAGGTATGGCTAGAAACTCATGTAATCACCAAAAGCCCACCGCTTGTACCAATGACCTAGGACATTCGAATTCCCTGAAATTACTACAAAAATGTTTAATGTATATTGTGAAGTGATAGGGTTGGGGTTCAGAGCGACATACATCCAGAAAAAGTGGAACGAACTAGTGAAAATACGGTGAAAACCTCATGTGGTTAATGGACTACGAAATTTTGTGATATTTTTTGGTCTCGGAATTCAATAAAATTTTGGACATATAGTCATACACACGAAGTGAGGTTGCACACAAACGATTGCAGCAAAGGGCATCTACAGAAGCTGCTAAAACCCACCCAAGGTATGGCAAGAAACTCGTGTGGTCACCAAAAGCCCACAACTTGGACTAACGACCTAGGGCGTCCGAATCCCCTGAAATTACGGCAAAAATGCTTAACGCATCTCATGAAGTGACAGGGTCGGGATTCAGAGCAATATACATCCAAAAAAAAGTTGAACAAACCAGCGAAAATACATTGAAACACGTGTGTGGATAATAGACCACAAAATTTTATGATTTATTTCTATCTTGGAATTTAATGAAATTTCGCACGTATGCTTGTATGCATGAAGTGAGGTCACATGCAAAAAAATTGCATGAAATGGACATCTAAATAAGGTGATACAGACCACCCAAGGTGTGGCTAGGAATGCATGCGGTCACCAAACGCCCATAGCTTAGACCTAGGGCGTCCAAATTCCCTAAAATTACTGCAAAAATGCTCAATGCGTATTGTGAAGACAAAGGGTTGGGGTTCAGAGCAACATGCATCAAGGAAAAGTGGAGTGAACCAGCGACAAAATGGTGAAAAACTTGTGCGGATAATGGACCAAGAAATTTTTTCTGTTTCAAAATTCAATGAAATTTTGCACATAAGCTCGTACGCATGAGATGAGGTGGGACATAAAAATCGGACACAATGAACATCTGTAGAAGGTGCTACACATCACCCAAGTGTTGGCTAGGAACTCATGCAGTCATCAAACGCAAACAGCTTGGACCAATGAGCTAGGGTGTCCGAATCCCCTAAAATTACAGCAAAAATGCTCAACAAATATTGTGAAGCTTTATAGGTTGGGTTTGGAGCAACACACATCCAATAAAAAGTGGCACGAATTAGTGAAAATACAATGAAAAACTCGTGCTGATAATAGACCACTAAATTTTGTGATTTTTTTTTTGTCTCAAAATTTCAATGAAATTTAGCACCTACGCTCATACACTTGAAGTGAGATCGCACACAAAAAAGTGTACGAAACAGACATCTACAGAAAGTGCTACAGACCACCCAAGGTATGGCTACAGAAAGTGCTCAACACATATTGTGAAGTGATAGGGTTTGGGTTCGGAGCAACATACATCCAGAAAAGTGGACTGCAATACGATAAAAAACTCGTGTGGATAATGGACCACGAAATTTTGAGTTTTTTTATCTCGGTATTTAATGAAATTTCTCAAGGTCACACGCAAGTAATTGCAAAAAATGGACATGTATATAAGGTGCTATAGACCACTCAATGTAGAGTTAGTAACTCGTGCGGTCACAAAAGGACCATGGCTTGGACCAACAGCCTAGGGCGTCCGAATCCCCTAAAAATACTACAAATATGTTCAACCATATTGTTAAGTGATAACGTTGTGATTAGGAGCAACATACAACTAGAAAAAGGGTAACACACCAGCGAAAGTATGATTAAAAACTCGTGCGAATAATGGACCACCAAATTTTGTAATTTTTTCTTTTTCTGTCTCTGAATTCAATGAAATTTCTCATATACGGTTACACGATTGAAGTGAGATCGAACGCAAACAATTGCATGAAACGAGCATCTACAAAAGGTGCTACAGACCACCCAAGCTGTGGCTAGGAACTTGTGTGGTCACCAAAAGCCCAAACCTTGGACCAATGACATAGGGCATTCGAATCCCCTGAAATTACTGTAAAAATGCTCAATGCATATTGTGAAAGTAATAATAGGGTTGGGATTCGGACCAACATACATCTAGAAAAAGTGGAACTAACTAGCAAAAATACGATGAAAAACTCGTGTGGATAATGGACCATGATATTATTATTTTTTTTTGTCTAGCAATTCAATGAAATTTTGCACAAACACTCGTACGCATGAAGTGAGGTCACACGCAAAAAAATTCGCACGAAACAGACATCAACAAAATGTGCAACAAACCGCCCAAGGTAAGGCTAAGAACTCGTGCGGTCATCAAAAGTCCACTGCTTGCACCAATGACCTAGGGCGTCTGAACCCCTTGAAATTGCTGCGAAAATGCTCAACGTATATTGTTAAGAGACAACATTGTGATTTGGAGCAACACACATCCAAAATAAGTGCAACAAACCAGCAAAAAAAACGATTAAAAACTCGTTCGAATAATGGACCACGAAATTTTGTGATTTTTTTCTATATTGGAATTCAATGAAATTACGCACATACGCTCATACACATGAAGGTCACACAAATAAAATGGCACGAAACAAACATTTACAGAAAATGCTACAAGCCACCCAATCTATGGCTACAGAGAGCATTGATAGACAATTGATATTGGGTCTTAGCTACTTGAAGTAAAGAGATTCTTAAAGCATGATAAGAAGGATTGGAATACCAATTATCCATTGTAGCTATCCTATTTATAATAATTGAAAATATATTGAACTTACAACATTAATCGGAATGCAACAATTATAAAACCACAAAGCAATAGAGTTTTACTTGTATGCTAGGTTAAGACGCATCAATTCCAACACCAACTTTCTTGTAACTTTCAATATGACTCGTCTTCTTTTTCTTATTGTTAATTAGATTAGGAATTTCCACAATATCATCTCCTTCGAAATCACATGTAGCGACGTCATATAAATCAAACCTTGATGCAACATTCTCCTTTTTTTTTTTTTTTGGGCATCTTCAATAAATGTATCTTAAAATGCACGTCAGGAGGAACTTTACGATAAGCTTTTACGTTACCCGTAATCCCAGCAAGACGCTATTTTCATGCAAGTTAGTTCTCCACCACAATTGCTTAGTTACAATACACACTTCAAGCTCTAACTCTTCACACTTCACGACACCTCACAGTAATGTTGCACACTATATCACTCCTTTTACGACAATTTTGACTAAATTGCGCTATTGATGGCAATGAGCCTGATGCTGTAACTAGTGTCCAAGAAGTGGCATTTTCCATATCCTACAAGTTTCACAAAATTCATTTCAATAAAATTCAAAACCAGCACAAGACATAAGTGGTAATAATCATACCCATGATTTAAGAACTTCTTAATTGGAATAAGGTGCCAAAAAATACATCTTTGGAATGAAATGCCCAAGCTCAATACAAGAAATATATAGCGTCCTTAAAATGGAAAAATACAAATTCATATGCTTCATGAATTTCTCAAGTTGAGAGAAGCTCACATATGCATAAATACATATATTGACACCTGACTATAAAGATAAACTGATTTTCTCAAAAATAACATTTTTTTTTAGTATTTACTCCTAAAACGGTAAAACCGATGGAATATAATTATGTTATTATAAATTCTGTATTCAGTTGATACGACATTTTGATAAAACAAGTATCAAATTTTTTCTCCATTGTTTGCATTGATCACCTATGTGAAAGTTAGTAGAAAACATGCACACTGTACAATAATAATTCATTATGACCCAAAAAAAAACATAAAGATGCTAGTTGAAAATATGTGCACTGTCCAATTATGACAAAAATAAAAAATAAAAGTTGCTTCTTTGTGAGAGCAACAGAAAACCCAAAGTACAAACAACACAAAAAAAATAAAAAATAAAAAAGATGAGTAGCAGAGCGAGATAAAATAACGTAATTGTTAAACACTATTTTATACGTTGTAATATGTATTATCTTAATTTTTATTTTTAATATTTTTTATTTTTCTATTATCAAATATAAATTCTATAGTATAAGATAAAACTTATATTAAATGTCAAAATATGTAGGCACGCATCTACATCGTATTTATCAAAAATAAATTTATATATTATAATTATTTATTATATACTTTTTAAAAATTTTGTTTCAACATTTAATATTTTCTATGTTTTATGTATAACTGCATATATTATAAGATATATCTTTTGTTAAATATTTATATATTTTAGGCTACTTGGTTGTCAACATGTTATATTTTTTTTCACAGTTTGCTATATAAGCTCTATGTAGGTCACACATATCCTCCAAGTAAGCAATTCCGATCGCAAAATACCTCTCACCTGACATTTCACAGCGAGTTTATGCTTTTTCCACCGATGATTGTCCTTAATCCACCAAACTTAATTAATTATAGGACAACATTGCCAATGTTGTTTTTAACAAGACCACGAATGCCACCCCCTGAATATACGGGACAAGAAATGAAATTTCGCCAAATAATAATCAATGAAATTATCTTTATCAACATCCAACGGTCCATAATATTATTCTTAACATGCAATACAATATAGTGTGTGTGTGTGTGTATATTAAATTTTTTATAATCCCCCCCCCCCCCCCCCCCCCCCCCCCCCCCCCCCCCCCCCCCCAAAAAGATCAACAAACGGAAAACAAAAATGAAATACACACATATAATGGTCATGTACAAAAAAGAAATGCATACGCAATACGACATTCAAAATCTAAATTACGACAATTTAGTATTGATGTGACCAATATTATGACATTTTTATGTATGACAAAACTAAATGTTCTTTTTTTTTTTCCCAAAAATGCACACATAAACTAAATATGTCAAGCCTCTAGAGTCTTGTAGGATCAAAAGTGAAAATTTTCCCATCAACAACAATGAAGTCTCACCCTTATCTATTTATTGGACTGAAATATTTATATATTTAGTCATTTTCGTGTTTGTACCAGACGATAGCCTGTGTTGTGCCTTGGAAACAACGTATGACATTATGAATATTGACAAATTGTGGGGTTCCAATGACTATTCATGTAACAATATAATTTCCAGAGGCTTCTAATAACATTTTCATAAATTTAATACGATAGGAATTTTAATTAAAATAGTATTATCAATAATTAGTGGTGGTATGATATAAACATAAGTTAAATGTAATTGTTGTTATTCTCCTATAAAAATCATTATAGCACAATACAATACAAACTCCGGCCACTTGATTTCTGTAACTAAACACTTTTCCATGGTAAATTGCTAGCCATATTATTTTTTCTCTTTTGATTTTGATGTCGATAAATTGGACCACTAATAATGTGTAAATATTCATTGATTCTATTAGAGATATCTACACTTTTATAAAGTCTTCTTCCTTCCATTGCAAGGGAAGAAAAGCATAACTATTGAAATTATCTTTATATTATGTACATTTATCATTTCATTGGATTTGTTTTCTTTTCAAAGCAGAATTTTCGTTTAAAAATAATTTTTGTGTAGTTTTTCGTGGATTCATGCATTATAAATATTCCTGATACGTAAGGAGATAATGTGAATTTAGAGGATTCGATTGACGAAAATTTTGAAATATTATTTTGTGATAATATTATTATTATATATATATATATATATTTGATACAATCAACTCGAGATATCCTATAAATATTAATCGGAACACTACACACTCACCCAAAATGAAGGAAAGGGAACAAGAGGATTCGAACCCCCATCATTGGACTATAAACTCAGTGATAATAATATGAAATATATATATACACACACACATCCATATGCATCACCCTTTCGTGATAATATTTGAATTACGTGCTGGAAAACATGGAAGGAATACATTCCACTCGGGGAATATAGGGAACAATGCGTCAATTATTCCCGTATTTGGCAGATTATTCGTCTTATTATTGGTATTATCTAGGTTCATTAGGGATAACGTAATTCACTTTTTGAAGTGTGAAAAGCATAAGACAAAAGTGGATTTCCATTACTAAATAATGTGATTAATACGTTCGCAATGTAATATTATTATTCTTATTATTAATACAGAAGTCTGTCTATTCTATCAAATTTTCTAAGGGGTGGCCTTATTCTAGTAGACGACAACAAATGTTAATTATAACATTGAAGTCAATGAAACTTTGTTTTAATGTAAGGTGAAGGCTTTTGACCAACAGATCGAGGGCTATTATATGGTATTAGTTTATTTTGAATTGAATAGTATTTTGTTTTCTTGATAATTGATTGGCTTTAATGCTACAGTTTTAACTTGATTAGACACATGGATGTAGACACATGGAAAATAAAAAAAGAAAGAAAGTAGAAATAAGAAAATAATTATAAATCTATATATAACATAATATACTTTTCATCTACCATTTTTCAAAAAAAAAAAAAAAATTGGGAGGATAACTTTTTGCCACTTGTACTAAACCCGGTTTTACACTTTACCAACTAGATGTTTTTCTTTTATATTTTACTTTTCAACTCTACGGGATAAACCCTAAAATGCATACAAAACTCATCATGTGTGTTTTTGGTTTTGTAGCTTCGCTCTTGGCCGGCCTTGTGACATGACATGATACTAAATATAAGTATATGCAACTACCAGGCTTGGTTAATGGCTAGTCTTTCGAAAATATAAATCTCATATGTTTATCCACAAAGATCAATTATTGGACGTAAGAATTGCCACAAAATTTGTTTTCAATAGTGGGGGGGGGGGGGGGGGAACCCTTCTAGAGTTGAGAAAATATGAAAAACTCTTGATCTTATTTCTTTTTTAATTGATATAAATAAATAATCTTGTGTGTACTACACTCATGCACTACATCAAATGATGATATAATGAATATCATATAATCGTTAACTTTTAAATTTTTATTTAATTTATTAATACTAAATTAAGATTATTACATTATTTTTGCTTATTTTTCATACGTCCAACCACCTGATACGCTGCATTAATTTTAATGTGGACTACAAACACTCGTGTAATAATTTCTACAGCTCCCTCTCCAAACTTAAGAACTTGTATTTAACTAATCAAATAACCCAAATTAATTAGTACAATAGGTTTTGAATCGGATTTTTCTATTCAAAACATCTTTTCCAATAGACAATGATATTGCACCATTAATTGTCTAAACACTAATGTAGACTATAGTATAAAATATAAGATAGCTTACTTTCCTAATTTAATACGAAATATTTGTTTCAAAATAGATGCTTAAAAAGTTGGAAATAGTATAAAATGAACTTGATTCCATTTGCGCATGGTGTGGGGTACCCCAAAAAGATTGTCGTTTTGTCTTTTGATTCAAATTCAACAATTGTTTGGTGCATTCAAACGTCAAAGACAACAACAACTTGTTTTTTTTTTATAGGTCAGTTTGACTGGTAATTAATGCGGGCGTAGAAAAAAAATGTAGGCCCCTTGTGCAATTATTCTATATCATTAGGTGCAACACCTATATAAGAAATTGTTTTATATAAATCGAATGTATATATTCTACAATTTAAATTTAATCAAATATTATATATTATTATTTTTTAAAAAAATATATAACATATAGTTAATATAAATCATCAGATGCATGGATGAGACTCAGAGTTCGTTTGGATGAATTTTTTTTTTTGAAGAAGAAGTGTTTATTTTTAAAAAAAAATACTTTGAAGAAAAAAAAATGAGTTTAGATAGAGTTTTTGAAAAAAAAAAACATAAGCTAAAAAAAAATTCAAAAAGAGGTTTTTTCATAAATTACCCCAGCATCTTCAAATAAAAGTATCTTGTAAAGCAATTTCAATTACTGTATCCAAATACAAAAATATAATTAATATAAATCATCGGATACACAGATGAGTTTCAGAGTTCGCTTGGATGGACTTTTTTTTCAAACACTTCCAAGCACTTTTCAAGAAGAAGTACTTATTTTTTTAAAAAAAAAAACAGTTTGAAGACAAAAAATTGAGTTTGGATGGACCTTTGAAAAAAAAAATATAAGCCAGAAAAAAAAGGCAAAAAAACTTTTTTCAAAAATTATCCCAAAATCATCAAATAAAAACATCTTGTAAATCACTTTCAATTAATGTATCTAGATATAAAACTGCTTGATTTTTTTTTTTTAAATTTTATTATAAAAAATACCATTTAAAAAGTATTTTTTTTAAAACCATACAGATGGGCATCTGGTCCATGTAAAAAGTTTCCCGCCTATATATATAGTCACGTTCTCAGCTAAAGGAATAAAAGCCCCAATTTTCTGTCCATTCGTTGTGTTTTTGTATAAAAATTCTAATGTGCAATGATTGTGTGCTTTACTCGTGTATTAAATTGTCTTACATGTTTAATTTATTTCAATATATTTACATATAAATTATAAATAATCGGTGTACTAGTGAAGCATAAAACTGAGTTTATATGAGAATTTTATCGATTTTTGTGTATGTTGAGTTTTCTTCTAATTTTTTTAAGTAAAATATCTGTATGTAAAATATAAATAGTTGGGTGCACGAGTGGACCACAAACTGCATCCATATAAAAATTATTCTTTATATATGAAAATCTTTCTTCTAATTTAGAGAGTGCTTGGCTAAGCTTATTTATGTTTGATAAGCAAAATATAAATACTTAAGACTTTAGAGTACAAATAGAGCACAAAGCAACTTCGTGTATGAATTTTTCATTTTTAGTGTGTGTTGAATTTTCTTCTAATTCATTTGAAGAAAAATATCTAAATATAACGTATAAATAATTGATGTATCGAGTTCATATAAGAAATTTCCATATTGCATGCCGACCTTTCTTCTTATTCATTTGAAAAAAATATATATTTTTATGTAAAATATAAGAATTTAATATATAAATGGAGCCCAAAATCAGAACGTGGCTATACAAAACATAAAATAAATAAATACAATAACTATTATAAATGTTTGTAATTTTTTTTGTGAATTTACATACCTTGACCCCACTCCCAAACCCCGCCCAACCCCAACTAAGATATCTCTTTCTCCCCCATGTGTACCTGTCAGTGTTAAACTGCACATTTATAAACTAAGTAGCTCTCAAAGCACCCCACCTTTCACCCACTAGGCACTGCAAACATAACATTTTGCTCTATCCCTTTGCCATATCTCTTTGTTTTGTTCCTTAACAATATTCTAGTTCTGTTACAAATTCTTACAAAATATATTTTTCTCAATTTCATACATTTGAGCACTTTAGCCTAAAATGTCTGATCTAACAGATACCCTTTTCAGTATTTTCGAGGTTCAATACACTACCTCCATCTTTTAGCCAAAAAAAAAAAAAGATCAATATTTTTTCTTTTTTTTCTAATTGTTCTTCTGATTTCTTTCTTGTTATTCAGAAATGACTGTCCCTCCTTTGTTCAGGTGTCCCATAAGCTTAGACTTGTTCAAAGATCCAGTCACTCTCTCCACAGGCCAAACTTATGATAGATCCTGCATAGAAAAATGGCTATCTGATGGGAATTTGACATGCCCTGTCACAATGCAGAAGCTCCAAGATTCATCAGTGGTGCCCAATCACACGCTCCGCCACCTTATCGACGAATGGCTCCAATCAAACAATGCCCAAATGGAGTCCGATGATCATTTTCTTGAACTAACCGAAAACGATATTTCTATTGCAGGAATCAAGAAAATCATAGAGTCAGATGAGCCCACATTGGAAAACAAGATTCAAGCACTAGAAAAGGTTCATGTTTTGACCCAAGAGCTGCCCTTAAAGAATTTTTGCTTGATAAAACTGAAGTTTTATGAACTACTTCTCGAGCTAGTTTTCGGAGATAATGCACAAAAAATCATGCATTTTCATGGGAGTTCGAGTTTTGTTGAGAAAGCACTTTGCTGTGCTTTAAAGTTGATGCCTTATAGTAACTTGGGGAGCCTCAATCTATTGAAACAAGAATCTACGTATCAAGTTTTTGTTTCTCTGTTTGAGAATGGGAGTTCGTTGATGAAGAAAAGCTTATGCCTATTAGTGGAGGCGATTTCATCGGGTACAGAGACTCGAGAGCTCTGCCAAAAGCTTGGAGAATCTGTCAAACTTGTGCAAGAAATTGTTAATATGATTGAACAAAACTCTGAGGCCACTGAGGCTGGGATAAGGGCATTATTCTCTCTATCTTTGAACGAAAAAAACCGTGAAAATCTCGCGAGAGAAGGCGCGCTTAACCGGCTGATAGATTACTTATCCGGAAATGCGGGATTAATAATCCGGAAGAGAAGCTTGGCACCAATGGCGATGTCCACGATCGAGAATATTTTATCCAATGGGAGTGCAAAAGACGCAATTATCGGTCACCCTTGTGGTGTTAAAGCAATCGTGAAAATGGTTTTCAGAGTATCGAACCATGAGGGAAGTGAGAGTGCTATAAATTCACTGCTGATTTTGTGTTGTGACTCGAAAACTGCAAGGGAAAGGGCCATTCTTGATGGGGTCTTAACTCAACTTTTGCTGCTTCTGCAGAGCCAGTGCAATGGTAGGACCAAAACTAAGGCAAGAATGCTGCTGAAATTGCTTAGAACTATGGGGAATGAGGATCCAAGTATGACCTCTTAGTTTATACAATTGTTGAGATAAAATTTTATTGATGTAGTTGTTCGATTCTAGCATTATACTGTATAGGGAATACTGTGATTTATCTTAGTCAAGAACCCCTTTGGTAAGAGTGAATTAGAAGTTTTATGTGAAATGGATTTATGTAACAATGTCATAAAGTAAAATATGATATCATTACATATAATTCAGCGGTGAGTAAAGTGTAAAGTAATTTAATCGTACTATCGTTGGATTGTAATCCAAGACCAAGACCAAGACCAAGACCATTGGCGTAATAGACATTATAGGGATAGGAATTATAATCGGGGTTTTGAATCCTGACAATGTGAGTGTATGGTGATATGTGTGCATATTATTAAAAAACATAAAAGAAAGAAACTATCAAGGATTGTAAGAGAAAAAAAAAAAAAAAGGAGAGCTATCATTGGATTGGAGCCTAATGACATGGGGGCACCCATATTTAATAAGGATAATATATAATCCCTTATTTATTTGGGATTAAAATAATTATTTGTTGATTAGAGGCGCATTCTTGTGTCGGAACATCTGCAGGTTCTTTATTTGTTAAATTAGTCAATTCATTCATGTAGAATAATCTCCCTCAAAACCTCACACCAAGAGTTAGTAACAAAAACTGGACCAAGACCGCTAACAGTAGCTTTAATTTCAATTTAGAATCTCTTTAATTTTTAACGTTTAAAAGAAAGATTTCGATTCCTATTATTAGGGTTGTAAATGGATAACCTAAAATTCGATTATTGTTCGCATCCGTATTCATTTATAGGGCAAAATATCCAAATCTATTTAAAACGGATATTATCTGTATTCGATTATAGATATCCGATTATCAGTGGATACGGATATGATAATTTGGTATCCGATCCGCTTAATATCTGCTCTGAATACATACATGTTTATATATTTGATTATTTATAACTTAGTTGTATTCGTTAATTGTATCCAATAAATAATGTTTGGAAAAAATAACTAATATGTATACTAAAATTTGTATGTGCTTTTAATAATATTTTATTTTTAAAAATTAATTGATGTTTTTTGATATAATTTTGTAAAATTCATTTATTAATTGTTAATAGTTTTAAAAAATTATATTTTTAATAATCATTTGCGTTATATTTCATATATTATAGGATATAAAGAAATAAAAAATAAATAGTTCATGAATGATAAATAATAAGTTGTTGACTCAAATAAAACACATAGATTTTTTTAATAGATATCTTATCTTTATAACTTACAAAGATATAAAAAGAATAAATAAACAAATACGTATGAACTTTAAGTGTTATTAATAAAAAAGTATGATACCTATATATGTGTGTGTGTATACGTATTTTCTTGTAAATAAGTAAATTATAAAAAAAAATAACTAAATTGTATACACAAATTTCAATATTCAATTAATTACAATTGAATATCAAGTATTTACAATTGAATAATATAATTGAATATTCATAATCGGATTCGAATATTCAAATATTATATTTATAATTGAATTTAAATTTTAAAAATTACAAATGGATCTGGATATATCTGATATTCGGCAGATACGGATACAAATATTGATTTTAGATATCCGTCAATATACATATCCGTACTAATATCCAAAAAAATTAAATGGATACGTATATGAAAACGGCATATTCGATCCGTTTACACCCCTACCTATTATCATAATTTAGTTGCACTTTAAATTCTTTGAGAAATCAGGCATGTGAGTTAGATAAGCCCAAAAATAAGTAAAATTTCATACTATATTGGTTTCTTTTGACCATGGAAAAAAATAAACTTATTAATTGGTTTTCCAAAGTATTGGCCATCTATTCTGTGAAATCATTTATATGAATATTATAGAATTCTTCCTCTTGATAAATACTTTATTATTCCAGATGACACATATTCTTTCATGTGGTGATGAAATGCTTAAGTCACTTGAAAGAAGAAATAACTATATTGCTAATTGAAATTAGCATTTTTTGATTAGTCACATAAAGATTATTTAAACTTTTGACCGTATTACTAGATAGGGTGCTATTCATATATTCTTTAATATTTGACCATAGTTTTTCTTATATTGTCTAATAAGGAATGTATATGGTTCATGTGATGACTTATGTAAGCATTTCAAATTCTATAAGGAAAATGGTTCGTGTGATGACTTATATACTCTCCAAGGAAAATGTACATTTCAAATTAAAAATTAACTTATATAAGCATTTCAAATATTTTTATTAGACAAATTCTATAAGTTATTTGATCTAGTTTTTCCTTAATTTGTGTTGAGAATTTATATTTCTTAACATGTAAAATAAATATTATATTTTCAATAAGTTCATCTTTTTTGGAATTTTCACCAAGTGTTAAAATTTTCACCTTAAAATTTTTGAATTATTTAACATATCATCATAAATTTTACAAACATTATATATATACATTATACATACATACTTATAAGAACAATCTATATATTTCTTAACAATACTATCTTTTTATTTTAGTGAGTTACAATTACAATTACGGCAACATCATTTCTCCCAAAAAAAAAAAAAAAATTAGACTGTGAAGAAATTCATCCATACTACAATGGTATGCAATAAGTTAAAATAATAAACAATTATCAATCAAACTTTAAAAAATATATGTTTTCTAACTTTTGTGTTGTTATATATGTTTTATACGATTAATGATTGAAATGAATTGTGCACATTACCCATGCAGCAACGAGTCAAAACGATAAAGGAGGTGACTCTTAAAGAAGTCTTACATAATAGATATGCACTTGTCAAGGTAGTTTTACCAAAAAGTAGTAACATACTACATATACATATTTCTAATTACATTGATCAATAATTTATTTATATCACCACCTTGTATTTTCTTTTAGCTTTTCTTTTTGTACAATACATGTTATCGTTTTAAAGGAATTGTTCAAAGCATTGAAATAAAATTGTATATGAGTTGTTCACACGAATAAATGCATTATATTTTATAATGAGGAAGACATTGAAATGTCACCAAGATACTAAAATTACATCAGTTTATAGACTATATAATTAAATAATCAATATATTTGCAATAACAAAAATTGATTTTAGATATAGATTAGTGTTGAATGCCGTACAAGGAGATGATAGTTTGCATGTCACAATGTTTGAAGAAGGCTATAGTTTATGTTGGGTGTCCAATTCGTGAGCACCTAAACTCAATCAAAAAGGTAATTATAATCCTAATATTATTATCTCATTTAATTAATTTATTTATCCATCTATTTTTTTCTAAAACGAATGTTGTAGAGAATTAATATAACTCTGATAGGACGTGTAGTCATACTAAATATTTGTCCAATTGTTTTTGTTTAAAAATAAAAATTTCAATTTATATATTTTTAACTTTTTTAGGATGTCTTGGTAATTTATATTATTAATATATATTTTAATTACACATGTGAAGCATGCATTTAGATATTACAAAGGATTAAACCTACAAGAATAAGATGAATTTAACTCCTTAATTACTCTTGATAAAAGGACGGATGTGATATACAGATGGAAAATTAAATGTCATAGCTTAAGCAATTGAGAAAATACAACCTGTAGTAAAGGCTGAAATCAAAAGTAATACATCGATTACAACAGTGAAACGCAATCCGAGAAGAATGTAAAAAGAAAAAAAAAATGTGCATCTCATTTCAAGATTCAAGTACCAAAAAGAGAGCAATTTATCTAGAAAATAAATGGACATAACAAAAGGAGAGTAGGGCATAGAAATAAGAAAAATAGTATCGAGATCTAAACTTCAAGTGATGATAAAGAGACCATCAACAACTTCAAAATGAATCTTATGACGAAATCCATGAAAACAAGCAAACAAAAGACTTATCCAACAATCAAGAACAAGCAAGAGAAGGACTAATATGCCCATGAACTCACATAGACTTATTTAGTTTGCCTATACTTTCGGTTCTAATAGTTTAATTCTTGAATGCCTTATTTTGTCATTAACATAGTTCAACAAATTAATGCTAATTTTTTCTGCAAGACCTTCTGATGTTTTAGTTTGATATAACTAATTATGTTCTTTTTAAAGACTTTCACTTTATAATATAATTCTTCCTATTTACATTTTTAATTTAAAAAAATATATTATATGATATTTAATTTACAAGATATTCTTTACAAAAATATAATAATTCTAACGACATCATATGCACAACTTGCAACAAACGTTCTTTTTGAAGTAATATAAAAGACCAAAATATTCTCACTCTATTCAACAAGATTTCGTCAAAAATAGGTCAGTAAGATTCGAAATTCGAAAGTTACTCTTTGTTGTGTCTATATGATAATTTTGGTGTAACATTGCACCCTTGGTGTAACATATTTAATTTTCTGAAGTCCAAAAGCAAAAAAAATCCAAATACTGACTGCTACAGTTATACTAATTAAGACCCAGTATGAGCAACATGAGATGGAAAAGGTAACGATGCAAAAATTAAACATAGAGTTACATATAATGTAATATTTTTAAAAATAGTGTTCACTCGTGCATTTATTATGGCACTTCATAAAAAATATTTTAATCAGTTACGAAAATTTTTAGTTAGGATATACTTTTATAATATTATAAAATATCAAAATATGATATTGGAATACATAATTACCTAAGGAGTCGTTTACATCTACTGTTAATGATGGTCAAGTTAATTTAACCCCTATAAACCAATGTTTACTTTTGTTGTCTAAATACCCATTTCTAACTCTAGAACCCAGGATTGTGATTGGTTAAAGGTGGTTTGGCTGACCTTTTTTTTTGGGCAGTTAATTTGTCCGGCATTTTGGCTAAAGAGGGGAAAGGACAGGTCTGCCCATAAGTTGATACAAATTACGCACTTTGCCATTATTAAATGCAGGTATTAATGAAGGCAATAATATTCGAATGCTAATTAATTTAAGAAACGACCCCAAAAAAAATAATTTAAGAGACGAAGATAATGTGATGTAAAAATCGAAAGCTATGTGCTATTCTAAAATATGAATTTTTAAAATAAATACTTGAGAAATTACTTTATAATTACATGAAGAGATGTATATTTTAAAAATATATTTTCATGTATATTAGTTTTAGTTTGACTTAAATTTTCGACTTCACAATTTACTTTATATCAAATTAAAAGTAATTAATTTTGAACATGTGATTATAAGGTGGTTGGCTATGTGCATAATAATAATAATAATAATAATAATAATAATAATAATAATAATAATAATAAAATATGGTATTGGAATTTGACATAAAAGTGGTTCAGCCAATTTATGGAGTGTAACATAAATAAATATTGATTTTGAAAATGCAATATATGTGGCAGAGGATCTAAAAATATTAAGGGGGCAAAAACATAATTTCAAGGCAAAACAATTGTTACCCAACTTGTTTAAGTAAACATGATGCCAAAGTGGGCTAAGTTATTGAAGCATTAAATTACAAAGTAAACAAAAGTTTATCTCCCCAAAAATCATCAAAACTTGTTAGATTAACCGTCCTTATCTAAACCAGCTTTAACTCTAGCATTAATAGTAAACGACTCCTAATAGTCTAATACTAAGCTATTGTACGTCTCAAAATTGAAATTATCACAATGTCCATCTAAATGATATACTTTGTGGTATTTCAATAAATATATTTTCTTAGTAGTGTATTGATCTCCTTGTATCCAATTTGAAACTTTTTAGCAACAAAGAAAATTTAATGGAGTCAATTTATTTGATAAAAATTATAAACTTATTAAAAGATGCATACGATAACTAGTCATATTTACGCATGCGATTTATATGAATTAAATTATAGAGTCATTGTGCAGCAAACTACTTAAAAAATTAAATAGTTTGTGTTGCAAATATAATTAATTAAGGTTATAAATGGTAGTGTAATATTTCTTAGGGTAAACTCACTATGCTGTCCCAACTTTACTAATGATAAAAAATTAGAATAAAGATAGAACTAGTTTAACCATACCAATATATTTCATTACAATATGTTCCTTATATCTAAATTGAAATTTAAAAATATTTGTTACTCATATTTATTATACCCCATTTAAAGGAAGTTTAGCACTTTTCACAATCATCTATATATAATTACGTACCGGCAGTAAATGGATCCTACATATATGACTTGTCATTGATGAGGCTAAGAGAATCTTAGACTAATTCACCTGAGATAGAGAAAGGGCAAAGATGTTTGGAGTGTTTGAGATGATAATGATATCCTTAATTAATATAGGTTCGGTGAATTCAAAGTTTTGGTATGATTGCTTTATTGAAAATAAGGGGACAAAACGTAGTGGTTGTTGGGTAATTTCCAATTATTCGTTTCATGCTAAAAGACCTACCTCACGAACGTACCTTGATAAATTTCTTATAGAAAAAATTCGAAGATTTTGATAACAACATGTCACACTTTGCGAATGTAATCTATTGAACGTGAAAATTTATCGTTAATTAAATCAAATTCTCTCAGTCTCTAAAAAGAGAAGTTTTGTTTGAAATATCTTATAAACTCTTGTATTTTATAGAATGTTTTAAAATTTTAAAAGATGGATCTTATTCTAAAGATAAAATCTTTAAGCGTTTAGATGAATAAAATGAATATAACTCATATATAAGGTATTAGTTATAATACTAATTTTGTAATTAATTAAGTTCAAACTAGAAGAGCATCGTTGGAATGTTGGAAATAAGTTAGTCATTTCTTATATTTTCAAAAAAGAATTTATAAGCTTTTAACATCTCTTATTTTAGGAGCTAGAAAGACCATTTTTAATTTTTTTTTCCTTTCGAACTATGGCATTTTTATAAGCACTTGAACATTTTATGAGATCATTTTAAGAATTTAAAAGATTAACCTAAATGGGTATTTGTATTTTTGAAATCTGTAGCACCGGTGGCTAGATTTTCATCTAATTTTTTGCCACGTAAACAAAATTCGGCAAACAAGGACTTAGATTGAATTTTTATTTTTGAAATATATAAAACAGAAGTTAAGAAAAATAATTTTACATTTTTCCCTTTCTATTAATATTAAAACAAAATATTAATTATTTAACATGTATATTGAGGCGGGTCGATTTTGGGAGCTAGTCGACCTCGATCGGAAACTTTGGTCGAGTGTATGAACGAAGGTATTTGATCAGGAAGTTAACCTGCAACAAAGGAAAGGCAACGTGAGCTAGCAGAGATGAGTCTCGGCTAAGACCCTCCGATACTCAAGTTAGCGGATCGATTTTGTCTAAATTTGAGCAGAGTAAGGGCGTTGAGAGTAATTAATGATAGATTCTTACCATAAATGCAAGGGTATTTATAGTATGTCATTGAGACCACGCTCTGGTGGGCCCCCTAGGCCAAATAGGCCGTCAAGGGCTGATGTGGATGACCCATAAGCCTAATGGTGCGGTCATTAGGTATTAGTTAGCTCTCAATTAATGAGGTATGTGGTTTGGTGGCACCCCCATACCCTAGACTGACAGAGCATTTAATGCCAGTAGGGATCCGTTGGATCCGTATGGCCCTGGTCGATCACGAAATAGATCAAACAGGCCGAGAAGATGGGTTCAAGAGGTCGAGGACACAAACCTGATCGAGAGAGGGATCGTCCGGCCGGGCTTGTCGGGGATGGCTATGAGAGGTTTGCCAAACATATACGGGCATCCGATCGGAAATGTCTCCAAGGATTTCGAGCGGGGGAAGCGACGAGCGCGGCGAGTGATTGGCGGTCGAAAAGGCCGATCGAAAATATACCACATCATATATGATGGTCAACATTTTACATAATGGCACGTATTATTATGGCTATATCTGAGAAATAATTTATATAATACCCTTTTTTAATTTTCAAATTTTTAAAATAACCCACTTTTTTAAAAACCTTTTCAAAATACCCTAAAGTGCACTTTCAAAGCTCGGTTTTCTGTTCATGTGGGCCGGCGTGATTGTTTAAAAACCCAACTTTTATTTTTTATTTCATTAAAACCCATTCCAAAGTATTTTAGATCAATTTAGTCCATTTTCTTTAAAATATGTTTGAAATAGATAATCATCCTTATTCACATTACTTAAACTCAAATCTTAAATTTTTAATTACTTATTACGTTTTCTTAAATTTGTTATGATAAATCGAGTAAAACCCCCTTTTATTATTGGTATCAGAGCCATAAAGATTAATAAAAATTTATAAAATATGGAATATTTAGAATTATTAAAATTATCCATTATAAATCTTTTACTTATTAAAGAACTGTTTATTTATTTACAAGAAATAAATGATAAAGAATTTAGTGATAACATAAATATAGAAAGTTTATCTTGCGCTTTCTCATGTGATGAAACTGATTGGCAGTTATCTTCACCATGAAGAATAGACTGTTTCGACAAACTAAAAGGCATTCAAAAGTTGAGAAGTACTACAAACTCTTGATGTCTCTAAAGAAAGAAGCTAAGGCACATAAAGATGCTGAAATAAGAGCATTGTACTATAGAAAGTTAGAAGAATATAAAAATCATTGAGTTGTAATGATTCTACTTAGTAATGCCTAATTATACATTACATAGGCTTCAAGTGGAATTGTATCTATATCAAAAGGAGTTGGATTTTATAGTTAGAAAGCCAACTTATCATAGAGAAGATGCTTTTAGAATTAATTTCTTGAAAAGCAAAATAAAACAAATAAATGAAGGACTTGATGTTCTAAGTCGATAATGAAAACCAATAAACATCTTAAACGATGGATACAGAATATAAATCTAATTCTAAGCTTAAATATAATTCTTGAAGAATATAATCGAGAATATGAACACATTAAAACAAAAGAAACTAAAGCAAAAATACAAAGTTGCAAACAAAAGATAAAAGCTACACAACAAAATGCTAAAATATCTTGGAGCAAATATAAAAAATATAAATGGATAAAATAAATAAAAATATTGAAGAATTAAATACAGGAATGAATAAAATACTTGAGGCACTATATGTACTAACTCAAGAACTTAAAGAATTAAAAACAGAGGTTCAAATCTTAAAGATTTGTAATTCAAATGTTGAAGATTTAATAAAAAATACTTGTCTTTAGAAAAATAAATTCGACAAGAAAATAAAAGAAAGAGAAATTATAATAAAACCAGTAAAAACCAATAAAGAAACAGTGCATTCAAATTCATTTGATGCATATATGATTAATGTTAACTTACCTAAAATACTAGCTGAAGAAGAAGCTCGTAAAAAAGAAGAAAAAGGTAAAGATATAGCTACATCATCTAATCTTAAAGGTCGAGATTCGGAATCAGAAACTGATAAAGATGAATGAAATTAATAAATTAATAGATCAATTTGAAAAAATAGATCTTTCTGAAATAGAGGAATATGAAGTATTAGTTAATACTAATAATACAACTGGAGGCCCAAGTGGTACAATAAAACCAGAAGATATGGAAATAGAAGAATCAGAAATGATGCCTATTCCTAAATATAGAAGGCAATATTATGATCATATAAAGAAAAATAAATATCAAAAACAAATAGATAAATTCACTCCAGATACAAATTATAGTGAACCAATAAATCATGGAGGTTCTAAATTAAATATAGATTGCAAAGAAGACACTAAAAAATCTATAATTTCATGGGCAAATACTATGAAAGTTTTCTTTTTATATAACGCTGATGATACATGGACAACTAATAGACAAGTAGATTATTTAATTGCTACATTTGATGGTATTGTTTTCAATTGGTGGCAAGGATTAACTGAAGACATTAAAGCTATAATAAAAAGAAATGTACAAACTAAATTAATAGATAATACCGATCGAGGAATTGAAATCTTAGTTGCCTATCTTTCTAGTGAATTTCTAGGAGAGGAATGGCATGACCTTGATAAAGAAGGTACTAAAGAAAAAGAAGAAGCAAGAACTAACTTGATAAATCTTAGAATCTGTAGCATGAAACATTTAAAACAATATACTTGTGAATTTAAAGAATATTATTATACTCAATATTATAGTAATGAAGATCAGAGTATATATCTCAATATGTATTTTTTAAAACTTCCACATCTTTGGAATAAATATATAATGAATAAATGGAAAAAAGAAAATAAAGATTCAACTTCAACTTTAGGAAGAAGAATTAGTTTTCTCTTTTCAGAGTTAAGTAAATTATGTAAATCTCAAGATTTATATAGAAGAACTAAAAAATTTTGCAATAAAGAAAGAATTAATAAAATAAAAATAAGGTTTCATAAAAAGAAGTATAAAAAATATACTAAGTTTCAAAAGAAATATATAAAACCAAAAAGAAGATATTTTAAAAGAAAACCTACTTATAAAAGAAATAAAAATCTTTCACAATGTCAATGTTGGAATTGTGGAGAAATTGGACATAAATCACCAGAATGTAAAAAACCTAAAAAGATTCGAAGTATAGAAGCTGAATTCATAGAACTTCACGATGAATTGTCGGAAGTTTCAGATATAGAAAATTATTTAGATAAAGAAATATATATTGAAGAAGAAACATACTCTAGTAATTCTGAAAATGAATAAAGATATAATTGAATCTGAAGATTCAGATAAAGAAGTAGAAATTTATGAAGGATCAGAAGGTTATGCTCAACGAATAACCTTTGATCAAGAGACGTTAGTAAAAATAAAAGGATTAAAACTTGATGCAACAAATCCTACCAAAAGTATTTTTAAGTCTTTTGGTAATTTAATAAAAAGAGAAAAGACAAATATATATGATTATCATGCAGTTGAAAAATCTATAAATGTTGAACATACTAAAGGGCAAATTAGATTAAATTTGCTTACTAAATCCTCAATAAATCGAGCTTTAAATAAAATCAAAAACGAAGAAATAAGAAATAAGATAAAATATGTTTATCTTGGTAGAATTCAAATCCTAGTTAAAGCTTTATTTAGAGATGGAATAGATAGTCCTATGGTTATTTCACTTCATGACCAAAGATTTATAGATGCTAAAAATAGTCATTTGGGAACAGTTGAAGGAAATTTAATATATTCACAATTTCGCTTTGATTGTTATCCAAAATATAGTGTTGATATAAATGATCAAAACATAAATGATACTTTAAGTTTACACTTTCAACTTTTGAAAGAGTTAAAACTTAGAGATAAAAGTCAAGCTTTTACTTTTTACTATAGAGCAATTTATGCTTTTACTAATAGTAATTATGGTAAAATATATCAAGATAAACCATATATTGAAATTGATAATGAATGCAGGGATATAACAACAATAAAGTTACCAATGACAGAAGAAATTAAAGAAATCAAAGATTATGAAATTAAAATAAACAAAAAACCCATTTTAGAATATGGATCTAGTAGTGATACAATACCACAAATAGATTTTGGAAAAAATACTATATCTAGAAAAAGTGTTAGTAAGTCATTGCTTACTAATGGTGAATTTACAAGACAAGATATAACCAATACAATGATTATAAATGCTAAATATTTTAATGGTCAAGAATATATTGAAGGACCAAATATATTAATTGATACAGGAGCTAGTGGCAATCACCTTGCAAAACATAAAAATAAAGGTTTAATTGCAAAGGTTGCTTCTACAATATTTCAATATAAAAACTTTGAAGGTCAATTAATAACTTGTGATCAAGAGGTATAAGTTTCCATAATTTTTGAAGAATTAAGAATAATTGTACCTTGTTACATAGATAGTGATATGGCAGGAGACTATTACGATATAATTATTGGTAATAGTTTCTTAAATCAATGTGATTATTATAAAATAGAGAAACATGGAGTTACATTACAAATTGGAAATATAAAAATCTTTTGTAAAAAATATGAAGGGAATTAATTTTTCTTTGAGTGTCTTTGTACAAATAACAGTACAAGATACTAATATAACAACGTGCGCCTTAATAGATAATGGTTCAGAAATAACTTTGTTTAAGTCCTTTCTCTATACTAAATGGCAAGAGATTGGGAATATAAAAATAAAGGGTGTTACGGGACAAGCCGAACACATTAATAAAAAGGCAGATAAAGTGAATGTTATATTAGGAAGTAAAATTATTATGATAAATACTATATATGATTATAACTCTCTTGAAACTGATATATTGTTTGGAAATGATTTCTTACAATAATTTCAGTTTTATTCACAGAATCTTTATTCTGTTATACTAAAAGCTAAATGTAATCATTACTTAAAATTACCCCGAATAAATGAGTCATTCAGAGTTCAGCCAGCGAAGCTTGTGGACCGTATGATAAAATTCCGATAAAAATACACAATATAATGATAAAACGAATAAGTCTTGAAGAGGTAATAAAACAGCTACAAGAAAATTATAATGATCATCCTCTGGTTTTTTATAAAGAGTCAGATTTAAAGGCAAAAATAGAACTAACTGAAAACATAGTTATAAAAGAAAGACCTATGTTATATACAGAAAAGGATAGAAAAGAATTTGATAAACAAATAAATGATTTATTATATAAAAATCCACCTTTGATTAGAAGAAGTAATAGTCCTGTTAGTAGCCCAGCTTTCATGATTGAAAATGAAGCTGAGAAAAAATGAGAAAAACCTAAAATGGTAATAAATTATAAAAGATTAAATCACTTTACTAGGCCAGATAGTTATTATCTCCCAAATAACGAAGTTTTACTAAATCTTGTTAAAAGAAAGAAATACTACTCTAAATTTGATTGTACTTCGGGTTTTTGGCAAATAAAAATGGAGCCTGAAAGTATACAATATACAACATTTAGTTCCCCTCAAGGACAGTTCGAATGGTTAGTTATGCCGTTTGGATTAAAAAATGCACCTTCTATATATCAAAGAAGAATGGATAAAATCTTTAATAAATATAAAGAATTTCTTGTTGTTTATGTCGATGATGTTTAGATTGCTTCTCATACTTTAGAAGAACATAAAACTCATCTACTCCAATTTGCTAAAACTTGCAAAGAAAATGGTATAGTCCTATCTGAAAGAAAGGCTGTAATTTGTAAAGAAGAAATTGAATTTCTAGGGTTAAAATTGAATAAAGAAGGAATTAAACTTCAATCCCATATATCTAAGAAAATTTGTGAATTTTCTGATAAATTGGAAAATAGAAATCAAATTGAAAAAATTCTCGGTTGTCTAAACTATGCTGAGGGATTCATAATTAATCTTGCTAAAAAGAAGCATGAGATTCAAAAATTGCTTTGAAAAAATAATACTAACGGATGGAGTAATCAACATACAGAGATTGTTAAAACTTTAAAGGAAGAATGTAAAACTTTGCCAGAATTAAAACTTCCTGATGAAAATGATAAATTGATTATACAAACGGATGCGTCAGATCTATATTAGGCAACATTACTTAAAACCGATCTCAATGAGATATGCAGGTATACAAGTGGTACTTTTGGTCAAGCTGAGGTCAACTATACAACCCATGAGAAAGAACTTCCAGCCATTATAAAAGGAATTCAGAAATTCTCTCTCTTTTTATATCAAAAACCTTTTAAAGTTCATACCGACAATACCCAGATACACTCCTTGATTTTCAATAAATTACCAAATATACCCTAATACAGAAGGCTACATAGATGGCAAGTTTTCCTTTCCTTTTACAATTTTAAAATAGAGTATATAAAAGGTTCAGAAAATTTCCTAGCCAATTTCATTTCTAGAAATACAGAATTGGGAAACGGATGAGTTCTCCAACTCTAAAATGGATGAGATGGGTGTGCATTTCCCTATAAATACAAATAAAGTGATTGTATGCACTATACATACAGCTAGTCCACTATCAAACGGTTAGTGGTAAAGACTTTTCAAATCCGTTGATGGGTTACAATTTCCCAAAAATTGTGTTGATGATACAGATCATCTTATAAACTCTTATTTTTTCTGCAGGAATAAAATAATAAAGAAAGATGGATCTTGAAGAGCTAAAGAATGAAATAGATGATATTGTCTTGGTCTGTCAAGACATTGTTGACAGTAATAAAGCTCTGAAAGATTTGATAGAATTAAATTTTAAAACAGTTACAGATGTCTCTCAAGAAGGACTTAGGAGAGCCCTTTTCCTTCAAGAAAGTCTAGATTTGTTCCTTGAATCTAGAAATAAAGAAAAAGAAACAATGAGTAAAGATAAAAATGGGAGTGATAAAAGGGAGAGCAATAAAGGTAAAGAAAAGGCAGAGTCTTCTGGAAGTCAAGGTACTAAACCAGTATCTGATAAAGACTTTTTAGACTCCATGAAAAATAAAGAAAAAACTTCTAAATCTCAAAGTGATGTTGAAGTTATTGAGATAAAAATCAATAAATCAGAAAGCTTAAACAACAGGGAATCCAATGAAGAATTTGTTCCTACAAATAAATGGGAACGAGAATATAAAGAAGTTGCTGAAGAAGCCTATAGATGGGAGAATTCCAGGACACTATTCTACTCTAAAGGATATAGTGTTCATCCAAGAATCACCGCCATATTTGGAGCTGATCCTCATAAAGTTTTTCAGCTTGCAAACTATGGATTTCTAGATCTGCTTTATACTGGAAAAGATCTAAAGGAAATTTCAGAATTTGATGACCGCTTTAAATCCTAGGTCAGTCAAGTTGCTAGAAATAGAGAAGTCGTACTCAAGTTCTATTCTATAGCCCCAGAACTTGAGATGCGCATTTGGCATGAAGTCCAACACATGATCACTATAGATGTTATAACTACAAACTTAAAGATCGAAATTGGTATAAAGAATTTTAGATCTTTCAAGTTCACCAGTTCATGGATCACAGAAAGAAGAGCCATGGGTATTAAAGCCATTCAATCCATTGCTGAGTCTCTATGGGAACGAAAATATAAAACTCTCATGCAGGCCAATAATTGGATTTTACTAAAGAAAGGAGGACAAATAAAATCTCCATTGCTAAAGGAGTTCCTCACAAAATTTTTTAGACATGAATTTTATTGCACAGAGACGACAAGAAAGAAAGCTTGCAGAATGATTGGCTGTTGTAAATCATGATGTAAGCGCTTACGCTATCTCAAGGAGTGACGGATGCCATGATGTCATCATCCACTAAAGAATTGTGGCAGACAGCTGTGGGAGGCAGCTTTTGACTTCTGAGGCTAAAGATGATAAAGATCCAGCTCATAAAGAAAGAAACAGCGGACGCCAACTAAAACTTTGAAGTCCGAATAGTTAGATTTCTAGATCTATAAATTGTACTTAGATTTCACTTGTAAAGCATTCGAAAACTCACAGTCGAAAAAACTCAGACTGATTCTCACTCTAAAAAATAATCCATAGAATAGGAAACCAGCCTTTCTAGATCTTTGTAACCATCTTCTAAATCATGTTTGCATAAATCCTTTTTTTTGAAGGAAATAAAACAATTTATTTTCATAAATTTTCAAGTTGTAGAAATCTTTCTATAAAAATCTTTTAAGCTTGTATTTCTCCTAATTTTCCAAAATTCTATAACCCTACAAAGGCCGTAGTGATTACACCGTTTGAGACAGTAGCCGTTTGGAACTGTAAGTCCTGAGAAGCCAGGAGAGCGTTTGGGCGAAACCAGTCAGGCTTGTCAAGGTGATTGAAGACGAGTCCGGAAGAAGGATTAAGAACTAGGAACGTCAAGGAGGTAATATACTTTTAAAAGATTTAAATAGAAATATTTTTCTACTTGATGTTATGAGAATATATGGTTTTAGAGTACTTCATCAATAATTATTTGATTTGTACGAATGCATGATTTTATATAATGGGAAAAGATTTTGATATTATAAAAAACCAATTTAAAAGAAAAAATAATAATAGACAAAAAACAACAATTTTAAAACCATTAGAGGATCTACCTGAAGATTTAAGAATAAAGAAGATTATGTTCTGGATTTTATTAATAAAAATATAAACCACGAAATTCTTAAAAACTATGTTCGAGAATTAGAACAAATAGACAGAGAACTAAAAGAACTTTCGCAATCAGACAGAACACTAGAAAATTATATTCTTATGAATTGTAAAAATTTAGAAAGAATAAAACTAATAAAATTTATATATGACGAAAATTGAGACATACCGTACCTTTTCTAAAATTTAGAGGATAAAACTATAAATAAATCAAAAGTTTGGATCATAAAGCAAATAAAGAAGCCTTAAATAGTAAAATTACTATTTAAATAATAAAATTATTATTCAAAAGGGATAAAATGAAAAATATTTTTAAAAGAAGGACATTTTGAAAATAAATATATAAAAATAGGGTAAATTAAAAATTAAATCCTACATCTGATGACTCATCATTCCAATTAGACAATATATATATATATATATATACGTGGATTCTTTGGCTTGCTTACGAACGCTAAAGGCGTAATGTGCCCAAATCTCAACCTTTTAACCTAAAACCGGTTTACTTGTTCCCCGCTATTTCACATTCTTTTTTCTGGGTTAGACAAAACACAAATTTAGAATTTCTACAAAGAGTTCTTAGGTGATTTTGGCTTTAGAACGTGAATTTAGTTGGTCTGTTTTATTTATTTATTTATTTATTTTTATTTTAACTATCTAATTTTAATTTATTAATTAATTAATTCAGATAAAATATTGCAGAGTCCGTTAATTTATTTTTTCATTATGAATGAAAGAAAGATACTATATAAAGGATAAGATTGCACAGGGCGGCTATTGTCCATAATTTCGCCCACTTATAGTCAATCCTCGTTGTGTTTCGTGCCCGCTTAACGCGTGTGGAAATTTTTAATCGAAAGTGAACAAAAGCCTTGGTTTATTGTGAAAAAGGCATGTAAACTTTTTGGCCATATCATTCAACCCTAGGCCCTAGATATCACACTAATGGATCTCAATATTTTGATAAGACAATTGCTTAAAATAATTGTATAATGATAACTTATTATAATGTGATCGAAGATTTCTTTTTTTTTTTTTTCTCCTTTCGTTTTTAGCGTGAAATTATTGATGTTGTCCGTATTGAAATTCTGCATCGGTAATCTGCCACAAGTTAGAAAACTTAGGCTTATCCATCAAATCCACTCATGTCTCAGATGACGATGTTTGGTTAAATTTATTTTTAAGAATTTATAAACTTCACTATAAAAAAGTAATATTTTTATTAATAAAAAAATTATGACAGAGAAATTTTGTCAAAAATTTAAAGTATTTGTAATGGATTAATGATCGAATTCAATATAAACAAAACTAAAAAAATAATCAGTGATAAGATATTATTAACGGAATTGTTACAGATGAAAATCTGTTTCAGAAATATTAAATTTATAATATATTAGTTCGTCACCGAAGACATGCATGTTTGTAGTGAATTCCTATATCTTATAAGATACTTTTGGTGCATATTGGACTAAAAATCTTATTCTAAAAATAACTCATTGAAGTGTTTGAATAAATAAGATTAAACAACTTATAAGATATTATAAAATAAAAAACTTGTAAAATATTTTAGAGTCTTATAAGTTGTAGGTCTATTTGGTAAAAATGGGATCTTAATTATAAGCTAGCTCTTTTTAGTAAAATAATGACAAAAGAATATAGCATCATTCATTTTGTGCAAATGATTATTTTCTAAGAAAGTAGTAATGTGATGTTGAGAAATATACTTAAAGAATTAGGATATTTATATCATTTTACTTTTTCAAAATAGCTAGTTTATAAGTCATTTCAAAATAAATTGGGAGAACTTACTTTCTTTTTTAAGGAACTTATAAACTCTAATTTCTTATTTTTAAAATTTGTAACCTCGTTTACTAAAAAGATTACCTAACACTTTGAAAGAGTATATAAATTCTTTAAAATATATTATAAAATATTTTAACAAACTTGTAAGCTTAGCCAAATAGTATTCTAACTCCCATGGCTCAAACTTAACTAAATCAATTTAGAAACGGACTATGCTATTAACAATTGGTTATTTTTTTTAATAATTATTGAAAGGATCAATGCTATTAATCGTCCGTCATGTTCTCATTTAGCATATATCACTTTTCGTAATTCATAATGCTACGGTCACTCAAGTCTATGCATAATTTAGGAGTATTTTCGTCGATCTCAAATTATAATTGTGCTTTAGTCCTTGAAATAGTCGGATGATGATATTAGTCTGACATGTGCATTAAGTGAATTGAATAGAAAATGTGTTAGACTCTTGTTTTGATGATTTGTGAGATCGTGTATGATTTGATTGTGTTAAATCTTACCTTGAACAAGGAGATCCTCATGTACGTTTTGGAAGGTTTCAATCTCACCTTGAATAGGGAAATTCTCATTCCAAGAAAAAGAATATTTCCTAACAAAAGGGATTGATGAAATCATCCTTATTACTTCGGGGAACCTTGCCTTACAAGAAGAATATACTCCTTCCTTCCAAGCACTCAAGATCGCCCACCAAAGCTGTCAAGATTACCTACCTTATGCATACCTTGTCAAAAGCGCTATAAAAGGGCGATGAGGAACTCAAAGAAAAACAATCTTATTCACTCTACTCGCCTCTGCTTGATTTTGAATAAGTGTTCTGTGTAATTGATAGGCTAAATACGTGTACAAGTTAGAGTGCTAAGGACCAGACACCTCTGTGCTGGTACCAGGCATCTACCAGTTACACATTAGCTGTGAAAGTGGTTTTTGCCACTCTGTATCGTTCCATTTTCTATCGTTTCAGTTTGTTCTCAAACACTATACTAATAAAACATATTTTCACAGGTTTAAAAGCCTAGGGTGTAATATACCTAGGTAGTGGATTAAGCTTCGGCCCAACCACTATACATAATTGCGTCCTTTTTACTTAAGTTTTTTTTTTTTACTTTAATTCCCGTCAATTGGTATCAGAGCCTGGTGCTTGCAAAAAAAAGTTTTGTTTGGTTTAATCAACCCAAGTTAAAGATCCTATGGCTTGCTTGAATAACAACTTGTATGCTGAGGGTCTTTCACACACTAGACCCCCTTTATTTGATGGAACAAATTATGCCACTTGGAAAAATCGTGTCAAGGAGTATTTCATCTCTATTGACTACAAACTGTGGCGTGTCCTTAGTAAAGGGCCTGAAGTTCCTATGAAGGGGGAGGGAAACAAGAAAATTCCTAAGACTGAAGATGAATTTACAGAAGAAGATGAAAAAATCCTTTCATTAAATGCTAAAGCTAAGTATATTCTCTCTTGTGCACTTAATATTGAAGAATATAATAGAGTAAGCACCTGTGAATCAGCAAAAGATATGTGGGATATGTTGCAAGTAACCTATGAAGGGACATCTCAAGTTAAAAGTGAAAGGGTGGCTCTTCTCACCCGTCAATTTGAGATGTTCCAAATGAACCAAGGTGAAAGCATAAATCACATGTATGCTCGATTCATAGAGATTGTAAATCAAATGTTTGCTCTAGGAAAGGGAGTGACAGAGGAAGAACAAGTTCGAAAAATCCTCAGGTCACTACCTAGAGAGTGGAACCCTAAAACCACAGCTATTTTTGAAGCCAAGGATGTCGATAAAATGACTATGGCTCAACTTATTGGATCACTCACATCATATGAAATGACACTGATTTCACAAGAAAATCAAGAGAAAAAACGTGATTTGGCATTTAATGTCGAAAGAGAACCATCTCTGGATAATTTAACTGAAAAAGAAATAGAAGATGAACTTGCTTTTCTCACAAAAAAACTTAGACTATTTTCCACTGCAAAACGCAAGTTCCAGAAGGATTCCAGAGGAAATTACAGAAAACCAAACATGGATGAACCCACTAAATGTCATGAGTGTGGTGAATTAGGGCATAAGAGGCCCGATTGCCCGAGGCTACGACGATATTATCAACCCAGGGATGATCGTCAGAATTCTAGAAATACAGCAACTCCATGGGATGAGCGTCGTCACCAATCTAGGTCTATGACAGCAACCTGGGATGACCTGGAACCAGAATTATTCGAAAATGAAGAAGATGGTGTAGACGTCAGCTTTATGGCAAGTCAGGTAAATTCAAATCCCTCATCTCCTAGATATTATTCTGATAACGAAGATAATGAAATACAAGAGTTATTAAAAAGTAATCTAGAAAAAATTGAGAAATTATTTGCTAGAAACAAACTTCTCGAAGCAAATCTCATGAAAATCTTAAAGGAAAAACATGACATTGAAGAAAGATTAAGAGATCTATCAGAACTCTTCAAAATGAAAAGGATATACTTCAAAATGAGAATGAGGTCCTATCTGAGGAAAATTCTCGTTTGGAAGAAGAATTAAACAAATTAATACTTAGAAGAAGATATCCTTTGAATGATAGAAACAAAAATTGCTATAACTGTGGTAGATGGGGACACATACAATATAATTGTTTTGGAATTTCAAAACCCAAAACTGTTTTAAAATGGGTGCCGCAAGGTACCATGACAAGACCCAAAACTGTTTTAAAATGGGTCCCAAAAGGTACCGTGACTAACCCCCAAGGACCCGGTAGTACCAGGGTACCTAAACTAAATTAATTATTACAGGTGTCGTCCAAAGCATCCTTGAATAGCAAGTGGGTACTAGATAGTGGATGCTCGAGACATATGACCGGAAATAAGGCACACTTCACCCATCTGGAACATTGCGATGGTGGAAGTGTGATATTTGCAGATAATACCAAAGGTAGTATTATAGGTATGGGCACTATTGGCACCACCAACGGTACGTGCATCGAAAAGTCTGGTTGGTAAGTGGTTTGAAACATAATCTCTTAAGTATTAGTCAACTATGTGATAATGGGTATGATGTTAAATTTTCTCCCAACCATTGTCACATTCTTAAAAAGGGTCAAGAGGTCTTTACTGCAAATCGAGATAAAAACATTTACTGTCTTCACCTAAAAGATATTTTGATCAAAAAATAGAATGCCTATCCGTCACTGATGAATTCAGTTGGTTATGGCATAAAAGAATTGGACATATAAACTCTGATCTTTTAACTCATATCTCTTCACACGAATTGGTAAAAGGTCTACCAAAATTGAAATTTTCTAAAGATAGAGTGTGTGACGCTTGTGTTAAAGGTAAACAAAAAAGAACCTCTTTCAAAACCAAAAATGTTATAAGCACTTCTAGACCGTTGGATTTGCTCCATCTTGATTTGTTTGGACCAATGAGAACTCTATCCTTAGGTGGAAAAAGGTACGTTTTTGTTATCGTTGATGATTACACACGTTTTACATGGGTATTCTTTCTAGCCCACAAAAACGATGCCCTTAAAGTTTTTATTCCTCTCACAAAACGTCTGGAAAATGAAAAAGGTTGGAACATTAAAAGGATTCGTAGTGATCATGGTACGGAATTTGATGAAACAAATTTTCTTATTTTTTGCGAACAAAATGGTTACAATCACGAATTTTCTGCACCCAAAACACCCCAACAAAATGGGGTAGTGGAACGCAAAAATCGAATTCTTCAAGAAATGGCCCGAACCATGATACATGAACATAATGTACCCATGCATTTGTGGGCTGAAGCTGTCAACACTGCATGTTACATATCAAATCGAGTATTCATAAGACCGCTTTTACAAAAAACGCCTTATGAACTCTGGTCCGGTAAGGTTCCAACTGTTTCATATTTCAAGATCTTTGGATGTAAATGCTTCATTTTAAATGACAGAGATCACTTAAGTAAATTTGACTCTAAAACTGATGAAGGAATCTTCGTTGGCTATGCCACGAAAAGCAAGGCGTACAGAGTTTTTAATAAAAGAAAAAATTATGTGCAAGAATCAGTCCATGTTGTTTTTGATGAGACTAATAGTAAAGCCAAGGAATCCTTGAGCTATGATGATGCAGAGTTTCTCCTTCTTCCAAAAGAAGTCCCAGAAGACCAATTGAATACCAAGTCTGACAATGCAGAAGGAGAGTCTTCACACGAGGAAACTACTCTACCACATAGGAAGTTCAAGCATGCATCCAGCCATCCAGTGGACAAAATCATCGGTGATCCCAAGTCTGGTATCACTACCAGATCGCAAAATAAGGACCAAAATGCATTCATCTCTTTGACAGAACCACACAACACAAATGAAGCTCTAAGTGACCCAAATTGGGTAAATGCTATGGAAGAAGAATTAGCCCAATTTCAGAAAAACCAGGTATGGGAACTAGTAGAGAGACCTAAGGACCAAATGGTTATTGGTACCAAATGGGTTTTTCGCAACAAATTGAATGAAAGTGGACAGGTAACCAGAAACAAGGCCCGCCTTGTAGCTAAAGGATATTGTCAACAAGAGGGCATAGACTTTGATGAAACCTACGCCCCTGTTGCAAGATTAGAATCGATACGCATGTTGCTCGCTTTTGCATGTTTCAAAAAATTCTCTCTTTTTCAAATGGATGTCAAAAGTGCTTTCTTAAATGGTTTTATAAGTGAAAATGTTTTTGTTGAACAACCTCCTGGATATTTAAACCAAGAGTTTCCCACACACGTCTTCAAATTATCAAAAGCTCTATACGGTCTGAAACAGGCACCTCGTGCCTGGTATGAAAGACTAAGTCTTTACTTGGTTTCAAATGAATTCACTGCTGGATCATCAGATCCAACATTATTTATAAAGAACCAGAACCAAGACATTCTACTAGTTCAAATCTATGTTGATGATATTATTTTTGGCAGCACTAATATACTTCTTTGTAAGGATTTTTCTAAAAGCATGGAACAGGAATTCGAGATGAGTATGATGGGAGAACTCAAGTTTTTTCTTGGCCTCCAAATCAGACAGTCTGAAAGTGGCATATTCCTGTGTCAAGAGAAATACTTGAACGGAGTACTCAAGAAGTACAACATGGAATCCTGCAATCCAATGCCTACACCTATGTGTACATCTACAAAACTAAACAAGGATGAAACAGGTAAATTAATCGATGAAAAAACTATATCGAGGTATGATTGGAAGCCTACTTTATCTCACTGCTAGTCGTCCGGATATACTGTATGCAACAGCAGTTTGTGCACGATTCCAATCATGTCCAAAGGAATCTCATCTTACTGCTGTAAAACGGATCCTTCGTTATCTAAAGGGAACAACCAAATATGGTCTCTGGTACCCCGTCTTAAATCACTTTGATATGATTGGTTTTTCAGATGCTGACTATGCAGGTTGTAAGATCGATCGAAAAAGTACCACTGGCACATGCCAGTACCTTGGAAAGTGTCTTGTCAGCTGGTCTTGTAAGAAACAGAGTGTAGTGGCTCTCTCAACCACTGAAGCTGAATACATGGCACTGGGTAGCTGTTGTACCCAAATACTGTGGATGAAACAGACACTCACTGATTTCGGTTTAAATTATGAGACTATACCAATATATTGTGACAATACCAGCGCCATCAGTATTTCAAAAAATCCTGTTTTTCACTCTCGCACTAAACACATAGATATTCGGCATCACTTATTGCGAGATCATGTTCAAAAAGGTAATATAAGAATCCTCAACATAGATACAAATGAGCAAGTAGCTGATATTTTTACAAAACCTCTTCCTGAGGAAAGATTTTCCTATCTAAGGCAAAAACTGCTCATTTGCACTATATAATTTCTTTTCCTTAAATATAAATAAATAAATATATAACATATATATTTTTGCACTTATATATTATTTTATATACACATATTTATATACGCATACATATCTTATATTATATCTAAACATATATATATATATTTATGTACGGATATCTCATACATCTAATATTTTATTAGTATATATATATATATGCCAACTAATTATGTTATGTACATATTTATTATAGATAATTATGGGCTTTCCGGTTTTTCTTCTCCCTTAAACCTTTTTATGCAATTATATAACTATATTCACATCTCTTTACCCTTCCAAACCCTATAAGTCCCTCTTGTAGCCGCCGTCTTCTCTGTTTCCTCTTTTTCCATTTGCATCCTTCACTCTCTTTCTCTCTTCGTCACTTTTTCAATTATGGTTCGCACACGCAAACACATGCGAAGTTTCGCAAATTGTTCTCACACTTACCGTCGCCTTCCCGTCTCCGATGACGACGTTGAAGAAATACCCATGCCTATGGCTTCATTGCCGCCAGATCCATATAGATCGGTGCTTCAGTTGGCGTGGATGTCGTCAGATGCTCATGATTCCGACAAGGAAGATTCAAACCATCCTTCTCCGACTCCAGAATCAACCATTAAATCCGACGCCAAAGGAAAAAGTGAAGAGGAATCGAGACCCTCTAAGAAGCAACGAACCACACTGAACTCGTTCACTTTCGAGTTCAAATTCGCGAGTGAAGAGGCGAATCGACGATTCACTAGACTGAGCAGACGCAAGTTGAATCGAGGAAGGGCGATTCTCTTCGGCGATCTTCCCGATGCCCCGGCAATCAGTTTTATCAAAGCCCTAAACTGGGACCACCTTATGGGGATTGATCTTCCGGCATATCCGACATTGGTAAAACTCTTTTATGCTAATGCATCTTTTCTCTCCACTGATGATGATATCTCTGTTAAATCCTATGTTCTTGGAAATCACTTCGAATTAACGGTTGACAAAATTAATGGTTACTTAAATCTTCCTAATGACGGCATAAGATATTTTGGAATCGGTTCGTGGTGTCAACACCCGCTTTTCGATCACTCTGACATGTTGAAAGTTTTTTGGGATGGGATCGATCATCCACTGGATCGAGGTATTGGGGTAAGCGAACTACCGTTTGACTTATTTTTTCTGCACAAACTCATCTGCGTATCACTGTTATCAGCCACTACTGAAAGTGGGGGTCACTCTACCAACATGAACACCATGTCCTGTTTTTTGTTATATATGGCTGTAAAGGGATTAAGAGTTAACCTGGGCTTTGTGATTCTAAAATACATGGAATACTGTGTCCGTGAAGAAATTAATCTGCCATATTCCATGTTGCTCACCTATTTCTTTATCAAAGAGGGTGTTTTTCTGTCAGATGATATGAAAGAAGCTGAGAATGACAGAAAATTTATTAACATGACCAGTCTCCATAGAATGCTCATTCGTTTTTCAAAGGACAAGGGTTGGCACAAAGGTACGACTGCCAAGGCCCCGCCTAAGACCGGTGCAGAAACCACACGGTTAAGGCCAACTAAGGTCGTTTTCGATGCTCCGAACGACGCATTGGTTGCCCTCACCACAGCCATCACAAAGCTGACTGAATCCATCGACAAGCTGGCTGCCAAAGTTGATTCTCTGCAAGCCCCAGTCAAGACCTCCAAATCTGCTTCTACCCCCTTTTGATGATGAAGGGGGAGAAAAGTGGTCAATGGTGGTGAATTTTGGTGAATTTTCTCGTGTCTCCATTGGATAAAACCTTGAAATTATATTCTGGTGCCATCTAGGCTTTTGCGGTATCTTTCTGCCTATTTTCAAAGACATCTAGTAATTGGTGATATACTCTGCTCTGTTTAGTTAACATCTATTATGTTCTACCTTTGGTTTACAGCTAATGTCTATTTTTTCATTTTATATATCCATATGCCAGAATGGTCAAAGTATTTTCTTATATGTAGCTGACATAAAGTGCATTCTCTTTGGGCATAAACTCATTAAGACAGGGGGAGCTACACTCCTCACAAACAGGGGGAGCACCACTACCTCATCATCAAAAAGGGGGAGAATGTTAGACTCTTGTTTTGATGATTTGTGAGATCGTGTATGATTTGATTGTGTTAAATCTTACCTTGAACAAGGAGATCCTCATGTACGTTTTGGAAGGTTTCAATCTCACCTTGAATAGGGAAATTCTCATTCCAAGAAAAAGAATATTTCCTAACAAAAGGGATTGATGAAATCATCCTTATTACTTCGGGGAACCTTGCCTTACAAGAAGAATATACTCCTTCCTTCCAAGCACTCAAGATCGCCCACCAAAGCTGTCAAGATTACCTACCTTATGCATACCTTGTCAAAAGCGCTATAAAAGGGCGATGAGGAACTCAAAGAAAAACAATCTTATTCACTCTACTCGCCTCTGCTTGATTTTGAATAAGTGTTCTGTGTAATTGATAGGCTAAATACGTGTACAAGTTAGAGTGCTAAGGACCAGACACCTCTGTGCTGGTACCAGGCATCTACCAGTTACACATTAGCTGTGAAAGTGGTTTTTGCCACTCTGTATCGTTCCATTTTCTATCGTTTCAGTTTGTTCTCAAACACTATACTAATAAAACATATTTTCACAGGTTTAAAAGCCTAGGGTGTAATATACCTAGGTAGTGGATTAAGCTTCGGCCCAACCACTATACATAATTGCGTCCTTTTTACTTAAGTTTTTTTTTTTTACTTTAATTCCCGTCAAAATGTAAGATGGTAGAACTTGTGTTTGTTATGAGGAATGAATGTGGTACTTAATTATATTTGTACTTGAAGTATATGTTGAATAATTTATACATTTCTAATGGGCGTGAAATATATTATAGGGGAATATCATATTGGGTGAGTGATCATTTCGCGTTTTTCCAGAAAATCATAATTCAAAAATAAAGCTATAAAATGGCTTTTTCAAAGAGCTATCACAAGTAACTTTTAAACAAAAGCACATTTTAAAATATTTTTTAATTATTACATTCAAACTACTTAGTTTAAAAATAAAATTTATCATAAAAAAACACTGCTGGACAATTATTATTATTATTATTATTAATCTATTCAAACTTAACTGTAGCATGAAATATACCTATTAAAGTCAAGTTAAAGAATCAAATTTACGGCTCTGAAATCCCTCCTTTCAGGTACTCTGTCTAGGCTCAAATAGTTTTAAATGCGATTCTAGAAATGGCGACAACCCTTTAAACAAAAAATTATGGTAAAAAAGCCGACCTAATTTTGTCAAAAAAGAGGCAAACTATTCAACTCTGTCTAGCATACACTATTTTTGCACCTTTGATTCGTAATAAGAAAGATGTTATCACCGCCAACTCTAAGTGCATCACATATCTAATCACCCAAAGACCATATCCAAATCTATCTCCTCCGTCCCTTTATGAAAACCAGGGTTGCTTTTGTCCTTCATATTCAAAAAGTATTTTACGTTTCTTACAAGTTACATTTTCTTTGTTTTTTTTTTTTGAAGGGGGGGGGGGGGGGGTGGAGTTGTTTGGGTTTCTAGAACGTACTAGGATTGATTTCATAAGTTTTATAGGCTCCCATGTATTTTGTTTGCATGCCATTTCATTCGACACCAACATTTAAACACTTTCTTACCCTCAATTTGAGAAATTTATCCACTTTAGTATATTAATTTTCAAATTAGGATTTCGATTCGGTATATCTTATGTCACTACTAAACAATCTTTGCTTTAGGGCATATTAAATGCAGGCAAATATAAATTGGTCTTCGAAAATGAGTTACGAAGGCTCTTTATGTTTGTTTTTAAAAATTATATAATCTGTTTCTAAAAATTATATATAGAGGAAGTTTCAAACAAGTACCTCTGATTTTCGAGAATGCAATTACAGGCAGGGCTATATTTTAACTGAGTCTCCTTATATATTTATATAGATATTTTTATGATTTTTAAAAGTAAATAAAGTAGCCACGCATATGAGAGCATTTGTCTCTACACCCTCGTGACGCTATTATGGAGTGGACCTTATGTTCAATACAATGAAGAGTTTTTTAATCCAATAAGGAGGAATTACATCTGTTGGAAAAGGGCTTGTTAAGATGATTTTTATAAGGGGATTAATTTAGGATTAAACCATTTCAAATAGAAATTCATAGATAAAGCCTAAGATAATGTTGTCTTAATGTGGTTAAAGTTGTGTAAAATATCCCACATCGGATATATTAGTCTTGACAATACTAGTATTTATGTGGTTAAGTGTTATTATTGTGTAAACTAAACAACTAAGTACCGCATATGGCAGACCCCACACGAGCGCGCTGCCCGCCCGACTCGGCTCTGGCTTTGGCCATGAGCCACGAGCCAAGGACCATGGACCCAGGACTAGGTGCGGGTGCAGGTGTTTGGGCGAATTGTCTCGGTCTCGGGCTTATTTTTTACTGAATTACCTTTAGTGTAACGATTTTATTCAAAATCTAATTTTTTGAATTCCGTTACTATATTTAATTAATGCGGTTTGAAAGTGCAAGACACGTTACCTGGTTAAACAACACGTTTTCGAATGTTGTCTGTTTTGAGTCCAAGTGCATTGCGTGTCCGTTGGCATTCAGGCGGTTTCAACCGTGCATTAATGTGCCAAAATTTAATTCTGGCTGTCTCCTTCTCCCTATATAAGCTGCCTCCTGGTTCCCTGCAAAAGACAAACGAAACAAGAGAGAATAAAAAGTATACTATTTTAAGAAATTGTAGAGTCTCAAGAGCGTATACACTTTTAGCTTTCGAGTATGTGTTTTGAGTTGCATACACAACCTCTAGAGTTGTTTAGCTTCCGAAGTGAGGTTCAACGTAGCAGTGCGGCTTGGAACGGACCTCTGAACTGTCTTATCCTGGTAGGAGTATCGTAGGCCCATCGCACAGGTCAGTGGGGCAAATATTTGTTTAAGGCAAACCGGCTCAACCTAGTGATTCAGTCGTACCTTTTCAAATAAATACTGATAAGTCATCTGTACATTCTTGTTTATTTATTTGTTTACGGCATTGTTTAGTTTGCTTTTGGCTATAGTGTTTATATTGTAAAATTGTTATTGTGTTGTATTTATATTATCGAATAAATCCACCCACGAGAATATCGAATTTTGGATATTTTGTTCAATTGTTTTCTAACAATCTTAAAGAAATATTTGGGGTTTATTCGTTTAATATATTTAAAATGACGTTGAGTTCAACTGCTGGTTCATTTGGTTCATTAAAAATTAACTTGTCAAATGTTCATTAAAAATTCACTTTGGGAAGCATTGGATAAGAAATACAATACTGAGGAGAAAGGGCTCGAAAAGTATTCTATTTCTAAATTCCTGAAGTATCAAATGGTTGAAGGTAAGTCAGTGTCTGAACAAACCCATGATCTGATTAATCTGGAACATTCACTTGCTGATGTTGAAATGAAACTTCCAGAAAAGTTCATGGCTATGGCAATTATTGAAAAATTTCCTCGATCTTGGGAAAGTTTTGAAATTTCTTTAAAACATCAAAAAGGAAACTTATCCCTTAATGATTTAATGATTGCCACAAGTATAGAAGAGGAAGATAGGAATCAGACCCATTCGGTATTAGTTGAATTCCAGTCAAGAGCAAATATTTTGACTATTGGAAAGAAAAACCCTAAGCTAAAAATGTCAATCGTAATTCTAAAACCATTGATAAAGGAAAAGCTAAAGACAAAAAGCCAAAAGCAAACAAACCATGCTGAACTTGTGGACAGGTTGGTCATTATGCCAGGGATTAGTCCCAATAAGGTAGAAAAAGGAAAGACCAAATCAAAACCCTCAGGACCAATAGTCAACATGGTTGAGGCTGGCTACTGCAAGTTCTCATATACACGTTGACGGGTATGTTTCTTTTGAACCGAACTTTTGACTATCTATGAACCGCTCGATTGGCTTATTGATACTGGAGTAAATGTGCACGTTTGTGCTGATAAGTCTCTATTTGTGTCATACCAGCCAATTGATGGACAATCCATGAGGATGGGAAATGCAAGTGCTGCACCAGTACTTGGGATAGGATGCATCACGTCCCTTCTGTGAGACGAAACATTATTAGTGGTTCAATGTTAATCAAAGAGGGTTGTGAGCTTTCATTTAAGTTGAATAAAGTTGTAATTTTACATTACGAAACTTTTATTGGCAAAGGCTATTTATCTGAAAGTTTATTTAAAGTACGGATCGAATATGCTAGTGTTTCTAGTTTCAATAGTTCGAATTTTATAATTCTATTATTGTTAATAATATAGAAAATTCCACTGTATGGTGTGACACCCCCCTCGCTAGAATCTACCTATACGAGTAGGGCTCACTCAACGGTCTTGCTGAGTGCTTATTTTTTTTCTCGAGTGGTATCCGATACTTGCATACTTATTTTACCCAATAACAAATTTGTGATAAAATAAACACACAATTGACATACATAGAATTAAATGGTAATAATCTTTAAATAGCGAGCTTCTGTTTTCCATTTAACTAGCGAATCTTTTATACAGAATAAAGGCCTATATACTAATGACTTGTGACACACCGACCGCCTTAACCGAGTTCCCTCAATCTAATTTCCTGAAATTGAGGCAATGAACAGAAAAAAACAAGGGGTTAAGTCCAAATGACTTAGTGATGCCAAATATAGATAAGTATATATGCAGAAAATAAGATCCATAAAATCAATAAAGTAATGAATCACGGAAAAGTGCATTGTAGAATGAAGAGCGTACATACAAACTGAACAAGACGGATAGTGAGCCATGAACGAAATCTCCAACCTTATGACTACCCAAAACGGATAAGCATAACAGAAACCCTTATGCCTCCCTCGTCAAGGAGCGACCACGACATTAAACTGGACGGAGATGTATCACTGCGTCCGTGCAATACATCGCTCCAATCTCTACTACAGTCATCCTCCAGCTGTATGTAGAAATTGGTTTCACGGAATGGTATCATATAAAAGGTTTCCATCGACGGTCCTTTTCCGCCCGATAAAATTCCTCTTATAAGTACCTGGGCCCAAATTTCCCAAGGGCGTCCCCAAGGGTAAACAGATATAACAAAACAGATATGGTTCACAAACTGTTAATAAAGTAATAACTTGATTTTACACCCGGGATACATAAAAATATAATTAAAATATGATATCCCAAAGGTGTCAAGAAATCATTTTTGGACAGATATAATGGACAATAGCAGAAATGCAATATTTTTAGATATAACTTGACTTACAATTTGGAGAAGTATTTTGTTGAAATGCGAGGAGCAAGATATAATTTCAGAAAGATTGGATTACATAAATACGACAGGGTAGGCTATACAAATAATAATATTTATAGCATATAGTGCATTGCCCCAGCATGGAATGTAAAAAGGCACTCACTTTAAGAGCTTATTGTCTCACCAAGTTTATGAATTAGGTGGACTATGTCAACTTGGTAATACCTTTTCAAGAGTGTTTTATGGAACTAAGGAGATGTATAGGGGGCTAATATGTGTATGTGTATGAAAAAGAAAGGGTTTATGTGTATATATATATATATATATATGGGTAGGAGATATTCTATAAATATGGAGTGTTTTGTATGTTGAGAGCAAGGTTAGTGTGGGTGGGTGTGTCTTAGGCGGGATTTAGTGTGTTGTGGGATGAAGATGGGGTGCCAAGCTCCCCTATTTATAACAATTGTTGCAAGAAATAGGATTATTATATACTTTAAGTCATTTTCTAATTATTATTATCTTATCCAAATCTTATCATGATCTTATCTAATCATATCCAATCTTATCTAATCTTATCCAATCTTATCATAATCTCATCTTATCTTATCAAATCTTATCTAATCTTATCTAACCTTATCCAATTTTATCATAATCTTATCCAATCTTATCATAATCTTTTCTAATCTTATCAAATCTTATCTAATCTTATCAAATCTTATCTAATCTTATCCAATATTATCCAATCTTATCATAATCTTATCCAATCTTATCATAATCTTATCTAATCTTATCAAATCTTATCTAACCTTATCCAATCTTATCATAATCTTAGCATTTAAGAACATTTATTAGGAGAAAATGACATTTTTGGATAACTATGTATATATATATGATAAAACATGACCTATTATATAATATATATACATATAAATTCGAAAATTACATGTATATATAGCTATATTTTTGAAATATATAAGTATATTTATATATATGGCTTTTAAATAAATTAATAAGTTGTAATTTTTTAAAATAATATGAAGTACCGGAGCATTATAGATTCATATATAATTTCAATGTATAAAAATCGGGATGTCACAGTATGGCATGCACGGTTGGGTCATTTAAATTTTGGTTCTATTAAAAGAATGATGAATTTAAATCTGATTCCAACATATGACATTGGACAAAGTCACAAATGTCAAGTGTGTGTAGAAGCTAAACAAGTAAGAAAACCGTATCAAACCGTTGAAAGGGATACTAAAATACTTGATTTAGTACACACATATATTTGTGAGTTCAATAGGGTCTTAACACGAGACCAGAATCGATACTTTATCACCTTTATAGATGATTGCAGTAAATATTGTTATGTTTATTTAATGAAACATAAAGATGAAGCACATGAAAAGTTTATCATTTTTAAGAATGAAGCTGAAAATCAAACTGGCAAGAAACTTAAAAGAGTACGATCAGATAGAGGTTGTGAATATGAGTCGAACTCATTTATTGAATATTGCAAAAAGTTTGGTATTCTTAATGGTACGAGACCAGATATTTCATTTGCAGTCTCTAAGTTGGCTAGATATACGAGCTGTCCTGATCTTACTCATTTGGAGGCTTTGATAGGGTAATGAGGTACCTTAAAGATACAAGTTCCCTTGGGCTACATTACGAAAAATTCCCTGAATTTCTTGAGGGATTTAGTGATGCAAGTTGGATTGTCCAAAAGTCCGAGAGTAATGGATGTATAGGGTATGTATTTACTCTAGGTGGAGGCGTTGTCTCCTGGATGTCTGCAAAAAAAAAAATGATCATAACTCGGTCTACGTTTGAGGCTGAGTTGTGTGCGTTACATACTATTGGAACTGAGACTGAATGGCTGCATGGGTTAATGTGTGGGTTACCCATGGTGGGTAAACTTGTCCCTGCCATTGCCTTGCATTATGATAATCAAACCACAATTGCTAAAATACGGAGTTCCAAGTATAATCAAAAGACTAAGAGACACATCCAAGTTAGACTAAAGTCTATAAGGGAGATAGTGTCTGAAAGAATTGTAACCATTGATTTTGTAGGTACCAAAGACAATGTGGCTAATTCTTTAACGAAAGGACTTGAGTTTAAATCATTCCAAGAAGCCAAGTTGAGGATGGGACTTGTATCCTATTGAGTTTACACCAACAGTAGCAACCAAACCTACCAAGTGGAGATCCCACAAGGAAGGTTCAATGTGGTATAAACAAGGTGTTGGATGTAAATGTTAGCACCTAAATTTAGACCGGTAGTATGTACCTGAAGTCTGTCCTCTTGTATGCCTGGGAGGTGCTGTATTACTGCTAGTATAGTAAGAGCCCTGCTTAAGTGACGAGATGTGAGCAGTACATCTTCGGACATGCCCAACTAATGAATATTATCGTGTGGCTGCAATTAGAGGAGACGGGTTACTCCTTGAAAAATATTCATGAAACAGAATCAGGACACATGGCCATTAACGTGTCACCCCTGAAGATTGCTAAGCTCGATGTAATGTGTTGTTTCCAATAGACGTCATCACAACCAAGGTTCAAATTCAAGGCATATATCCATTTGTTCCTGTGATGATATAAGTTGGATAACTAGATAGTGGTTCAAACCGGAAGCTACCATTATTGAAAGCATGTTACGAGTATGCAACCAGGACTTTATACTATAGATTTGGGGGGGATTGTTGGAAAAAGGGCTTGTTAAGATGAATTTTACAAGGGGATTAATCTAGGATTAAACCACTTCAAATGGAAATCCATAAATAAAGCCTAAGGTAATATTGTCTTAACGTGGTTAAGGCTGTGTAAAATATCCACATCGGATATATTAGCCTTGACAATACTAGTATTTATGCGGTTAAATGTTGTTCAAGTGTACACTAAACAACTAAGACCATATATGCGTAGACCCCACACGCGCGCGCCACCCGCCTGACTAGACCTGGCTTCGGCTACGGCCATGGCCATGAGCCACGAGCCACGGACCACGGACTAAGGACCCAGGACCAGATCCAGGTATGGGTGCGGGTGTGGACTCAAGTGTTTGGACGAATTGTCTCGGTCTCGGGTTTATTTTTTACTGAATTGCCCTTGGCGCAACGGTTTTATTCAAAAATCTAATTTTTTGAATTCTGTTACTATATTTAATTAATGCGGTTTGAAACCGCAAGACACGTTACCTGGTTAAACAACACATTTTCAAATGCTGTCTGTTTTGAGTCCAGGTGCATTGCATGTCCGTTGGCATATAGACGATTTCAATTGTGCATTACTGTGCCAGAATTTAATTCTGGCTGTCTCATTCCCCCTATATAAGCTGCCTCTTGGTTCTCTGCAAAAGACACAAACGAAACAAGAGAGAATAAAAAGTATACTGTTTTAAGAAACTGCAGAGTCTTAAGAGCGTATACACTTTTAGCTTTCGGGTGTGTGTTTTAAGTTGCATACACAACCTTTAGAGCCGTTTAGCTTTCGAATTGAGGTTCAACGTAGCAGTGCGGCTTGGAACGGACCTCTAAACTATCTTATCCTAGAAGTAGTATCGCAGGCCCATCGCACCTGGTGAATATTTCTTTAAGGCAAACCAGCTCAACCCGGTGATTCAGTCGTACCTTTTCAAATAAATACTGATAAGTCATCTGTACTTTCTTGTTTATTTATTTGTTTACGGCATTGTTTAGTTTGCTTTTGGCTATAATGTTTATACTGTAAAACTGTTATTGCATTTTATTTATATTATCGAATAAATCCACCCACGAGAATATCGAATTTTGGATATTTTGTTCAATTGTTTTCTAACAATCTTAAAGAAATATTTGGGGTTTATTCGTTTAATATATTTATATTGACGTTGAGTTCAACTGCTGGTTCATTTGGTTCATTAAAAATTGACTTGAGCGGTTTGCCTGAACCATTTGCTGGCTAATTTTTTAAACGTTGGCAACAACGAATGAAGATTTGGTTCACAATGAAAGAGCTCTTGTCTGTAATTCAGACTGACAAACCAGTACCTACTTATACTTACACAAAGACTGATTAAATCGTAGTGTGGACTGAGCGAGACCAAATAGGTAGAGGGATCATTTTGTCAGGTTTGTCAAATGTTCTCTTCAATGTCTATTACTCAGACTCCTACACTGCGAAGTCACTTTGGGAAGCATTGGATAAGAAATACAATACTGAGGAGCAAGGGCTCGAAAAGTATTCTATTTCTAAATTCCTGAAGTATCAAATGGTTGAAGGTAAGTCAGTGTCTGAACAAACCCATGATCTGATTAATCTGGAACATTCACTTGCTGATGCTGAAATGAAACTTCCAGAAAAGTTCATGGCTATGACAATTATTGAAAAATTTTCTCGATCTTGAGAAAGTTTTGGAATGTCTTTAAAACATCAAAAAGGAAACGTATCCCTTGATGATTTAATGATTGCCACAAGTATAGAAGAGGAATATAGGAATCAGGCCTACTAGGTATCAGTTGAATTCCAGTCAAAAGCAAATGTTTTGACTATTGGAAAGAAATAATAAAAACAGATGGTAACACTGTAATACAAATTTCGAGTCTTTTTATTTATTGAAAGAATTTGAATAAAAGAATATGAGCTATAATCTCTATTTAATCATGTGGTTCTTCCTTCATGAATTGAAAATTTAAATTCAAGCACTAACCGAGTATATTTATTGGTTTAATCTTCTTGGAACCTGATTTAATCTTCAATAACATGATCAGTAGGTTTTGCAGCTTGATTTCGATTCAAATGTTGAGAATTTTGTCAAATGCTATGAACACATGGACTTGATTTGATATAAATTTGGGAAGTATACCAATTTGCTCGCTTAGCACTTTGTCTACAGATTGAATGCCTCGATTTGAATGATCTTTGCAAACAACGCCTGGAATGTCGCCTTGATTGTTGAGTATTTGACTTAGGAAAACGTCACCTTGATTACTTCGAATCTTCTTGAAAAAACTTTGAAATTTCCTTCGCTTCTCTTGCTTTAAACACTTTTTGTGCTTTGATGTGTATTTGGCTTATAGAAGAGGCCCCTATTTATACGTGTTGTAATGACTCGGTATTTCTAGGTATTTTAAAAGTTAATTATATGCTTAAATTATTTAGTTTTTTTTATGTGATTATTAGTTTATATGTGAACTATGTGATTAAATTGTTTAGTGTTTTATTATCTTATATGTGAAATTTGTAATAACTACCATGTTATTACACCAACCATTGGATTCTACGTATATGCATAAAAATCAATATGTATATATAATTCTATGCATACATTTTTCAAAATTATAATGATAGGAATTATTTGTAATAAAGTCATACATATAGTATTTTTATATGTTGAAGTATATATAAATATATATATATGTATATTTTCAAAATTATATATATATATATATCCTAGGTCATTTTTGTATTTTAGATCATGTAGATATATATATATATATATACTAATTGATGCTTAAATATGTATTATTTAAATGTTATATGATTAATTTCTATTGCAATAAATACTTTGCAATATATGCCTATTTTTATTTACAAAACGCATAATTATTGGAATTATTTTCTACTTTATTTAGTAATCATAAAATGCATAAAATTCACACACACACACACACACATATATATATGCATATACACGAATTTATATCTATATATATATATATATATTTATATATAAATAGATTATTTTTCCTGATATTGGCATTTTCACTAAAATGTGTTATTTCACACTATAATAATTATTTTGAAAATTATTTTTAAATGCTAGGTCATAAGACTATGATTCATATATATATAAATATCTTACATTATATATGTATATATTTTAAAGAAAATTTATATACATAAATATATAAGATTATATTTTCATTTCTTTAGGTATTTTTCATCATAAACATTGGAATAATTATACTATGTGTAAAAATATCTTAAAAATATAAAAAGAGGGGGGAACAAAATTTGATGTGTATATATATATAATATAAATATGTGGTGTATATTATTACTTGCTCCCCAATTCTCCTTGCATTAAATGAATATTCACACATGTAAGATTTCTTCTAGATATGTTTATACATGTAAGGTTTAGATTAAACTAGATTATGAAGTGTGCATTTAGACTCACACTTAAGCTATATTTAGGTATTGAGTTGGGCATTGAGTTGGAAGATTGCATTAATTATAAATTGACCTTATAATATAAAATTCCTATTTATTGCCCTAAACTATATAAAAAGGGGATAAAAAGGGCATTTAGCATTTCATTTTTCATCACACACACACACATCTACACACACTAAATCCCGCCTAAAACACTCATCTTACTCTAAACACAGAAAACACTCCATATTTATAGTAAATCTTCTATCCGCATATATCTATACATAAACCCTTCTTTTTACATACTTATTAGCCCCTATACATCTCCTTCGCTCCATGAAACACTCTTGAAAAGGGTAGAAGAATATTTATTAAAGAAGGGACCTTACTTAATTTCATAAGTAAGGGTTCCTACTTATAGAAACGAGTGTGATTTAATGCGCTTCATATTTGATACAAGGTAGGAATTTTTCCTAGTGCATGAGTTAGCCCTTTATGTTAGTATTAATACTTTATTTTCCATACTAGAACATGGTACGTAACTAAAAGTTAGTTACTATCTCGGTTCTAGTAGAATACATATTGATTTAGTTGTAAGCATATTGGTTTGATTATGTACATATTGATGTATTTAGGAAGTTATATGCTTATGAAAGTAGGGATATTTCTAAGTCCATGAATTAGTTTACAATATATTTCATTAAGCTTTATTAAATATGATAGGAATCATATTTTACATGAAGTTATGTTTATGAACCACTATTAGGTTTTCATGAAATGATGGGAAGCATGTTTTCCTTCAAAGTTGTGCTTTATGACCATAGTACGCTCTATATTCATAGAATGAAGCATGTTTAGTTAGTAGATAGTTATATGTTTTAGAATATGCTAAAACTATGCTGAAATTGCGCTAAAGTATGCTGAAAACTCTGTTTTACATGCTGAAAATATGGTGAAAATTCTGTTTACATACTGGAAATATGCCGAAAATTCTAATCTGGAAAATTCTATTTTATATGCTGGAAATTCTATGATAAACATGCTGGAAATTTTGTGTTAAACATGCTGAAAATCCTGTTTTATTTGTGATGAAAACCTGAGGAAATTGTGTGAAATTTGTGCTGAAAATCTGCTGGAAATTTGACTGAAAAATCTGTTTTAGCAAGCTGAAAATTTTATTTTGTGGAAGCTGGAAATTCTTATTTGTGCAAGCTGAAAATTTGGTTATTTAAGCTGAAAATTTGGTTATGTAAGCTAAAAATTTGGTGATTACAAGCTGAAAACTCTGTTTTATACAAGCTGTAAATTCTGTTACGTGAGAAATTCTGCAAAATATGGAATTACATGAACTTGTTGGGCCTGATGTGTTTTCTGTGTGGATAGGGCTAAAGTTCGGCTGAGTGGCAATAAGCTTGCCGGTCTTAAACAGTTCTCGCTATCCATGTCCTATTCCCATCTTGCATGGACAGAATGTTCCATGTATTGGTTGTGGGTCGTAGGAAATTTGGCATATACCCAGGATATGACCACCGGCATGATTTTGGTTGGGATTGGTGGATTTTGGTGTGATTTTGGTTGGAAATTGTGAATGACGGCACGGCGAGATAAGGTAGCCACATCGAGATGTGGAAAAAGGTAGAAAATGAGAAAAGATGTGATTACATGCTCAGTTGATTACGTGATTATATGCTCAAGTGATTATGTGAAAATATACATGAATATCACACATGCACCTCACGTTACTATGTAAAATTTCTACTCAACATATTTGTTGATGTTTTCCTTATATAATGTTTTAACCGGAAATGAGGTGGAAATTGCGAGTGATAAAGACGAAGAGGGACGGTTTGAAGCTTTTAGCTAATTAGGTGCAGTCGGGATTTTGAAGTTACAAATATGTAATAAGTGACTTATATGTAAAGTTTGGTTTTCTTAATAAAATCGTGAGTTGTATGTTTTCGAGACAAAGTTTGGTCGTCTTTATTAAAATAGTTGGTTATATGTATTCATGATAATAGCCAATAGTTTCGGATCGTCACAGGTGTAGAGGAGAGTCTCTTGTTACTTGACGAGATAGCGCATTTTGTTTGACCAACCCATATTTGCTAACAATTTATTCCCTTAATGGAAAGATAAAATATGAATTGCCAAAATAATAATATCTAACTTCATTTATTTGCAAAAGATATTTATTTTATTACCAAAACAATAATATTTGACTTTATTTGTTTACAAAATATTATGTTATTACAAAATATTATAATTTGACACTTGACAACATTTGATTGGTCAAGATACTATATATTAACATATCAATTAATTTTCCATTTACCTTAAGAATTAAATTTAACTAAATTTCCAGAATACAAACAAGAATTAGATTACCGATATTCAATATGTTTACTTGACACGTGTCATTATCTAGTTGGCTATGAATTTTATTTGTCTATAAATGCCTCATCAAGACTTGTTCACAGACAATGCATCATGCATGCCTTAAAGAGAATAAGTTTCAATTTTTTTTGGGTTCGAAAATACTGTAGAGTGTAGACTTTTAAAATTTGAGAAAATAACAAAGGACTAAATTTCAAGGTGAATTTTGATAGCCGATTTTGATGTTGCTTCTCTCTCTCTCTCTCTCTCTCTCTCCCCCCCCCACCCCCCCAAAAAAAGAAAATTAATTTGGCCCAACATTTTCCCCCTACTTTTTTCAAATAAATACTGGCCCAAAATTTATTTTAATCACTGATTCAATCGACCTACAATCAAGAAAAAGGCAATTTGGTTATTTGCATCATATTATTACATCTGCAACGAGTTCCTTGTTTTTTTCTGTTACGAAACAAGTGGACCACATACTTTTAATTGGTTATGTCATATGCACATTTAGCAATAACCCTCTGTCTTTGAATTTCTTCTGATGTTGTTTTTGTTTCTCGTTTTTTTTCTAATAACATCAACCAGGTTCATATTTCTTTGTGTTGGTGAACCTGCAACAGAGGGTCTCCCCTTTACTTTTTTCTTGGTTGTTTTGTGTATCATAGACAAGCAATTTTCCTTTTACAATAACATGAGAGTTCAGCTCGGCGAATCAAGAATTTCCTAGTTTAAAATTTCCTTCTTGATTTCTTCATCTCCAAGCTCTGGTCCTATGAAATTCCCTCTATTAAACAACAATTATGTTCTATAAAAGGGGAAGTTATGCTTGCAACCAAGCATCAACTTTTACTTTAGTCGTCTGGTAAGTACCTTGTGCCCCGAATCACAACTATTAACACTCTATTCTAGGCTCCTTTTTTTCTGTTGTGATTTGTCATCCCTAATTCCATATTGTTTTGGAATTGTTGGGTGAAATCAATTTGCCAAATTTTCTATGTAATTTAGACACCCAATTTGCATGCCAATTGTTTGAGAAATTGACAAAATCAATCTTTTTTTTTTGACTTCACCTCTATTGTTCGCTTCTTTGCAGCAACTAGTGAGAACTTTGTTGTTCAAAGTAGTCCCCCAATTTCTTCAATATTAATTCAGGACCTAACTTTGGTAAATTTAGTCCTTTGCTTCTGTTGACTCTTCTTTTGTTGTTGTTTCTTTTTTTTTTTTGTCTTCTCCCTTTTTTCATTTTTTTCTTTTTTTTTTCCTAACCAACTCTTATTTTGGACTTTTTTGTTTCTTTTTTGTAGGATTTTTAATCTTTTCTACCATTTTAGGTCAATTTCATAGCTATTTATACCCAAGACTTGGGATTGGTTAACCTCCTTTACCTTGTCTCTTTGTTATACACAATCATCTTAATTCACACTTTGCTTGGAGTTTGGCAGGTTAGTATGATGCACTTCTTGAATACTTCATTTTCTGTGGGAGCAAACCGCTTGATCATCCTTGATAACGAGAAACAACCCATCGAGAAAGGTACACTTTTCGCAGTCCATGCCTCCTTTGTCGGCTTACAGGTGAAGCAATGGTCGAGAATGTTGAATCAACTTAAAATAGAGGAATAGTCCCAAGTGGTTCTTTGAGCATTCACGGAGTGATGTCTGCAAGCAACCCATCACAAACACTCAGATGAGCCAAGTGCTTTACCAATGTTGCGAAACATCATAGAAGGCAAGACCGGAGGGGGGGGGGAGATGTTATTTAATTCAAAGGTGAGTTTAAGTATATTAAAGGCTATTGGGAGGGGACAAAGGACATCTTCAGCCGGTGCAAGTGCAAATTGGTAGATGTTGGGATATATAACACGGTGTATACTTCATTATTCATGTGTGACTGCCATCCAGAGAGTGTAAAAGTTTTTGCAAGACGTGGTGTCTGAGTACCAATGAGCCTTAGTTTGACTTCTTTTGGAGAGTTATTCATATCATTTTGGTTTTTGCAAACCTAGATGGGCCTTCCGGTGATAGGACTTCTCTACAATGAGGTGGTTCCCGATGCCATGGAGCTTAGTGAAGCTGATGAGATGGGTCGAAGATTTGTTCTCAGATGCTGTAAGTACCTATTTCACATCTCAAAGAAGTGTCGATAGAGGTCAACTCTCTCAAATTGCTGTTAGCGAATGAGTGAGCTTTTGGTTCAAGAAAGATAAAAAATATGGCAAACTACCAGCACAAAGGGAGAAGAAGTTAGCTTGTTCAAAGTCAACTTGAAATTTTCTTAGAGACCTTGATTTTAGGAAGGGGTGGTATAGAGCGAAGAAAGAGTTATTGTCAAGGCTTGGCATCACGAGGAGTTTGAAAGAAGAGGCATATTTTGTGGTGCACCTAGCATGCTGGCTTTGTACTTTTGTCCTTCCAACTAATGATATCAACTTGATACTCCAAATACTTTCAAAGTTGTGAGCATGAGCATCATGGCAAGCAGGCACACATTAAGCCTTGTTATCTCGACTCTGGAGAGCATCTACAATGGTTTGAACAAGATTTCAAGTACAACAAGGCCAACACGTGTATATTCTTCATTTCCTACACACTTTGTCTATAGGTGGTACGCTACTTCAAAACTTATTCTCAAATCTGTCGAAGCATGTGTAATGCTAAGATGACTCAATTTTTTGGTGAAGGTAGCCCAAGGTACTATAACCTAAAGGAATCTTACAAGAAGATCCACAATGGGAGCTTGTTTCATGGATTTGCAATATAATCATGAAGAATCGCAACTTTACGTACATTGACAATGAGAATGTCGAGGAGATTGACAAAGACTACTTCTTTGCCATCCATTCCAGCTATATACCTCTACAGCAAGGTGGCCGTTTCGTTATTGAACCATATAGTCCTCACCATTTTAGCCACCCATTTGGGTATTGTCAATAAGTACCGGGAGTTTTCAAGCGGGATATCTACAAGGCTTCTTTGGATGAAGGAATCCATCATTGGCTTTTGAACACTTATTTTAAGTCTGTTTCCAAAGTATGTTCCTCTTGCATTCTTGTGAATGCAAAGGAGTTCTTTTCAGATAGCTATAAGAAGTGGTGGGCCAACATACATGGAACCTTTTTCGAAGAGAATATTGCAAAACTAATTGCCTTGAATTTGTTCAAAGCCCCATCCCCAGGAAATAAACAAGATAAAAGAGATAAAAACAAAGTTGGTATTCATTTGGCGGAGAAAAATGAAAGCAACAACACAGATCTCCATTGGAACACACCTAAGATCCCTAGCCCTCCATTGATCAATTTATTGTTTTTGTACTAAAAAACATGTAATGTTTTAGTTAGAGAATAAGATCCTCAACCTTGATGACGATAGATCTAAATATAGCCAGAGGTCGGCTGTAGGACCTAACTTGTTGGTCGCGGATCCTCCATTTGCCAAAAAGGTGCAAAAAGAGATGCCGAAGTCTAACAAAGCAAAAGCCAACACTCCTTTGCCCGAGGTTTTAGTGTTCTAAGGAGAGGCTATGTACTTTGTTGAACTTAAGAAAAGAAAGATTTGGAAGCTTGTGGTAGTCTAAGGCTCGAAAATTGAGATAGGATTCCTAATTATACTATGGTAGTAGAAACGGTATTGAGAATTGAAAAGTACAACGAAGCAATTAAGACACTTTGTGAGACTATAATCTAGGGGCAGCCCAAATGGAAGGAACTCTGGAGGATATATCAACGCTGCAAGAATGGATGTGCGAGGTAACTAAATAAACCTATAGTGTGGAAGGTACGCATTTAGCTTGTTTCATTTACCTAGAATTTTGATTGATCCAAATTCATTACATGTTTTCTAGACTAGAGGTTCAACCTGATATTTATCGAATGAATTAGAAGTAGCCATTATCCAATATTGGTGAGTTATTTGATTAAGTACAAGAAGCTTAAGTATATTCTAAACTGGATTTGAACTAGGTGAGAAGGCGAGGGGGAATTTTAGTAGTCATGGGAAGAAGAGCAATTATGGAATAGAATAAAGATATATAACAAAGCTACTAGGAAAGATGAACTTTAAGTATAGGTTCCTATTTTAGGCGAAGTGTGCAATAGTTAAATGACGATTCCCTTGTGATAGTTATGTTTCTTAATTCTTTTCGTAGGACCTCATCATTACTTATTCAAAAGATCTCTAAAATTCATTTTACTTTAAAACAACTTTTTATAATCTCCATAGGAGATGTACTTTTTAATCGGACCTTGACGGCTATATTCTTTATGTGATTTGTTTCTAAAGCTGTAAGTTTGCTTATTATATATTATTTTTGCCCATATATATATTCACAATATCGATATTTCTTTGGGATATCTCTTACAACCAATATCCATTGTTTAATGTAAAGGAAAGAAAATGCCAATTTTGTCTTTAACTTTCTTTTAAAACAATGACTCCAATAGCAAGTCTTTTGTTTTCGTAATCATTCTTTTTGCTTTTAAGGCACTTTTCAAAGTTTTCTCCATTGACATCCTTTTTTATCTCTTTCTGGCAAGTTTTGTGATAGAGGAAATTTCCAAATTATTTCACCTATTAGTAAAAGCTTGAAATCTTTGCGATTTACACCAATCTAATTTTCCTTATTTGACACTTCAACTGACCAAGTTGTTATTCAAACTTGTATGCATTCTCATGTGTATCAATAATAATCCATTGACAGTCTTTTATTCCATTCGTACTTTTAAATTTCAAACATAAAAATTTGTTGAAGCAAGTCTTGAAAATTGATGAGTTATCATTGATCTCCAATAAACTTCTGCCTGTATATTTCTAAAAAATATTTAAAATAAAAATGTTGACAAATATTTTCAATTTCCTACTACATTTATGACTCACTTCTTCTACTTGTCGATCTTCTGTTCCTATTAATTAAAATTTTTGTTTTCACTTTGCCGTATACATCTTAGATTTGATTTTGTATCCATCTGGACTATCACAACCCTTACTCATATTTGGAAAAAAAAAATTAAAATTTGAACCTATCACCAAAGATTTTGTTATAGGATTACTTTGAACCTACCAAGACAATAATGCACATGGATAGTTGTGGATAGACTTATGAAAAGCTTCCACTTCATTGTGTGATTTAGAATGGTAGAATATTAGAAACAAGACATTGTTGGACTTCTTGGTGCTTGGTGTCTTGGTTAGTATAGTCTTGAATAGAAACCCACAGTTTGCCCTAAATTTTGGCAAGAATTACAAAATGTTTGAACCACTAAGTTAAATGTTAGTATTTCTCTTCAACCTCAAACTAGTGGACAACTAGAAAGAATCCTAAAAACCCTTGAAGATATACTTCGAATTTGAAAGTTAAGATCAACACCTCTCAGTAGCCAAAATTTGCCGATCACAATAACTATTAACCTATGGTTGGCATGATCCGTTTGAAAGCACTTTATGCACAAGGACATAGATCTATAGTATTTTGGAATGAAGTTGCAAAAGTGAAGCCCAAAGTTAGTACGGGAAATCACCAAAGTCAGCAAAGTCAAAAGTGAATGACAGAAACACAAAGTTGCTAAAAGAGTTACCCAGATAAGAGACGGAAAGATTTGGAATTTGAATTAGGAACAGAGGAGTCTTAAGATTTGGGAAACAAATGAAACTCTTAGTCCAAGATATGATTGTTTTTTGAAATAGAACTTTTATTTTACTTTATACCATAGATTTATGCCTACTTTAGTACTTTACATATATATATATATATATAAACATATACATCTATGTACATATATATATATATAAATATTTAAAGTGTTATCATATATTCATTTAACTAAGTTCATTATATGTTAATTATATATATATATTTATGTATGTATAGATATATGTTATGATAGACATATATATATAGATATATATATATATGTTACGTATATGTATATATATATACTTATATTCATTTGATTAGTTTTATATGTATATGTAGATAATTCTTATCATATCTATATATATAGTTATCTATATTTTATATAGATATATATATATATATGTCGTATTCATATATTTATATATCTTATATTTTAATCTATATATTTCTATATATTTATACAAGTTATATTTTGATCTTTATATTCATATATTCATCCTAGTTATATTTATATATTTATATTTATATTTTGTCTATTTACATATTTTTGCTACTAGCTATTTACATATTTAACATTTCTAAGTAAATATGCTTAATAAGCAAATATAAAGCTTTCATTTATAAGCGTGGAGCTTACTTTACTAAAATATAATATAAACTTCCAAAGATTATATGCATGTGTGAACAAATTGCAATTCTGTGAATGGGCCCATATGTGCTGGAATGGTTTGGGGGATATTCCGCCGGAGATACTATTGAGTAGTCGGAAGAGTTCACAATCCTTCCATCTCCTAATCCCCCCTTGGGTAGACGGAGGGATCTACTCAAGAGAGAGGGTCGTAGGACAATACTAGGCGTATGCTCGGGATACGACCATTGGAGGATAAGGCTGGTGGGAGAAATGTGCTGGTTGTTATTTCGGCCCGGGTAGTTATAAGGGTCACTGTCAAGTGACAAAAGGTAGAAAGTGTGAAACTATATGTGTGCTATGTGTAACTAATGTGCACTTGACACCCAAGCACCTTATGTGTATAAAGAAATGTTTCTGCTCAACGTATATTGATTTCGTGTTATATAATGCTTTAGACGCTTCCGAAACTAGCCTTTATGATGATGAGGACGAGGAAGCTTTTGAAGTATTCTACTAGGAAGGAAGATGTGTGATTTCCGCTGCGCACCTGTAGTTGGTGGATTTTGCTTTTGCTATATACATATAGTAGAATTAGAAAGTCGATACTCTCCTTTATTCGATGTCCGCTTATATTATGTAATGTACCTTGTACGTTTGGTAATTAACAATGTATGCATGTATGTAACCACTAATGATAATAATAATAATCATAATAATAACAATAATACTAATACTAATAATGTAATAATAATAAAGGGTTTTCGGGGTCGTCAAAGGTGGTATCAGAGCAGGTTGCCAACCGGAAAATCGGGAGCTAAGTGCTCTGTGGGGCAAAGTGCTATGCACATGGGAGCCACCTCTTGAGCCTGTAGAGCAAACGTTACGTCTTGAGCCCACGAGGCCAAGTGCTAAGTATTGAAAGTCTTGAGCCCATGAGGCCAAGTAGTATGTCTTGCATGTTTTGAGCCTCCGAGGCAAAGTGCTACGTGTGCGAAAGACACCTCTTGAACCCACAGGAGCCACCTCTAGAGTCCCAACGCCTGGCAGTCGGTAATAGTATATGTGACTTTTGCTACAAAACTTCTAGGGTGTCTATTGGATTTCGTATTTGATTGAAATATATTTTGGGTTTTTACGCCTAAGCTGTGCTGGGTAGGGATCCTCGGCGTAAGATTTCGGAATAGAAAGAAGATAGGCTTGATCCGAGAAGGTTAATTTAGAATGAATTTTCTTGGGTAGTGTTTGACATGAGGGGTAGCGGGTGTGGCTGTGCGGCCGACCAGTGCACGCTTTGCTCCCTAAATGGCAAATTAACAATGTATGCATGTATGTAATCACTAATGATAATAATAATAATCATAATAATAACAATAATACTACTAATAATAATATAATAATAATAAAGGGTTTTCGGGGTCGTCAAAAGGAGTAGCGACTCCTTTCCCATACAGGTTAGCCTAGGTTTCATCTCCCTAGAGCACCCGTCTTCCAGGGGGTCTTTTTTGAGAATAATCACTGGATGTAGATACCTCATTAGGCCTAGAGGTTTTTTTTTTCTTGCCTTCTCTTTTTGAACCTTCGTTCTTGGGGAACTCCTTTATCCTTTCTCTTAACAAATTTGACATAAAGTTTTTGAGAGAAGAACTGGTCTTCTAAAACTGCGACTATCCCCTTTCTATGGGGAACTTAAACTTCATGTAATACGTTGAAGCAACTGCCTAGAAGACGTACAAGGTAGGTCTTCCTAGGATGGAATTATATGTGAAGAGAATGTCTACAATAAAGAATAAGGTCATCATTGTCTTCTTTCAATGGCCTTTTCCCAAGGTTAAGGGGAGCGTGACCAGGTCTTTTAAATAGACGGATTTACTTGTGAATCCATATAGGGCTATGTCTACTGGCTTGAGTTGAGTTCATCCAAAATCCATTTGTTAAATTCCTTGTAGAAGAGGGCATCAGTGGAGTTGCCATTATCTATAAATATTCACCGCATGTTATAGTTACCAATAATTGCAAAGATGACAAGTAAGTCATGGTGGCATGTGTGAATCCCCTAGAGGTCCTAGGGATAGAAATTGATAGTAGGAGGTTTGGTCGAGGTGTCCACTTTCAAGATGTCTTGAGACCTTGATGGAATTGGAGAGTCTTAGCATGTGCCTTTCAGGCATTATAGGTATCTTCGTCGGTGGGTCCTCTTGATATCATGTGGATAACCCTTTCTTTGGCGGGTTTTCTAGTGCATTAAAGTCATCTAACTCCTTGTTTTGCTCCTTCGGAGAGCAATGATTGTGGAAGGACAATTAGCTTTGTTGGGCCTTTGGCAGAGCTCTTCAGCCACCGTAGGAGGCTTTGCCTTGTACTTCTATAGGGACCTAGGAGAGGCTAGCTACCAGAGGCATATGTCAAGTAAAATAAGGGGTCACAATGCAATTTTTTTTTATCTTGGGGCCACATCATTCATTCTCTTCCTCGAGGGTCATGGTGAAAGGGCTCCCAATGCTTCCTTTATGTGTATGTATCTTTAACCGTATCTAGGAGGGCCTGCCAACGAGATGAAGGATTCTTGGCCAATGACTCATAGAAAGCTCCTTTGCACAGTCCTTGCGAGAAGGCCCTAAACAGAAATTCATGACCAACTTTAGGTACCTGAAGGGATGCTTCAACTTATCTGTGTAGGGATTCTTGAAGGGTCTCCCTATCCCCTTGTTTGACAAGGAAGAGGCTCATGGAAGAGTTTCTACAATTCTTAAGACTTGAAAATTGATGGAGGAATAGTCTATGGAGATCCTCAAAACAATGGATAGAACTATAGAGAAGCTAGGAGAGCTATTGTCGAGGTCCCTTGATCAGAGAAGTGTCGAATACTTGACATTTGATGCAATTTGTTATTCATGGTGTAAGGACCCGATATTTCTAACATTTTAGATGTTACATATGTTTAAATACAATGTTTATATGATTGTTCTATGCATACTATGTGACATCTTTCTTTGCAATAAACATAATGTAATATATGCATATGTTTATTTACAAAATGCATAAGTAATGAAATTAATTTTCTTCTTCATAAAATACACAAATTTTCAAATATATATATACACACACACATTGTTGAAATATATATATATACATATATATAGGCACATTTTTGAAAATATATATATATGTTAGGTTTGGATACTTTGGTAAAATTATAATTATTTCCTTTGATCATTGCTCATAATAGAATTTCATAGTCAAAATACTTGTAAAATATCTTTAAAAAATTATAAATATATACATTTCAATACATACATTTTTAGAATCATATATATATACATGTGTATATATGTAGTTATTATAATCATCATAGGAAACAATTCATGCACATTATCATACATGAATATGCACTTGTTTACAACAAGCATTGTGACGACCCGGACCTTTAACCACTTTATTAAAATATATTTGACTAAAACGCAAAACTATACTTATTTTATTGCAAATATATCAAAGTAGTGTGCAAAATACATAGTAATGCAAAAAATTATAACATCACGGCCTCTACAAAATATCAAGCTTAATTCCGACTAGTTAAAGGCTCCGAACTGTCCCTCGCTATCGTCCTTATTAATTCCTGCTTCATTTTCAGCTAAAATTATCGCATGGAGAAATGGTCAACATACATGTTAAGTATAAATTTTCACTTAATAACATAAGGTGCTTGTGTGTATAATAAGTGCGCATAGTTACATAATATTTCACATAACATTTCACATTTTACTACCTTTCGAGTCACCTATTGGTGACTTCCTTATATCTCCCACATCATAATATTCCAACCGTATACATCGCTAATCCCAATATTCCATCTGTCCACACTAATTCCATCTGTTCACATCGGTGGTCATATCTCGAGACTATGCCAATTCCCTACAACTAATAAAAAGAACACTCCGTCCATGCAAGACATGTGTGTGTGTGTGTCGTGAATGTGGGTGTGTGTGTATTGTGAATGTGTACTATATATATATATATATATGTATGTATGTACCGTGTGTGTGTAGGGAGTAGTGAAGTGTGTGTGTTTGTGTTGTGTGTGTGTATGTGTATGAAAATGGGATGTTCAAGCCTTATTTATAGATGTTGGGGTAAGACACATTATTAAAAAATTAATTATGTCGATTTTTCATAATTAGATTCATCTTACTCATCAATATTTATTAAATGCATACATGCTTATTAATAGGCCTAAATGTTATTAGGTGTGCCCTAATATTGATGAATGGAAGTATAGGTTAATGTAAATATTACAAGTGTATAAATTTCTAGAAGAGTTATGGCAACTGTAAAAAAAATTCATTTAATGCTAAAATTATCAAGAATAAATATTAGAATTATCAAGAATAAATTAGAAAAGTCATTATATATATATGTAATTTTTTGGATATATATACCTATATATTATATAGTTTTCTATATATTTTGAACTTACATATATTTATATAATATATTAGAGATCACCTTAGAACCAATATCTATATATTTTTTGAATAGAATATAGATATGTGTATATATAGGCATAGTTTCAAATTTAGATATATCATAGGCATTATTTTATGTTGTGATAAAATTAAGATATATACATATATGTGTATCTCGAAACATATAGATATATATAAATTTTGAATATATATAATATACTAAAAAATATTTTTAACAATTAATATATTAGTATAGTAACAATTATAAATTCAAAGTATAGATATAAATATATATATATATATATATGTGTGTGTGTGTGTGTGTGTGTGTGTGTTGATTATTTACATAATATATTAGAGATTATTTTATATTTTTGATATATTATACATTATTCATAATAAAGTCACATATTTGAGATAGAATCACATAACTCATATTATTGTCACATAATATTGATAAGATTAATCATATAAATATTTAAATAGTATACACTTAAGCATCAAATAATCTATGTATAAGTAACATGGAAAATGCAAGAGAAAATCGGGTCCTTACAAGCATAATTATTGGAATTATTTTCCTACTTCATTTAGTATTTATAAAATGTACAAAAATTTAAACACACACACACACACATATATATACACATACACGAATTTATATATATATATAGGGTTAGATTATTTTTCTTGTTTATGTCATTTTCCCTAAAATATGTCATTTTCGTACTATAATAATTATTTTTAAATATTAGGTCATAAGACTATGAATATATACAAAAATATCTTGTATTATATGTGTGTACATAATTTTGAAAATTTACATATATATATATAAGATTATATTTTTCTTGCTCCCCAATTCTCCTAGCATTTAATGTACATTCACGCATGTAAGTTTTCTTCTAGATAGGTATATAGATGTAAGGTTTATATTAAACTAGATTTTGAGTAATGCATGTAGACTCACACTTAAGCTAGAATTAGGTATTGTAGGTATTGAATTGGGTATTGAGTTGTAACGAGTGTAATAATCGAAAAATGAATTAATTATATAATCATCCTATTTCTTATAACAATTGCTATAAAAAGGGGGGCTTAGCACCTCATTTTCCTCAAAAAACACACACAAACACATCCTCACACACACTAAATCCTGCCTAAAATACACGCACACACACACACACACACACACACACACACACACTCACCATGCTCTCAACATACAAAACACTCCATATTTATAGTATATCTTCTACCCACATACATATATATATAAACCCTTCTTTCTACATACATATATACATAATAGCCCTCTATACATCCCTTTAATTCCTTAAAATACTCTTGAAAGTATTTTGCTTCCTTTTACCAAATTCTCTAACACTACTTCACATATACACTACTTCTAAAATAAAAAGAAAGAAAGAAAGTAGAAGTTAGAAAAGGTAGAAATCTTGCCTAGTCCATGAGTCAGTTATCCATGTTAGCTCTCTATTCTTCCCTACTGGATCCTAAGATGTAACTACAAGTTAGTTACTGTGACATCCTGCAACTATATAAAAATCGATTCTTATGATAGACGCGCACGCTTAATGATATTTCATGCTTTACATGATCCTTAATTTATATGTGAATTATGTGATGTGATAATTATGTTTATCATAAACAATTAAATTTATGATACACATAGAAATCGAGAAATGTATATATGTACATACATGTGTTTTCAAAAATTACAACTTATTAATTTATTGGTAATAAAGTCCTATGCATAAATATATTTATATTTCAAAAGATATAATGCCCGGTACTTCCTAGTATTTTCAAATTAATTATATATTGTTTAATGTTTTACGCAATTATTATTTTATGTGACTTTATTTTATATGTGTAAAGTATGTGATATTTTAAATATAATGCCTCGGTACTTCCTAATACTTTAGAATTTATTATATATTATGTTTTATGCAATATTTTAAAAATTATTATATATAGTTTAATGTTTTATGCAATTATTATGTGACTCTCATTTTATATGTGGGCATTATGTGTGATTTCATGATTAAATATGTATTTGCTCGATATGCATTTTGCAAAATTATAATAGGAATTATTTGTAATAAAGTCATTTATATAGAGTATTTTGTATTTCGAAACATATAAATATAAATATATATATATATATATGTATAAATTCGTATTCATATATATTCATATAAATTCGTACATATAGATATATCTACATAAATAAATTAATGCATATAGTCAAAATGTCATTGTCTTCATTAAATGAATTTATACACCTGGATTACTAGATAAATCAAGAATATATACATTAGTATTAATCTTACTAAACTTAGCCAACATTTGTTGGGATACTATTAAAAGAAGATGCATGTCTTATCATCATATTAAATTAGACTAACACATAATCTAATTTAGGAGACCACTTAAGCACATGTAGAGTAACAACTAAGCTCTTGAGTTGGATGAATACATTAATTACAATACCAAGGTGTAAAGAAAACATTAATTGTAAATTGGCCTTAATAATAAATAATTTTACTTCACAAATTAAACCCTATAAATAGAATAGCTTATCTTCCATTTTTTTCATCACACAAACAAACACATCCACACACACTAAATCCCGCCTAAAATGCCCCACTCACACTCACCTTACTCTAAACACACAAAACACTTCATATTTATAGTATATTTTCTACCCACGTATATATATACATAAACCCTGCTTTTTACATACCTATATACATATTGACCCTCTACATATCTCTTTAATTCCATAAAACACTCTTGAAAAGGTAGGAGTTTCCTTAATTGCATAAGTTACTTTCTAGTTCTAGTTTTACATTTTGCTATCATGATATTATGCTAAATATTATGTGATTATGTGTACATATTACACACGCTCACTTTATGTGATTAAGTGAAATTTCTACTCAACCGTCGTGTTGACATGTGTTATGAATAATTTTTTTGAGGCAAAAAAATGCTAAAGTCCACCACGAGGAAGGCACTGCCAGGCATTACGGAGCATTTGATTAGATTGAATTACTTATATTTTTTCTATGTTGTTCTAAATCTTATTCATGCTATAAAAATACAAGGGTATTTCGCACTTTATTATGCTAACTTTTGTTATTTTGCTTAAAAATGTAGTATTTTATGAAAATTATGTACTCTTATTTTTGGAAAGGCTATTTTATTGTTAATAAAAAAGAAGGGTATTTTTTCGGGTCGTGACATTAGATTATGAAAAATAGGTCTCTATGATATATACACATAAAAATCAAAACTACATAAAATATAAATACCTAAAAATCATAAATATGTTTATATATATACACTACAAGAAAACGCACTATTTTCGGCGGAAATTTTCGGCGGAATTATCCGCCGAAATATTTCGGCGGATTTTCGGCGGATTTTAAAAACAAAATTAAAATTATTTTTTTAATATTTTTGGCGGAATTTTCGGCGGAAAATTCCGCCGAAAATAAATTATATATTTAAAAAATACATTTAAATATTTTCGGCGGAATTGTCCGCCTAAAATTCCGCCGAAAACAAATTAAAAAAAAAAGAAATTAAATTTATATATTTTCGGCGGAAAATTCCGCCGAAAATAAATTATATATTTAAAAAATAAATTTAAATATTTTCGGCGGAATATTCCGCCGAAAATTCCGCCGAAAAAAAATTAAAAAAAAAAAAGAAATTAAATTTATATATTTTCGGCGGAATTTTCGGCGGAAAATTCCGCCGAAAATATATTTTATATTTAAAAAATAAATTTAAATAAAAAAATCAGAAATAAATTTATAAATTTACGGATGTTAAAAATTTATGTTTTTGATAATCATGACTAGCTTTAATTTTTTTTTTTTAAGTTATTTTTTGTTATAGTTTTTGTTATGTATATTTATTGTTATTCCATTTATTATTGTTTTTATTTGAAAGTTTAATTTTTTTAGGGCAACAGTAAATTATATTAACTTTTAACTATAAAAAAAAACTAAATGCCACACGTTTGTCGGGGTACATTGTAGAATATATTTTTTTATAAATAATACATAATAAATATGAACAATTAAGTCTGTGTTTATTATATGTGTCATTTCCTTCAAGAATTGTGTTTATTATGACTTTATACAACTTTTATTTCGTTAAGTCTCAAAACAAATCAATTATGTGTGGAATATTATTTATTATGATTTAGTGGAGTGAATATGTCTACTTGTAACGACTTATTAAAACAAACTAATATAATGATAGAGGTATTCGGATTTAATTAGTAGAACAAGTTGTACGGACTACACTAGGATTATGTTAAATATATATATATATTTATTTACTCATAAAATTCAAAAATTATGTGAAAAATAGACATTAAATATGAAAAATTATATAACATATATATATTTCAAAAATTACCATAAAAATAAATAAAATGGGATTGTTTTATTTAATACATGTGTTTGGACACTTGTAGTTATAAAATTTAAGATAAGACTGGATAAGATATGATTACATAAGATATGATTTCATAATATTACATAATATGATTACATAAGACATGATTACATAAGATAATGTACATGTGTTTGCATCTTACTTAGGTTAATACACACTTGTATAGTTGATTTTGAGAAAAAGAACACTTGGCTTCATCATTTTGACCTAGGCTAACACATAAACCTATTTAGGATACAACTCATAACAATTAGGGTAACATTTGTATGAATTATATCCACATTTAAGTATGAACTCATTTTTTGAACATACTTAGTTGGAAAGATAACATGTAATGTTAAACCTTAGTTGGAAGAATGCATTAATTGTAAAATTGACATTATAATATAAACATCCTATTTCTTGCCCTAAACTCTATAAAAAGAGGCCATTGTCTTCATTTTCCACCACACACACCCTAAATCCCACCTAAAGCACACACACCCACACTCACTCCACTCTCAACACACAAAACACTCTCTATTTATAGCATATCTTCCACACACACACACACACACACACACACATATATATATAAATAAACCCCTCTTTTTTCATACATATATTACTGTTAACCTTCTATATATCCTCTTATTTCCCTCAAACACTCTTGAAAAGGTAGAAATCTTGGATTCTTGCCTAGTCCATGCGTTAGTCATTTATGTTAGCTCTTGATTCTTCCCTTCTATGTTCTAGTTGTATAAGATATATATATGCATTTATTGATTCTAGTTGTATGTATATGTTGATGCATTTATGATACTAAATGCTTAGGAAGTAGGGATTTTCAAATGCATAATTAAGTTTAATCTTGCATGTTGGTGCCACAAAATGATGAGAAAGTATGTTTTAGGTATAGTTATGCTTTAGAAGTAAGTATGTTTTAATGTGTAACTATGCTTTATGTTCATAAAATGAGTTGGAAAGCATGTATAGTTACTAGTTTCATAGATATTTTAGTAAGTTTTAGGTTGAAAATTATGCTCTATTATGTTACCACAAGTTGCTTGAAAGTATGTTTTTAGTTGTAATTATAGTCTATGTTCATGAAATAAAGCATGCTTAGTTATTGTTTCAAATTATAGTTTTAGTATGCTTTTATGATTTAAAGTATGAGAATATGTTCTTTATGTTTTTATGTAAAATTACGTGCAATATTTTTCTTAAAGTGGATACTAGGTATAAGTAAGTGTCTCAGTTTCTTAATTATGATTATATGAGTATTGTGTTAGTTCAAGAATATTAGTTAGGTTATACTTTAAACAAATATTACTAAGTAGTGTCCTAACTATATCTATTAATGTAAATTTTAGGAGGAAGTCAAGTTGATCTAGCCAAACCAAATCTACAAACTTGATAAACTCCTAACGTGAGTGCTTTGTCACTTCCTTTCTGGGGCTTTGAACTATATGATATAGATATTATTCGTATAGCCTACCTTATTGAATTTATGCTATCCAATCTTTTGAAAAATATTTTCCATACCTATAAAACAAGTATTTCCAAAAATATTGCATTTCCTGATATTGTCAGTTATATTTGTCCCGAAATAATTTTTTGACACCTTTGGTATATCATATGTTTTGACACTATGTATCCCGGGTGTAGAAACAATTATTGCTTTGTTGACAAGTTGTGAGCCATATCTGTCTTGTTATATCCGTTTACCCTTGGGGACGTCCTTTGGAAGTTTAGGCCTAGGTACTTATAAGAGGAATTTTATTAAACGAAACGGACCCGTCAATGGAAACTTTTATATGATACCATTTCGTGAAACCAATTTCTACATACAACCGGAGGATGACTATAGTAGGGATTGGAGCGATGTATTGCACGGACGTGTGACACATCTCCGTCTTGTTTACTATCGACGTGGCTTGTTGACAAGGGAGGCATAAGGATTTCTATTATGATTTATCTGTTTTGGGTAGTCATAAGGTTGGAGACTCCATCATAAGCTCACTATCAGTATTACTCAATCCAATTATTATTATCAAGTTACACTTCACACGACGTGCACTATATTATGATTTAACAGTTTTGAGTCTCATTTCCAATCAAATATATATTTATCTGTATGTAGCTTCACTAAGTCATTTAGACTTAACCCCTTGTTTCTTTCTGGTCATTGTCTCAGAATCAGAATAATAGGCGTGCGTAGGGTGGCTGCTACTCCTCTAGTTGTTTATATTAAATTTCTTCATTTCACTTTGTTTTGTTGTATAAGCTACAGTTTGCTACCTGATGCCACTAGTTGGTTATTTTGATGTCATACTCGATTGCACTATTTGGTTGTAATGAACATAGTTATACATATTATCAATGTTGCATCTTTTACTCTGCCTCCACTGTGTATTATTAAGTTAGGCATTTGTATTACATTCAAATCTTAAAAAAATTGGTGTTCAGTGCAATCGTTGGTAGACTCCAACCGTATAGAAAGATCCTAGAGGGAGGGGTGCCACAGTTACCATCAAGGTTCTAGTTGTATAGATGCATTTATTGATTCTAGTTGTATATTTATGTTGATGCATTTATGATACTACATGTTTAGAAAGTAGGGATTGCTTCAAGTGCATAAAGTGAGTTTAGTCTTGCATGATTTGCGCTATAAAATGATAAAGAAGCATGCTTTAAGTGTAACTATGTTTTATGTTCGTAATATGAGTAGGAAAGCATGTATAGTTACTAGTTTCATATATGTGTTAGTAAGCTGAAAATTCTGCTTTATATGAGAAATCATGTGAGATATGTGAATTTCATGCGCATAATGGGCCCAATTGTGATGGGGGTAGATGAGGTTGAGTTCGACCGCGTGGCAATGGGCTTGCTTGTTGGTCTTAAAATAATTTTCGACCCTCCATTGTTGTCTAATCCCTCAATGTATGGACGGAGAGTTCCATGTGCTAAAGTGGGTCATAGAAAATTCGGCATATGCCCAGGATATGACTACCGGCCTGATTTTGGTTGGATTTGGCATGTTTTGGTTGAAAAGTGAGAATGATGGCATGAAGAGATAAGGTAGCCACACATAGATGTGGAAAAAGGTAGAAAATGTGCAAATTACGTGACTATATGCTCGGAAAATTACATGATTATATGCTCGGATGATTATGTGACAATATGCATGTATTTCACACACGCACCTCATATGATTATGTAAGATGTCTTCTCAACATGTGTGTTGATGTTTTCTTTATATGATGTTTTAGTTGAAAATAAGCTGGAATTTGTGAGTGATAATGACGGAGAGTGACGGTTCAAAGCTTTTTTCTAGTTATGTGTAGTTGGGATTTTGTTTGTATGAATATGTAATAAGTGACTTATATGTAAATTTCGGTTTTCTCAATAAATTGTTAATTGTATGTTCGGATTGTTTTGTATGTTTTCATAAATTAACTAGAAGTTTCGGATCGTCTCAGATGGAGCCGAGAGTGACTCTTATATCCACTAGATGTTCTTATTATCTATGGTTCACTCATATAGTGGGAGGTTTGAGGTGCTCATGCCGGGGAGGTCTTTCACCATAACTCTGGGCCAAATATATTATGTATAGGATGGAGCACCTTTTCTCCAACTAGCTGTCTTTCAATGTGTTGAAGCTTCCCCATAATTTTCTATTTCACATTTGGGGCAAGTCTTTGGGGGGCCCTCCTTGCAGATGCCCTGGGTGAGAAGGTTGTAGAGACCCTACTTTACGATACCCAATGGAAGCATTGCTCAGGAAGAAGGAACTGGTATTGGCTCCTTCCAATCCACTTAGGGGAGCTATGAGAAAGACGGTTATCTTGAAGAAGGTCATCGGTGTAGGGGATAGTACTGTTAACCCCTTGGTCCGAGGTTTCCGTGGCACCTGCTCTAGGAGGCCAAACTCTTGATCTGAGGGCCAAAAATTACTCATGAGGCTAGGAAGGAATCGACGCTCCTCCGGGTGTGTTACCTTATGGTCCTTTCCTGTGGACATTATGCATGTTGTTCTAAACCACATTATCTAGCAACCTGCTGAACTCTCTGATGCTTAAAAATAGTAAAGAATTTGTAAGTAGAATCATAGTAAAATTGAGTGTGTTGAGAACTTTCAGAGAGTATTCTCGTGAACAAATGCACATAGAATTGTGAAAAAGTGAATTAAATAAGTGTAGAGAGGTCTTACTGGAAGTGTATTTATACGGAAAGGCGTACCAAGCTCTCCTAAATTCAATGAGGACTCTCCTGCTAGATAATGGGATCAATTGGAGGATTCTTGGGAGTTAGGTTAGATTGTACAACCTAGAATCCTGGTTGGGCGGTTGAAAGTTCATGTTGAATGAGATGTGCCTAAGAAGAGGAGTTGAATTAGACAAAAAAATCCTTCTTATAAAAATTAGAGTATATTAAAAACGTTTGATGCTTAGTGGAAAACTTTGTGCCATGTAAAATACATTTAAGTCTAATTACTTTGCTTTGGAAGCTTTCATTGATATCTATATTACTAGTTGAAATACAAGTTAAATCAGTAAAGATAAACTAAATCCAAAGCAGTAAAAATGGCACAACAATTTATCCTGGTTCACTCAAATGAGCTATGTCCAGTCCTTAAGTTTTCACTTACGATTAACCTGTTAAACACACAATTAATAGAGAAAAGGTATCAGTATAGTTTACAAAAGTTCTAGGTTAAGCGCAAGAAAGTAAAAGAGAAAAGGTAAGGAATGCTCCTATGCCCAGAGCCACTCTCAATCTCGAGAGCAATGACAGGCCAACAACAAACAACCTTCGAAGCAAGCAAGCATGATCCGTTTTGGAAGTACGTATCACGGTTACCCCTTGTCTAGACCTCAATATGTAGTGAGCTTAAATGTACCCTACCACCTAGCTAGGTTCCCTCTAAATTAGACTACTACTATGACCCAACAACCCTTTACCGACTCAACTTGCTCCAAAGAACTCGGTTGCCTTTGTTTCCTCTACACCTCGCAAGGTCTCCTGCAGAGACACAACAAGCAGACATGAGTCAACAAGAAAGACCAATGTATGCAACTTTGTAGAGCATTTGCACTAAAGAATCTAACTTAAAATGTTTGTTCTAAGCACAGTGCTACAACTGAACATGATTTCTCTCTTATATAGCACTTAATACAGTGACTATAATGGCTACAAGAAAGAAAAGAGTTGTATGTGATTTGATCCGTGCGGAATTAGTGCGTCTAGATCTAGTACCGAGTCAACCTTTCCTGAAATAAGAAGAAATTACCAAGTAAGGGAAGATTTTAACACATTTCTGTAATAAATGCAATGAATAGAATATGTTTAAGAAATGAATGAGCCATTAGTAAAATATTCCATTTGTGGTACCAATCAGATACTAGGTCAAACTTTCCCCAAATAAGAGATACGGTTGAGTAAGAAAATAATTTGACTAATATCTATAGGATTCTCGTTTGTTTCATAAGGAAAGGATCATGAGAAAACATTGATAAAATCTTTCTTTAATATATGATTAAAGATAACCAAGGAAGTTTATTTAATGGATCATCAAATCCTTGGTGTATCAAAATCAATCCAAGACCAAAAAGGTCAACAGTCCAATTGTCTTGCAAGTTGGTTAGACAAGATAACGATGCATCCCTAGATTCGAGGTGTTAGTTGCAAGGGATAAGGACACACACTCCTATTTTTGCAGGGATAAGATTTTGGGAGCTTATCAAACACACGCTTTGTAACGACCTAGAATACCCTACTATTTTATTAAGAGTACATGATGATAAGTCCGTAATTCTACTTGATTTTTATGTTTATTTTGTCGGACTTAACATGTATTTTTCTCCATTTAAACCTTATTATGCCTAAATTCGAGTTAAATCATTGTTTTGTAGGTAAAATGGGAAAAATACCATCAAGGAGATGAAACGTAGTAGTCAAGAGTTGGGTACTTACACAAGATATTTTGGGTATCAACCCAATTTCAGCCATTTGGAAAGGAAGCAAATCTATATGTTTGGGTACGTACCCAAAATATTTCATGTATGTACCCAGTTTCTGTCATTGGAGAGTTAAACGAATCTGTAAGTTTGGGTACGTACCCAAAATATTTTGGGTATGTACCCAAAGTCCGCGACAACAATTAATATCTTTCCATGTTCGATTAGGACTCTATTTTCGGAAGGCGGCGCTAGGATTTTTCTACCCCTTTTTATGTCCAGAAACATTCCCACAATTGGGATTCACGTTTTTAGTTAGGTTTTAGAGTTTAGAATAATTTTCTTTCATAATTTTCATTTTTGGCGGTTTTTGGAGAGCGGAAGAAGGAAGAAATCAAGAGGTGAAGGAAGAACAACCGAACGAGGGAAGTTTACGTCTGAAATTTCCGTCAAATAAGTTTAATTCTTCTCCTTTTATGAATTCTTTTCCAGATTTTGTTCTTGTTGTTAGTTTCATTATGAACTAAGTCAATTGTTAAGTGTAAGGATGATGTAGTTCACCTTTTTCGCTATTATATGAAAATCCCATGTTTTTGAATCTATTTTCGTATATTTTTGTGTGATTCTCGTTTAATGCTTTAATGCTTGGTTAGGGTTTGATCACCCCTAATTCATGAATTGAGGATCGTTGATGAGGTCGAGAGACGATTCACGATTGTAGCTCTAATTAGACGAGATCAATTGGTGTTAAAGTTGCATGAGAATGAATTTAACATTGATTGTGTGACGACCCGAAACCCTTGGCTAGTTATAGAGAAATGCTACAAATACTTGTAATATAGTAAGCTGAAAATTTTTGTAGAAGTCATTTATTAAACATAGCAAAACACCAATTACATGATAATAGTCCTAAATACATAATACGACTACAAAAACTTGTCTAAGACTTCTTCTAACCAAAAGCTCCAAATCGCCTTTCGCTATCCTCCTCGTTGATAACCTCATTCTCATGTTCGGCTAAAACATTAGATATTTAACAACGTCAACAACCATGTTGAGTAGTAATTTCACTTAACACATAAGGTGCGCGTGTGTGACTTGAACATACATATCTTCATGTTTTTGTATCAACATAAAACATGCAAAATTTCAGATAATAAGAATCATAAATTGCACACTTTTCTACCGTTTTCCGCCTCGACGGGCGGCTACCTTATCTCGCCGTGCCGTAATTCAATTCCAACCATTACTCCCACCCAACCAAACACTCCAGTGGTCATATCCCGGGCATATGCCGATTTCCTACGACCCACTTCAGTACATGGAACACTCCGTCCATGCAAGGTGGGATTAGGCAACGATGGATGGCGAGAACGTTTAAGACCGGCAAGCCCGTTGCCGCCCGGCCGAACTCAGCCCCATCCACCCCTATCACATTTTTGGGCCCATATACACACAATTTTCAGTATAATCAGTACAATTCCTAGCACAATACACACTGATTTTCAGCACGTTGCACAAAATTTCAGCATAGAACACAATTTCCAGCTTACACGTTTCAGGTTGCGATCAAGATTTTCAATTCGCAAAATACCTGAATATCAGTTTAAAACATACTGAAATCACCCCCTGGAATTTCCAGCTTTTCAAAAATAGATTTTCAGCTTATAAAATTCGAAATTCCAGCCTTGAAAAACAAGATTTTCAGCTGCGGGAACAGTAATTCCAGTTTGAAAGCAGAATTTCCAGCTTTGAAAACAATTACAATTTTCAGCTTTTAACACTGAATTTTCGGATTCTAAAATATAAATCAAACCCTAAACACATAGATAAACCCTAAACAAGAATGAAATCTAATTTTTAGCAACATAGATCCAACAAAAACGTTCAATTTTCCAGCGCAATTGTTCATGAGCATACAACATGCGTTTAGCTAAATTATCGTGAAATCCTTTCGGACTGAGATGGTAACCAACTTGTGGTTACATCCCATGTCCTAATAGGAGAATAATATGCTAACACTATAAGAAAACTAGCTCATGTATCAAGAGAAATCACTACCTTCTTCTAAAGGGTTTTCTTCTTTTCTTTCTAGGTTTTGAAATAAAGTAGTGCAAGAAGGAGAAAATGTGAGTTTGTGGGGTAAAATGAACCAAAAAGAGGGAGATATGGGAGTGTGTTTGGCCGGCTGTTTAGGTGAATGAGGGTGTGGTGTTTTATTTTCTTGCACATTTAGTTACTTATACTAATGTTAGAAGAAATGGAAGAAATATGATTAAAATAGGATTAAGTCTTAATCTAATGATACCTTCTTTCCAACTCAATACCCAACTAAGAGGTCTAAGGGTGCTTAGTGGTGGTCTATAAGTGCTTAGTGGTAGTCTAAGTAATCCTTGACCATACATGTATTTACAATTCTAGAGAAGTATATACAAGTGGCTATACAAGTGTACATGGATGGTGATTGGTGTAAGATGGAGACCTAAGGATTAATATCCACCAAGTATTGAATTTGGGCACATATATAAGCTGAAAAACGTCCTCGCCCCTTTAAATTTCTGAAATTATGAGTTATTTTGGGTATTTTATTGAAAGTATGGAAGAAAATGGTCATTAGGGGAGACAAATGCAATTTATGCATCCTTTAGGGCTTTTCCTAAAATATAAATACGAAAAATAAATATATATCTATATATACATATATATATTGTTTTATGTCTTAGAAATTTAAATAATTATTCTCAAGATTATTTTATGAAAGTGACACATTTTTGGTGAAATGACATTTATAAGAATTATAGAGAAAATTCCTAATCTAATGTGTGTACATCTATATATATATATAAACATGTTTAAGTATATATATATACATACTATACTTTTCTTGAATTTTTATGCATGGAAGGATGGTTAACCATCGATGAGAAAATAATCCTATATCGATGCATGTTGTAAATAAAACGAGCACATTTTGCAAAACAATATTGTTTCGTAAATGATGCATATAACATGCAAGTCACGTAAGTCACATACATTTAAGCATAAATAATAGAACGTATGAGTGAAAGATCGGGTCCTTACAGATTGAGCCTTAAGGCAGTGATTAAAATTTTTACAAATAGTTTCTAAAGGTGGGATTAATTGAATAAGAATTGGTTAGTCTTAGGCTTAGAAGGGATTGTATGAATTAATTCTGCAATGCTCAAGAGAGATTGTGGATATATTTGTTCCTAGGCTTCACACAACCACGCAACTATTCAACTTAGGGATTGGATTAGAATAGGGAATTAGGTAAATGAAACCACCTTACACTTGCATTTCTTGCCTTGATTATTTGTTATTATTATTATTCGTGGGTTGTTTTTATTAAGAAATTAGGTTTTATTTAGAAAAACAAAACCACTACTCAGTTTGATCCATTTAGCTAAACAACACGAGTCACTTTCACGGGGCAAATCACAATTCCTGTGGGATTCGACACTCTACTCACTTTGTATTATTTGTACGCCTGCGTACACTTGCGCAGCGCCAACACATGACAAAATTTAGTACAACATACTAAAATCATAGTTATAACAAATGCTGGTCTACAAATGACAATAATAAACTCTAGGTAATTAAAAGAATTGTAATGCCCAACGGTGCCTTCCTCCTTACGGATTGTATCATCGTCGCCTTCATAACATATGTCAACGCAATGGTTGAGTAGAAAATTTACGTAAGAACATAAGGTGATGGCGTGTGATGCAAGTAAACATAATCACATCAGTTTTTCACATTATATCACATAATTTCATATTTTTACCTTCAGATCACACTTTGTGATCACAATTCCTTATAACTCCCAACCATATTCCCCTTTCCTACCTTATTCTCCACAACACAATTTCCTACCTTATTCGTCGTGGTCATATCTTGAGAATATGCCTATTCCTACGGCCTACTTCATACATGGAACATTCCATCCGTGTAAGAAGGGATTAGGACGATGGATGGCAAGCACTTATTTTAAGACCGGTAAGCCCATTACCGCCTTGCTGAACACTGAACTCTACCCCATCCACTCCAAACATATTAGGGCTGGTTCATATGCAACAAAGTTGTCAAATAGTACACGTAGGCACATAGAAAACATAATTTGAATAACATAAATGGAATAACATAAGAACTATAGAACATAAATTTAAACATAACTTAACATCTATGTATCATATGTTTTCTCATGCTAGAACATAAAATTATACATAAGGACCCTAATCTTGTGTGTATACAGTGTAATATGAACGAATATGTGAAATATATAGCATAATGTGAAATAAAACATCTAGAAACATATAACTCAACTTTTACTAAAACAAGGACTTACGAAATTAAGCAAATTCCCTACCTTAGTGGATTATTTCTTTCTTTATATGTATATATAGTTATGAAGATGTGGTAAAAGTATTTATGAGTGTGTTTGTGTGTGATAGTGTATATTTTTGTGTGTGTTTCTGTAATGAGAATGGTGATGAAAGCCTCTATTTATAGTAGTTTTCCCTAGAAATAGGATTATTATATTAAAGTTTATCTTAACATTAAATGCATTCTTCCAACTAGCCATAGTATTAAATGAGTTCACATACAAGTGTTGATCTACATTATCCAAGTGTTACCCTAATTGTTATATAGGTGTTGCCCTAATGTCTTGATGTGTTATTGTAAGTTAGTAAGATGAATACATGTGTTATGTTAGTAGAAGATGATCACTACAAGTGTTTGTACACTTGTTACCCTAATTAGATGATTTGGTCCTACTTGATCCTATTTTAATAAGATGATCACAAGTGTTAGCCTCTTCAAAATTAGCCATACATATGGTTCACTACATATTTAAGATTTATATACTTGTATCTTATGTAATCTTATCCAATAGCTAGGTGTAAGATAACATTTCTTAAGGACAATGGCATGAGAAAACGACATTTGCATGGAATACTTAGAAAAATATTTATATTGCATATCTATATATATATATATATACCCAAATATATATATATAATATATATCATATATGTATTATATTTCGAAATATTTTTATGTATATATATATATATATCTTTCGAAATGTATATAAAATAATCTCTAATATATAATCAACACACACATATATATATATATATATATTCATATTTATATTTTGAACATTGGTATATTAATCTAATTAAAATATTCCTATGAGTATACTTATAAATTTCTATTGTTTGTTAAACATAGTTATCATATATTTAAATGTCACACAATTTACATATAAAGAAGGATCATAATGATCATATAAAACCTGAAATGATATAATTAATTAATTTATACCACAATTCAAAAATAAGGATCACATAAAACATAAAATAATATATAATTGATTTTAAAATACTAGGAAGTATCGGGGCATTACACACTTGTAGGTGGTAGGTGGGAAAGTTTATCCCTTTTTGGCTCACTTAATGAAATGAAATATAGGATCCTCACTTAGTGAGCCTCTTTTGATATTGGGCCTTACTCATTAGGCCACAATTATTTAGTAATGACCATATTAATAATAACAACATTATTAGTCAAAAATTAGTAGTGTCGTTTAAGGTCCAATGGTAATAGTGATTCTAATAATATTAGTAGTGGCGTGGTTAAAATGATAACCCTCAGAATCATGATGATAAATTCAAATGACAATAATAATGATATATAAAAATCATAATTGTAATTGTAATAATTAATTAAGATAATAACGACTGTAATAATAACTAAAATAATACGCATAATTAATGATAATAATGATATCCATGACATAATTTGTAACGACTATTGGGTAATAATCATGTGTAATTATACTTAACTTACTCCCACTAGTGTTCCGCTCATGGGAGAATTTATAATCGTTGTAACCGTAGATCTACTGAAACCTGAATAATATAGCACGTGAAAGCAAACACAATCCATTTATTAGCTACTTTGTCTTTTGATTGACCCATTAGGGATTTACTCTCAACAAATTTTAAAAACATTACTCTGCATTGTGAACCAAAATACAATTAGTTAATAAACTAAATAAATTAAAGGCTCCTCAAACACTAAGGTTTTATACTATTTATAAAATGATTAGAATTTTTAAGAGCCAAGATTGTTTTTTTCTTAAACCTATGTGAAAGAAGGGATAAATTTAGCCAGAGAGTGGTGGCTCAACTTTCTCGAAGTCCATGAATTGATTGGATTTGAGATGATATATTTTTAGTGAACATTATTTGATTGTTGGGATGTAATTATATTCCATGCAGACAAAAGTGAGAAAAATATGAAATTAACTAATTGTCATTAGATTTAGGTGTTTTGTTTTGTTTTGTTTGTTTTTTTTTTTGGTAAAAGAAGCATAGTGGTACTGCTTATCATTGGTTAAATTTCGTATTTTGGTTGTGATGCATGCTTCTATAATAGAATTTATGGTTTTCCAAAAATTTACTTCATTTAATTTATTTTAAATAAATTTAGTCTGCAAAAGTTTCGACTTGCAATTTATTTAAAGATTTGTTTGTGGATAATGCCATGCTTATAAATAATTTTTTGATGCCATGAGATTATGATTGAGATATGTACTATGGTTGAATATCTAGTGATGGCACCTTGCATCCTGGTGTGTTGTTCCATATATTAAAATTCATTAATTAATTGTATTAATATATAATCTAATAATATTGATCCTTATTGCCAAGTGATGATATCATTTATAAATTGTATCGGATGTGGATAATTCGTGTTGGGCTAGCGAATACAAAATTTAGCGTGTCACTACATTTCGATAATGCACTTCAAGTTAATGGATGCTGATGAATTTTATACATTTTTGTTATTGTTGAGAAAGCTACAGGCCATGTACGAAACCCTCCTTTAATGGTTATGCAAAGCAATGATATCAGGAATGTTGATGCATGTTTTTAAACTCTCTTTAATATCTATCTACTAATTAGGATCCTCTATAAAATATTTGAAATTAGATAGTTCACCAACTATAATTGTTAGTATGGTCATGGATTGCCTGTGATTTTCTATTATTCCGATAAGGTTGGGTGTATAACCAAAAAATATAATACATTATATATTTAGCTTTAGATTAAATGAAATAAGTTGTTTTGATTTCCTATTTGTTGTTGTTCCTATGTTCTATGTAGCTGAACAATGCATTGTTATGTCCTTCAAAGTTTAAACTTTTAAAAAGTATTGATTAGTTTGGTACTGTCAGAGGTGTGCATAGTTTATTGAATCTAATAAGTAATATAACTATATCTTTTTGTAGATCTGGTGGATAATCACAAATAATCTTTTGTCCGTTATCATAGATGATTTTCTGTGAATATCTGTGAATATCTAGCTGTCAAATGATGATTGGTTGGATTCTTTCTAAGTACAACCTCACAAGGAGTTTTATTTTGTAAAATGGAAAGTGGCATGCAATTTATCAAGCATGGAACAATAAGAATGCATTTACCCCAAAATGTAATCATAGGGTGTGCTGGAAATCGCAATGAACATGCAACTTCCAAGAAGTGCCTATGTTGTCACTCTAACACCCCATTTTGTTATGGTGTGTACATACAACTAGACTGATGCTCCATACCATGATCAAAATAATAAGTCATTAAATCAGCGTGACTGAAATCTAAGTCATTTGTACACAGAATTTGGAGTCACAAATTAAACTATGTATGAACCCAATTAAAGAGTTGCAACAAATATGTTTTGGTTTTTGACTTGTCTTTCATAAGAAAAACCCAAGCAGCTCGATTGAAATCATTGACTATGGTTAAAAATAATGGGAACCAGAAAAAGATTTGACCTTGTACAGGCCCCAATATCTCTTGGTTTACCAAGTTAAAAGGATTCATAGTTTTGAACCAAAGAAATACGATTTACTTGTAGGTGCCCCAAGCAATGATGCCACAAACTAGCCTTGACTATATCCTCGACCATTAGTGCCTTTTTCCCTCTCATTGGCTCTAAGTAGTACAAGCCACTCCAATTAGCTTTCTTGAGGGTAAGTCATGAATCACAAAAAATTCGATCCCAAGGTTATTGTATAGTGTAAATCACAAGTCAATTAAGTAACAAATAATAGATTGAAATAAAAAGCTAGAACTCCTAAAACTCGTTCAAAAATCAATCTTTTCCTAAAGGCCACTTTGCCTAAAGCATGAACTTCCTCCGTTGCACCAATGGGAATTTGCATTGGTGGTATATTGGTTTGCAATACCACATTTGATGAAGAAATTAAGTTGTAGGCTATGTGGTTCATTGCTCCGGTATCAATAATCCACTCGTCATGTGTCTTACCCAAAAAATTGGAGGCTTTCATGTTTGCAAATGGGTTACCTGTGGATATTCCATGGCTACCCAGTAGTGCCAATAATTATTGATGTTATGCAGGAGTTAAACCTGGGATTGGTGATTTAGCTCTATCAACGGTGGCAAAAAAAGCTGTACTTGAAGTCTTACTCACAATAATGTTATCTCTTTGATTTCCACATGGCTGGTCTCCATTTGAGTTTCTGTTGCTTCTTCTATTAGGTTTAAGACAATCTAGTGGGTATCCAATCACCTTGAAACAATACTCCTTATTGCGGTTTTTATTTCCATAGGGGACATAAGGTGAAAATTGGCCACACCCCCCATCGTCACTCCTTTTTTGTCGCGATTCATTGTCCTCGCATCTGTATGTCATTTTTCCTCTTGTGTGCAATCGTATAAGCCCTTCCAAGAGTCGACAACAGGTCAATATTCTATATTTTTGATCTCAAAGTTGAATATGCTTTATCAAGTCCCATCAAAAAATTGAAGACCATTTCATCATCATGCATATACCGTATTCACTTGGCTATTCCACAAGTACATCCACATTTGCATGATATAGGATTGCGACCCTACATTGCTCCAAATGGCTTTTAGTTTATCATAGTAGGCTAAAATTGAGGACTTCTCTTTTTGCCAAAGTGTTATGGTATGTCTCAACTCATAAACTCTTGGGGCAATACGTTGAGTAAATCTTTGTTCATAACCTTCTCGTATTTCCCTTACAGTCTCAACATGAGCAAAACTCTTCTAAAGCTATTTACATAGTGCATTTATAATCAATGAAAGAGCCACTGCATTGAATTATATCGTATGCCACCTAAAAATCAGTCAATTAGGCTTGGGAATACGGAACAACCCAAAAGGAGAAGTCTAAGGTAAGATGCCTTAAAGATGGAGTCACAACCCTTTTGTGACCTAGGATTCCCACGAGGGACAATCCAACCTGAGAAGGCCCAATCTAGAGGAAGCCCACCCTAGTTATCTCCATGCCTACCTAACTTAGAGATTTAGGGAACCACCCTTCAACCAACTTCCCGAAAATCTGTCCTCCCCACTAATTCGAAGGATGTCACCCCAAGTATTCCTCAGGCTAGATGGTTCCATGCCACTCCTATTAGAGGGTTACCTCCCCTTCTTTGGTAAACAAGTTCTAAATCATGCTCTCACTTACGTTATAACTTGAACTCTTTCTACTCTCTCTAATCGGCACTCATTGCACTCATTGAAGTTCACAAATCAAGAACACTACGAGCATGAATTGCTCACTTGCATGCAAGATTCTCATACCGCCCTTCCTGCCTTATTTGCGATATAATGCAATTTACTTTTGATTTATTTCTTCCTAAGACACATACTTACTTAATTCAATAGAGTCCTAACGCTTTTTTGTAGGTTTTCCTTCCTCGAAAAAGAGGATTCCCCTAGGCTCAACCATTCTTTCCTACAAATTTTCCAAGCATCCAAAAAGTGATATGCATCAATATCCATAGTTGTAAATATGGGGAATTGACATTAGGTTTTTCGATCTTTCCATCCACCATATCTTCTTCCTTTCAGATTGGAGCACATTCATAAAGTTGCACCTCCATGCGAAATAATTTTCTCCAATTTTACTCAAAGGATGAATAACAAAAATCAAGCAGGATGATCAAAAGCATGCAAGTAATATAGGGAGGCAACGTTTGTAGCCTCATTTTGAGTTATATTACAATTTTTGTTAAGTCCCCCACATTTTTGTTGCTTGCATCAATCTTGGCTATTTCAAAGAAAAAAATTAGGACATCAAAACCCCATGGAAGTGAGCATTACGGCGCATGTCTTGTCACCAAAGATTACACCAAGTTGAGGGTTTTGATTTGCTTGAGATATTGGTGCAAGTCACAAAATTATTTACAGTGCATTGTTTGCAGGCAATTCTCATGATTAAGAATTGGGAATTGCATCAATTGGATGTCAACAATGCCTTTTTGCATGGTAACTTAGACGAAGAGGTATATATGAAGATTTCACAAGGGTTTGCCAAGCAGGGGAGCAACAAGTTTGCCGAAACCTCATGAAATCGGTGACATAAATGTACTACTCTACTTTTGTCATTTGCTTCTAGCAACCAAAGGCGGATCACTCTTTGTTCATCTCCTCTCACATTGAAGGATATTTTGTTGATGTTCATATATATGTTGATGAGTTTATCAGAACAAGAATAGACCTTGACTGCATATTAAAGTTGAAGAGGCATTTGGATGAAAAGTTTCACATCAAGGACCTTGGCAAGCTCAAGTATTTCGTCAGCATTGAAGCAGTACGTTCGCCAGCATGCATTGTTGAGCCAACACAAGTATGTCCATGGTATATTATATATTAATTGTTAAACCAATAAATGTAAACTTTTGTGAGGTTTTATATCTCGACAAAGTTAATAGGTTAAAGTAGTTTTAAGTTATTAATGAACAATTAATCGATAAGTTTTATTAAATAAAGATACTGTTCAGATTACACTCGTCTGTTTGTAAAGGAAAATTATTGTTTTTAGTTTTCGATATAAACTGCACCAATTAAGTGTAACAACTCTTCATTTATCAAATGTATCAATGGAGATAGGACCTCAAACCTATGATTTTGCCTGATTTAAGAATGGTGCATCTCTATTATCCTCGTTTTTCATAGTCGATTGTTTAACTATCATGATTGAAAAATGTTGGATAATTCAAGTGAATCACACAATACAAAGATTGAGGAAGGGAGTTTATTAATATTTTTATGGCCATTTAAGAAATTTTTGTTTGTGTGTTTAGGGATTTTTATCCGAATATTATTACACTTGTGGCATCACTCTAGGTGTGCCGTGGAATATGTCTAATTCATTTGAAGAAGATAGAGACAGAAGTTGTTCTAACGTTGAGGTTTACGCTATTAGAATCTAGGACTTAAAAAGTAAGCGCCCGACCATAAAAATTGTAGATAATAAATTCAAGTATCTTTATTATCCTACAAAAGCATGATTCTGGATTGGGTAGAGGCGCAGAGAAAAGAAGAAACCAGGAGCATGGAATCACTTAGCCCTACAAAAATACATGTCTAAACATGTTGAATAATGCATGTATAGCCATATCTTGCATCTTCCCCGAAAGACCCAACAAGCATTTCTTGTGTTCGTGGACAAGAATATTGGGAAATAACCTAAATAAAATGGGTGAGTCTGGAAACTATGTTGGTAGCAACCTCTCTTCTTTGTGGCAAGAATTTAAAACTAAGAGCTTTCATATTATGCATGTTTGTCGTGGGATTGCCATGGTCATTTTGGATTTGTCGCACTCAATTTCGAAACAAATTGGTGAGGTTGCATTGATGCATTGAGGTTTGACATGGAGTATCGAAGAAGGCGAGATGAGAATATTTACGGTCGGGTTGCTCGAGAGGAGGACTAAAATCGAGTCAATATCATAGGAAAAGAGCTCAACTATTTAGCAAATTAACCACTTTTTATGATTTCATGAAGAATAAGAAAGCAAAACAGTACTGTCTTTTCGATGAGGTGGCAGAGTTGGTGAGCCAAAAGAACCAATTGGTTGTAGCGCTGGAACAAGGTAGGTGTAATAAGAAATATTATGCATTACTCTTTAGTAGTGATTGAGCATAATACAAAATAGGTCACAAACTTTTTTGTCATGCCATTTTTAGTTAACTATGATTAATTAGTATGTATTTTTGCACGAAGGTTTTTTTTTTTCATTTTCATACCTATAATATTGCATTTTGATATAAATGATAAGAACCTTTTGTAATAGCTTTAAGTAGATGTTTTAATTTTATTGAGAGGTTTCTTTTTCTTTATTGGAATCATTCACTACTAGAAAACAGTCTTTTCGCCACGGATTTGGCCACGAATTATGCCCAAAATCCGTGGCCAAATAAAAAGGCTACGGATTTGGCCTCGGAAAAATTCCGTGGCTAAAACTGGCCACGCACGTTGGCCACGGATTATTTTTGTTGTTGGCCACGGATAAATCTGTGGCCAATAATAAAAAAAAAATTAAAATTAAAATTTTAATTTTTTTTTATTTTTGGCCACGGATTTATCCGTGGCCATCTTTTTTATTTTTTAAAATAAATAAAATGTTGGCCACGGATAAATCCGTGGCCACAAAAAAAATTAAAATTCTTATTTAGCATAAATTAAAATTAAAAATTAAAATTAAAATTAATTTTTTTTTTTATTTTTGGCCACGGATTTATCCGTGGCCATCTTTTTTATTTTTTAAAATAAATAAAATGTTGGCCACGGATAAATCCGTGGCCACAAAAAAAATTAAAATTAAAAATATTATTAAGGTGGCCACGGATTTATCCGTGGCCAATAGAAAAAAAATTAAAAAAATTTAATAGGTTGGCCATGGATTTATCCGTGGCCATATTTTGGATTTTTAAATATAAATAAAAACATGGCCACGAATAAAAACACTAATTAATCTGCTCTAAAGGCCATTTTTTTGATGATTCCTACGCAAGTTAATTAACGTTAGCGCACATTGACAATGGAGTATGAAGTCATTCGTATATATCACTAAAAGAGAAAAACGTATTCTCGTTGATCAACTGCAAGTTTCAACGCATAAGAAGAAAAAAATATAACAACCGTGATGAAAAATGTGATGATTTTGAAATGGCTCTAACGTTTTAAATGCCCCCGTAATGTCGGGCTGCTCGATTTAACCGAGCCACTTAAATTAAA